>VZRW01002574.1:0-89125 GCA_013398125.1 Aegotheles bennettii
CTCACTGCAATTTAACATTTAGTGGATATTTAGTTAAACTCAGTCATTATTACCAAGAAGAATTTTCTTGCATTTTGTTATCTCAACTTAATTTTTAGCTTGAAAAATCTATTTCACGAATAGTTCTGTGTTGCAAAATCTGTGACCACCGAAGGGTCTTAGAATATTGAGGGATTTTTGTCACCTCAGAATAAATGAAAGTGTTTTTCCTCTTGCTTAAGAATAGAGAAGATGCTGGGAAGAATAAGACAAACCAGTATTAATGCTCACTAGGACATAGTTACATTTCCTTATTCCACCTCTTACCTGGCTGAAAGCACTTGGTCTTTGACTGTGTGCCTCAGGTTATACAGTGGGTTTATATCTTCATGTATAAATCCTTAATTTGCTTGCAAAAGATAATGAATGACTGTTACAAAACAATTAAAATTTACCAGTTTTTGGATAATTGCTGTGGACCATTATGAACATCCCATAGAGAGCTATGGTTTGGATGTAATTCTCATGGCTGAGGCTGAAGTCTTCCCTCAAACAGATTTTTTTGATGTTCGTACAAGCTTTTACTGTAGAAGAAGACAGAACAGGATTCTTGCCATGTTCAATCTTTCTATCCATACTGCCATCTTAGGTAATAATAGTTAGGTGTGGGTGTCTGTAGTAATATACAGAGTATTTGAAAATTCTGCATAATTATCTGATATTACTAAAGACTTACTTTAGCAGTCAGAAGAGAATATATTTGGAAACAGCGAGTTTAAGGATGAAAATGTATTTATCCTGAGGAAGGCACATCCAAAGTGCTGTATTACTGGACAGAGCATTGCATTTTCTTTTCAAATAATTAGTTTTCATCATGTAGTTTATATAAAATGTAATCATTAGCAGCTCGTAAGTTTGACAGACTTCAGAATTTACTGTTATTATTTTACCAGAAACTTGTGATCAGACAGCAAGTAATTGCTTCCCAGGTACTTTCCACAGAACCCATTGCTCCTAAGATTGGGATTTTGGGGCTTCAGCCCTGTTTGTGTGGGTGTTTTATTTGGAGACTTTTCTGTTTACTTTCAGGAATTATTTACCTGATCTCAGCTCTCAATCACCTGGCACGTTCTGTGCTCTTCCTGACTGTTTCTGCGTGGGATGGGGGTGGCCTTCCCTCTGCCACCAATGCAGCCATCACAGTAAACATCCTTCAAAGCACTTTGGCCCCTGCCATATTTGAGAGATCCCGGTATACTTTCTCTGTTCCTGAAGATGTACCTGAAGACAGCCCAATTGGCACCGTAAAGGCCAGAGAGCCTCCAAGTAAGTTGCATGCCTAGTCAGAGATTACATTCCAATTTTGTTGTGACTGTTAACTGGAAATGTCTGCAGATTTTTTTATTACTTTTTTTAAACTTTTGTATTATTCATTCAGTTTGTCAAGCATTAAATAGTATTTACTGTTGGTATTTACAGCAACTGGTGTAATCACTGCTGTATCAGGATGCTCTTTAGAATGGATGGAGATTTGTGGTGCTCTCCTTGGTGGTCCATGCGGATTGCCAACTGTCTCCATTTTCTTCCAGTTGAATTTCTATAATTGTAAATGGGGAAATGGGAAGCATGTTGTGAAAGTGTGAGGAAGATGTGATGGCGTGGCTTGTGCAAAGCATTAGCCATGCAAGGCAAATCTCAGAGCAATAGTTATGATCAGAGAGTATTCAGAAGTTTCAGAGAATATATATGAAGTGTTGTTGGAAACCTGCCCCCCCAAAAAAAAGAAAAAAAAACTAAAAAAACCCCAAAAAATCAACCTATGGGCCCAAGAGGCGGGCCCATGAAAACCGCATGAAGTTCAGCAAGGTCAAGGGCACCCAGCTTGGGGCAATCCCCTGGACAGTTATAGGATGGGTGGAGGATGGATTGAGAACAGCCCCAAGGAGAAGGACCTGGGGGTGCTGGTTGATGAGAAGCTCAACATAAGCCGGCAGTGTGTACTTGCAGCCTAGAAAGCCAACAGTATCCTGGGCTGCACCAAAAGAAGCATCACCAGGTCGAGTGAGGTGACTCCATCCCTCTATTCTGCTCTTGTGAGACCCCACCTGGAGTACTGTGTCCAGTTCTGAGTCCCAAACATAAGGAAGACACGGAGCTGTAGGCGCAAGTCCAGAGAAGGGGCAGGAAGATAGATGATCAGGGGGCTGGAGCACTTCTCCTGTGAAGAGAGGCTGAGAGAGTTGGGTTTGTCCAGCCTGGAGAAGAGAAGGCTCCAGGGAGACCTCATAGCAGCCTTCCAGTACCTGAAGGAGGCCTACAGGAAAGCTGGAGAGGGACTATTTACCAGGGCATGTAGTGATAGGACAAGGGGAAATGGTTCCAAACTGAAAGAGGGCAGATCTGATTGATTGGATATTAGGAAGAAATTCTTTCCTGTGAGGGTTGTGGCATACTGGCACAGGTTACCCAGAGAGGTTGCAGATGGAAAATGTTCAAGGCCAGGTTGGATGGGGTGTTGAGCAATCTGTTCTGGTGGGAGGTGTCCCTGCCTGTGGCAGGGGAGTTGGAACTAGATGATCTTTAAGGTCCCTTCCAACCCAAACCATTCCATGATTCTATAACAAAGAAAACCAAAAACAATCCACATTTTCCCAAATGAAGTGTTGAAGTCCAGATAAATGTTTATGGGACCTTTTGAAAATGTATTTAATCCATTTGGTTTCTTTATAATTTTTGGAGGGAAACGGGTTAGCTCTTGCCAAGCCTTAGACATAAAAGACCCTGTCCTGAGAGCCAGATATGTTTGATTCTTATGCAGAGCAGTGGGAGCCATGAGTCCACATACCAGCTTGATGATGGATCTGTACGTGTAAGGTGGTAGAGACAGAGGTTTTATACAAGTTTGCTTAGTCAAGTCCTCCCATTTTCTGGTGAGGGTTGTGGAATGGCCTTTGTAGTAAGCCTGAACCTGTAGATAGCTTTTACTTTAGGTAGCATCTGATGTGTAAGGGTTATAGCAATGGTCATGCATGAACAGTAAGTTCAGTAAAATGCAGTTCTTCCAGAGAACTGCCACTTGTTTTGTTCCTTGCTATAGTGAATATCTGTATGTAGTGAAGTTACTCCCATAAAATTAATTTCTAAGGGTTTTTTTTTTTTATATTTTAGATCAGGGAAGAACAAAAGGCTATTATACTATTTTCTCTATAGAGTTTTATCATACCAGTGAGATGAAAATCAAAGGGTGCAGAAGTGGTCAAACTGTGTACAGTCAGATCAAGCCTGTGCAGTATTTATTTTACTGAAGGGCTCCAGGGACAAGAAGAGGGAATCATGAAAAGCCCAAGAAAGTCAAACATCTGTGTAGCTTACATTTATTCCACTGAATTTAACAGCATGTGTTCTTCACAGATGTTCCTACCAACCTACATATTATCACTTTTTTTTCCTTAACTTTTTTTATTGTTATTTCCATTTTAGATTCTTTAGAAGTGGTTTCTTATCGAATTTCCTCTGGTGATCCACATGGAAGGTTCTCTATTGATCCTCAGTTTGGTATCATCCGCACCAAAAAACAGCTTGACCATGAAACTCAGTCTGTTGTGGTGCTTACCATTCAGTCACAGTTGGGTAACTCTCTTGTCTACAGTAGCACCCAGGTCAATATATCTGTGATAGATGTTAATGACAATCCTCCAATATTTCTTACCAAATCTGATAAGGTAACTATTTCACATACCCAGCCTCCTGGCACTGCTGTCTACATTGCTCATGCAGAAGACAAAGACAGTGGCCTAAATGGGGCAATCAGATACAGTATTACAAGCAAGCAGTCAAATGCATTTAGCATTGATCCAAGCCTTGGAGTGGTAAACCTCACCAGGACAGTGTTTGCGGATGAGCAGCACGAGTATATTCTACACATAGCAGCTGAGGACTGTGGAAGTCCTCCTCTGACTTCTTTGCTGATGTTAACGGTGATTATCGAAGAGCAGAAGATGGGCCCAACTTTGGTTTTTCAAAACTTGGTGTATCAAGTAGAAATCAGTGAAGCTACATCTCCAGGTGCCCAAATCCTTCAGGTTCAAGCTCACTCACTTGATCCACACAGTGTTACCGCCAAGCTGATGTATTCCTTAGAGCCTAACACAGATTCTGTTGCATTTGGAATCCGCTCTGATACTGGCTGGATTTATCTTCGGAAACATTTGAACTATGAATGTGCACAGGTACTAAGTTTTAGAGCCCTGGTCAGCACCTCCGCGTACGCAAACCCCAGGCAAAATGCAAGTACATCAGTAATAGTTAATGTTCTGGATGAAAATGATAATTCTCCCATGTTTATGCATGAGAGCTACTTCTTTGAAATCGAGGAAAATCCGCTTCCCAGGGGAGTGGTTGGCACCATTATGGCTGTTGACAAAGACTCGGGAAGAAATGGACAACTTTCCTATTTCCTCTTGTCTGATGAAAAGTACTTCAAGATGAATTCCAACACAGGTAGCATTTTATGCTTTGTAATCTGCCTAATAATGCTTTTGGAAAGCAGTCTTCCCTAAGGGAATGGAAGTAAAGTGTAAAGCTTTGAGGAACTGCTGTGAATCTCTTGTGTTGACGTGTATATTCCAACTCAGAGCTGCACATTTTGGGGAATGAAATAAATCCAATACATGTTCATTAAGAATAAACTAGCCCTTAGGATTTGATTGATTAATGACTTCATTCTGGTCACCTGGTCATAAGTCTCAGTGTTTGACTGTTGTTAAAGGAGGAGTTTTAAGTTACAGCTTCAATAGATCTTACGAGTAACTTAATTGCCTATGATCAAGTAAAGTTGAAAAGTACAGATCAGCCATAAATAACTGTAAAGGTAACTAGGACATTTGACAGTTACAGTGTTTTAAAACATTTGTGAAAACTTCTGTAAGTTACCTCAAAACTGAGCTCATATTGTACATGGCACCACAGAAAAATTGAGAGAATTTTTTCATGCACAGGGTGTACTCTGCAGTGAATCCCAAATGCCTTTAGTAATCAATACTATGTCCACACACTATAGCACCACAGAATACAGCACGGAGAACCCAGAGGAAGGGAATCCTGTAAGGAACACAGGCACTGTAAATAATCCAATTTAGCGAGATTGTATGTAGGGACCAAACATCTGCTGCTTAAAATTCCTTTTCCCAGGTGTCCTGTCCTCATGGGGAGTGAGGAGGCTTTCCCAGAATTTCTCTGTATGAATCTCAGAATAAAACCATTATTTCAAAGCAGGTTCCTATTGGGTACATTTATAGAAGTTTAAAGGCAAACAGAGTACTGGTGTTAACTAAGATGATCTTAAAATAATGTGTGGTTGTCTGTGTGAAGGACTTAGGTCATCAGCAAATCTTCGGCTATACTGAGTGTGGTTGAGCATATGAAGAGAAGGTTGGGTCAGTTTTATTCACTGAGTTTACAGAATATACAGGAGGCATAAGGCTTCCTGATTGATGTACAGACATTGTGTTGAGAATTTCCTAACCCAGGGGCATGATAAAGGCCATTTGTCAGCCGGTAAAACCCTGTGTGAATGTATTATCTGTTCTGAAATGTGGTGAAGAAAGGGCCAGATGGATTTCTTTGGAAGGTCAACACATTGGTTTGTACTGTTGTATACCTTCACTCCAGGGCATCCACTGTGCAGTCAGTGATGTAATATTAGATTTCTTTGTCCATCAGGTGAAATTATAAACTGGGTTGCACTAGACCGTGAAAAACAAGCTCACCACACCCTGACCGTGCTAGTGACGGACCACGGGTCACCACGGCTTAACGCCACGACAGCCGTGTACATCTCAGTGAGGGACCTCAACGACAACAAACCCCTCTTCCCTCAGGCAGCGCCCGGGCAGGACCTGCACCTCAAGGTGGGTGCCGCCGGCAGGATGTGCTGCCTTGCTCCGAGCACCACCCTGTGGCAGGAGCCCAAACCCCCTGTGCTGTGGAACAGGGACAGTGCAGGACCAAACAGAAACAACCTATTCTATTTAGACTTGGGTATATTGGGGAATTTCAAACTTTATCAAATGATACTTGTCCTCCTTGTATACGGTTAGATGTAAAGGATTTATGTATAGTTTTGTTTATGTATGTAGTAGGATCTATTTCTGAGCTCTGGGTCTGCTGTGTTAATGACTTAAGTTGGCAGTTTATGCAGACTTCAGTAGGGGATTGCTAGAACTGTATTATTTAACCACTTCCTGCAATGCTATTTGCAGTCACTGTAAATATTACTGAAATGGATAATAGAGCAACAGCTAAACTCTTGTATTATGGGAAGAAATTTATCTTAAGGCTTGTAGTTATCCATGTATATTTACAAATTCTTTATAAACTGCTTGATGACAGGTTTTAGAAGGGCAGCCATCAGGGACACTTATTACCACTGTCTTTGCAAAAGACTTGGATTCTGGAAACAACGGTGTGGTATTATATTCAATAGAATCAGGTAAGAATTGAAAGTGTTACTCGTAAGAAAAGACACATTGAAATAACGAGTTTTAGAGGTGCCATGTATATATACAGAATTCTCTGTCTATTTTGTGTCTTGTCAGAATAAACATGCCTGCGTAAATAGGAATCAGGATATGTCTTATGAAGTATCTGAGGAGATGCAAGCAGCTACCTTTCCTCCCTTCCCCCTCTGCCCCATCTTCCCAGGGGTGTGGTTGCTTGTGTGGCCAGCAAGAAAACATTCAAACAGCACTAAGAAAAGATTGAGACCCTGATCTTGAACTGTACAGTTTAGTGTTTCAGTCAGTTGTTTAGCATCTTAAAGGAAAGATGATCTCCCTTTTCCCATGACCAACTGAAAATTTTCCTGCTAAAAGAACAGTTCATGACAGTCTGATCCCTGTATCAGAAGGATCAGCCAACCAACTGGGCAAACAATGAGGCTTGTGGGTTTTAGTTCGTGTTTCACCCTGTGTTAGCCTGACATAGCATGCCACTTAAAAACACTTCTCCTCTTTAGTTTTACCTGTAATTCCTACACATAGCATACCCCAGAAGTGAACTGCTGTGGGATCTAGTTTCGTTTGCAGTGAAGTTAATAACAGAGCAGTCCTAAATGAGAACACAAGTGGAACTAGGGCATTAATAGAGAGACATAGATGTGATCTCTGGTTTTGCCACATGCCACTTGCTAACACTTTCATGCAAGAGAGAACTCCATCTGTAACCAGTGAGGAAAACATGTCTGTTCCTCCTGCTTTGTTTCACTATTGGTTCAAAACAGCAAGAGGTGCCAAGAACAGAACTATTTATTTTATTTTGGTACCTGCTGTATTCTACCAGCGTAATGTAATCAATAGCTTTTAAGTTTGGTATTTGTGGTCTATGGTAATTTTCACATAAAGCATGTTCTTTCATTAGAGCATGAAAACATTTCCAGTATCTCCATCCACTCAGTGCATTTCCTCAGGTGTTCTTTTCTGTGTAGGCAGAGCTCAAATGTGGGCTCAGTTGGTTTAAACTCATTACAATTACTTGTCACTGCAGAGTAAAGAACAAAATACTGCAAAGCTACATTACTCTTCACTCTTAAAGAGCAAGGAAATCTGTAGCCTCTTCTTGCCAAGGCTGAAATTACCAAAAGATTCCTGTGGATGTTGTTATACTGTGTCTTTATGTACCCTTTCAACTTCTGTGGGATAATGGAAGGACTTTAAGATCCAAATCCACAAGGGCTAGGGCACTAGCTATGCTCTCTTCCACCAAGAGATGCTTTAAAAAAATGAGGCATTTAACAACTTTATTGAAAATTTTGCAGTTGAAATATATGTAGATAATAAAAGACCGTAGAGTCAGTTTATGGCCATACTTTTATTGCCTTAATTTGGATACAAGTGACTGCCTCTTCCAGAGGGAATTGAAGAGAATTGTAGACTTCTGCATTGTGAATAGTAATATTTTGCACGAAATGATCCCCCTTAAGAAAAAGGGAATGAATAGTACGCAACCCTTTGTTTGAGGGGTAATTGCCAGGCAACACAGGAAGTATTCTTCAGGGGTCTCTGCCTGTCTGTATATCTAACTATATCCCCTTCCTTCAAATAGCACTTTGGATTTTTTTACTGGCTTCACTGTAGTGCCCCAGAGAGGAGAAAGAGTTCAAATTATAGAATGACTAGCAACACAAAATATGGCTGGTCTTGCAAATGCTGTCTCTAGAAATAACAAAAGGATAAAAACAGCACGGGAAAAACAAAAACAAAAACCAACCAACTAACCAAACAAAAAAAATTCCCAAAACCAAACAAAAAAAACCCGCAAAAAACCCCACCACACTGGAAGAGCCCTCCCAGCCTTGGAACTAGGTATTTTCCTGATAAACAAATCCAGAAACAGCTGAGCTTCTCTGATACTAATTTTTGTTGTTAGTTGGCTCCTGGCCTTCAACATCTGGTCTTCCATTTCGTGGTGAAGTTCTTGCCTGGTTTTGTATCTAAAACAGTATTTTCTAGTTCTGGGACATTGTTCAGTACTAAACTATGAAGAAGAAATACGATCTGATTTACAGCCATATCTGTTAAACACAAAGACATCAGGTTAATTGGAGGACTGTATGCAGACCGGTGCTTTTTTCAGCAGTTGACAAGGTTAAGAGCTATGAGTGTCAGTCTCAGCTGTTCAGCTTGTAAGAGTCACTGGGTAATTTTTAATATTCTTGAAAACTTAAGGAAAAGCCAAGATAGCAGCAATAGATAAAGCTATGCAGGAGGGCTAATGATAAATGCCAACAAATTACATAAGGAAAAATCTGTAGAAGAACCACAAGGTTTGCACAACAGATGAATTCTAGCCTTCAGAGGAAAAGTGTTTCTTGCAAAATGCCTCTCTCTCTTTCAAGAAAATCAGAACAAATCATCCTTAAACATTCATGTGTATGAAAATCATGATCATGTGGCTGTACCTCCACCTTTGGGTTATCACCGAAAGAGTAGCCCAGTTCAGAAGGAGGTGATTCCCAGCTATGTGTACTCTTCCTTAATAATGCTGTCAATTGCAAAGTTATTTGCCTGGCCATCTTTATGACTGTCAGTAGGTTATAGTATAGCATTTATAGCAAAAATTAGTCTGTACTTATAGTGCATAATAAGCTATTGCTTTGTGTGTTAAGGTTAGCACTGGCAAAGTAGAGGCTCTTACATTTGGACCAGTTCTGCGGATGCATTAGCACTTGGCCAGCAGAGTGCTGGGAGAAGCCTAGTTTATGCTGCTAAAATACACAAATTGGCAAGTGTATGTATGTCTGCGGAGAAGTAAGAAGCCAGTACTTGTTCTCCAGGGTGATTTGGTTCGATAATGCAGAGGTAGAAAACTAAATTGAAAAGTTGTATCAGTTTATTGGCAGAGCAGGGTAGAGTTGCAAGCACAAGAAGAGACTGGGGCCATTGGAGTCTCATCAGCAAGAGATTTAATTTTTTTCTGTTCCATCCTTCCTCTGCTCTTCTCAGTTTCCTTCTTTCTTAGCCATTTTTCTTACAATTTTTTCCTTGTGTGTTCATACATAAAGGAACATCTTTAGGGTGTATGATATAAGCAGCAGTTGCCTAATTCAGGTGACTTAGGGAGATGAAAGCTGAACAAGTGTTTCTGGAAGTGCAGGGAGCATGAGCTTTTAGAGGAATGACTGACATGCTCTTTGAGTGTAAAACTTAAAACCACCTTTTCCCTCATTCCTCACTTTGAACTTCTAAAAGAATGAGGAGGAGGATTTGGAGTGTATTTAGAAAGTGAGTAAGCTACCAGTCACATGCATTTGCTCTCTGTAATCTTGGGCAAAAGTATTCAAACGTGGTCTGTCTCTTCTCTTAGTACATGTCATCTATTAAATCAGTTCAAAAGCAAGGTCTGTCTTTAGTCAGGCTTTTGAAATTCAGAAATTGAAGAAATGGCTTTAGCTACAAAATGTGGTATAAAAGTTTGATTAGTCTGTCTGTAGATGAAGGGAAATCAATTTCATAAGGGTTTTTTTCCTTGAAGTGTTTTCTGATTTGGAATCGAAGGGTTACACTTTGAAATTATCCATGAATGAATTAAAAAGTAGACTGATAAAAATACCAGAACAATAGAAATAAGATGTTTCAGTTTTGAATGTCTTTATAGTGGAGTACCAGATAAAAAGATGAAAATGAGAAACACTTTCAAAATGGAAGTCCCAAGAGGTTCTGGTTTTACATGATAGCTCTTTCCAGCATTATCAGACTTTTCTGTTACTTTTACTGCCACCAAAGTATGTACAAAACTGTTTCATACAATATTTGGATTTTAGTGGAATTATAGTCTTCAGTGAATAATACTACTGGTAATTTCTTTTCTCACCAGCTCTCTTTTATTTTATTAAAAAATGTAGATTCTGACCATTCCTTTCTTCTGTGAAATAAGCTTCAACCCTCCAGAAGCTCTGTGCACTCAAACCTGTTTCAGTTGAGCCTAGCTATCTAGGTTCTATCACTTGAAACAGAAAAACAAGTATTGGTCTTTATGCTAAGAGGTGCCAACTATCCTCATGGCTGCTGAAGCAAGGTGAATCCTCATAGCCTTGTGCTCAGATGGCAGTTACTTACTTGCAATGTATTTTGTTCTCTGATTTGTTTTTAAACTATTTTTTATTTTTGGTTCAGCTTGGTAACTGTAGCTCTATTTTGGTAGAAAGCTGGAGGGAATACTTTTCATGTACTTCTGTTATACTGTTTTCTTTTTCTTGTTAGTTCTCCCTATCATCTATTTTAAATGCCAGTTTTAGCAAAATGTTAAAAATATATGCATGCAGTTCACATTATGTGTTCTGGTTTTCATATCTCCTCTGCCTTTTGCTTAGCTGGGATTTTGTGTCATGAAACATTATATTGGAACAAAATAGCGTATCTGTGAATGTAGACATACTGTTGGGACCTAAACCAGGAAGCTAACCAAAAAACTTTTTATGAAAACAGTAATATAGCAGCATTAATATTTTGAAACGATCATGAAAAATGCAGAATACAGGACTGTCTTATTCAATATAATTGTCTTTACATATTGTTTCCTTTTGCTGGCAATTTCCTTGTTACGTTCCAGACTGCAAGAGTCAATCCAGAAGGGACTCGTGGAGCATTAGAAACCTACAGTCAGTCAAAAATAGCAGAACGATATTGGAAAAAACTCCTATTTGTTGATTGCGAAACCCCTGTTTTATAACTAGTCTACTCAGTGTTTTTTCAAATTCTACAGGTGCAAATATTTTACAGTTGCAGGTAAGGTGATTGGATACAAAAACGAACATCTATATGTGCAGCTAACTAATTTGCATGTGCAGATTTGGAGAACATAAACAGCTTCATGCTCACTTAGGTGCCTATGGAAATAGTGTTATTTATGGGTGTTTTGTGTACTACATCTGCCCTGAATTTATTTTTACCACAGTTGCTTACTAGATAACAGCTGTTATGCTGCATGACTTTGTTTAACCCGCTAGCACACCTTATTAAAAATTCACATAGCAGAAAGTTGTTGGCATAGTATTTTAAGAGAGAAGTTGTTATGAAAAATTCCATTTTCTCAGTTTCTGGTAAGGTATAGCAAGTATTAGGTACTTTCCCGTTTTGCAACAAATTGGAGAGTAATTTGTATTGCATTCTTTGAAAATGGGGAGGGTAAGTGCCCATCTCTTCTCCCAAGTAACAAGTGATAGAACGAGAGGAAATGGCCTCAAGTTGCGCCAGGGGATGTTTATGTTGGGTATTAGGAAAAATGTCGTCGCTGAAAGCACTGGAACAGGATGCCCAGGGTAGCGGTTGAGTTACCATCCCTATGGATATTTAAAAGACATGTAGATGTGGCACTTAGGGACATGGTTTAGTGGTAGACTTGGTAGTGTTTGGTTTATGATTGGACGTGATGATCTTAAGGATCTTTTCCAACCTGAATGTTTTTATGATTGTAAGTCACAAAGACCTATTTACTCTTCTATAGTAGAATTGTTCTTTGCAACTCTAGAATAAATGTAATACGATGTGTCTGCAAGTAGTAATTTTAGTTAGAAACTGCTTGTTATTAGCATGCAGCCAGTCCTTGATGCAGGATGTAATCATAATTTCCAATATTCACATGTTGCTCTGCAACAATTTACTGTAAGATTTTAGGTACCCCCAGTTAGCTCCTGGTTCAGAGCACAGGCAGGGCAGGCTGCATCACTGAAGTTATGGTGTCTTAGATGTAGTTAGAGCTCTTTGCTGAGCTGTAGTCTGCAAGGGACATTAGCCAGCTGTGTATCCAGCATCACTTACTTGACCCTTCATGCAAGTTCAGAGACTAAGACTTACTTCTTTCTCTGGCCCTGCCTGCCAATTTATGTTGGAAATATGAGCACCAGTCTTGGGGTGTCTGCTGCTTTCCTGATGCACACACCATTGGTGTGAATAATGTTGGTACAAAAGTTTTTTGGAGCAGATCATCCTGAGTGTGATCACTAGTGCAGGAAGACTCAGGGATCAGGCTCAGTCAGCACGGTTTCATGAAGGGCAGGTCCTGCTTGACCAACCTGATGTCTTTCTATGACAAGGTGACCTGCCTGGTTGATGAGGGAAAGACTGTAGACATTTTCTATTTGGACTTTAGTAAAACATTTGACACTGCCTCCCACAGCATTCTCTGGAGAAACTGGCTGCTCATGGCCTGGATAGGTGTATTCTTGGCTGGGTAAGAAACTGGCTGGCTGTCCGAGCCCTAAGAGTAGTGGTGAATGGTGTTACATCTGGTTAGCAACCGGTCACTAGAGGTGTCCCTCAGGGCTTGGTATTAGGGCTGGTGTTGTTTAATATCTTTATTGACGATCTGGATGAAGGGATTGAATGCACCCTCAGTAAATTTGCAGATGACACCAAATTGGGTGGGAGTGTTGATCTGCCTGAGGGTAGGAAGGCACTACAGAGGGACGTGGACAGGCTGGAGCGATGGGCTGAGGCCAATTGCATGAGGTCCAACAAGGCAAAGTGCTGGGTCCTGCACTTGGGCCACAACAACCACATGCAATGCTACAGGCTTGGGGAAGAGTGGCTGGAAAGCAGCCTGGCAGAAAAGGACCTGGGGGTGCTGACTGATGGCTGGCTGAACGTGAGCCAGCAGTGTGCCCAGGTAGCCAAGAGGGTAAATGGCATTCTGGCCTGTATCAGAAATAGTGTGGCCAGCAGCAATAACAAAGTGATTGTCCCCCTCTACTCGGCACTGGTGAGGTCACACCTCGAGTACTGTGTTCAGTGCTGGGCCCCTCACTACAAGAGAGATACTGAGTTTCCTGAGTGGGTCCAGAGAAGGGCAGCTAAGCTGGTGAAAGGCCTGGAGCACATGTCTTATGAGGAATGGCTGATGGAGCTGGGGTCTGGAGAAGAGGAGGCTCAGGGGAGACCGTATTGCTCTCTACACCTACCTGATGGGAGGATGGAACAAGGACATGGCCAGTCTCTTCTTCCAAGTGACAAATGATAGGACAAGAGGTAACAGTCTCAGAGGAGGTTTAGACTGGATGTTAGGAAAAATTTCTTCACTGAAAGAGTTGTCAGGCGTTGGAACAGGCTTCCCTGGGAGGTGGTGGAGTCACTGTCCTTGCAAGTGTTCAAAAAAACAAGTAGATGAGTCCCTTGGTGAAATGGTGTAGTGGAAACTGTTGGACCTGATGATCTTGAAGGTCTTTTTGAATCTAGTTGATACTGTGATTCTGTGAAAATTGAGCAGTTGCTTTAGTACTCCACAGCATTTCTCTCTGTAGCTTTCCAAATCCAGAGTAAGTGGTTTATAATAACTGTGTACTTGAAGAAGGAAGAAGGGGTGAACCAAATGAGCCAGAGAGACACAAATGAGTGCAGCAGGTTCCCTTTTGTCTGGGTCCTGCTCTTTCTTGCTGTTCATTACAATGTTCAGTACTATGGAGGCAAGCTGAAGAGGTCTACAATAACTCATATCCATTTTTTCTCCACAGAAGAGGATATAGGGTACTTCCAAATTGATGCTGTCAGTGGGGAGTTAAGAACAACCCGGTCTCTGTCACATGCTGAAAGACCAGACTACAAAATGGTGGTCACAGCCAGGGACCAGGGAATGCCTTCACTTCAAGGACATGCTGCTGTTTACATCCAGGTGCTTGTTTATGTTGTATGGATAGAACAGTTATGCTAGATACTTATTTTATTTTAAAAAATTATTTTAGGTGAAGCTAGCGAAAAGCTGAAGAAAGGAAGAAGCTCAAAATTGCAAGCACCTTCTCTCATGGTAGTTTTTGTTTAGCCATTTTTCTGTTGAGGGAGGAAATGAGAGGGCAGACTAATTTTAATTTGTTGAGAATACACAACAGCGTTCTGGGTTGTCTTTCAAGTAGATGATGTTTGTGCTTCAGTAGGAGGTCATTATGAACACTGGAAAAGAGAAGGAAAATATCCAGGTAGGCAGAATGAAAAGCAAATATCAGGAAGGACTGAAAGTGAGGGAGAGAGTGGTGAGGTTTTTTTCTCCACTATGTTACTCTCTTCTATAAATGCTGTCTCTGTAACATGGTATAAGGATAGCTCATTCCTTTGTGCTGGTTTATGCAGGGCTGCTCTGCATGGGATTGTGAAATCCAGTGTGTGCTCTTTCTGCAGCCAGCCACCTGCTGTTCATTGGGCCTTAGTGGGGCTGCTTTGCCAAGGCCGCCTGTTCGCTCCTTCATCAGAGGCTGAATGTCATTGAGGCTGCCATTTTCATGTCACCCAAAACATGGTTAATTTGGGATAGTTTAGAAAAAAATACTTCAGTCAGGACAAGGTAAATGCAGTTCCCACAATTAAAGAGATTCTTTCATTTTAAAGCATTCACTTGGAACACTGCAGCAATCCACAATGAATGAAGTCCTGTAATGACATAAACAAGCCTTAGAAAAACCCAACTATCTATTTGTGTTTGCCAAACTGCGTAAGGTACCCTGCTTTCTTTGTCACATCTGTCCCTGTGATGTTGTCCTATGTAGAAAGACAGTTGAAGTGCTTCAGAGTAGGTGCAAAGACAGCAGTATTCAAGACGTCTGTCTTTTGACCCCTGTGATGCAGAAGGTGAGAGACAATCTTGTCCATTTTTTTAATGTAGGAATGAAAGACAGAACTAAGGAGTGACTGGCTAAGGACTATTTGAACTCTTACAGTGCATCTTTAGTTTTTCTGGCTTTGAGGCATACTTGGGATAAATATAGTCACAAATAATAAATTACTACAGTCTCAATTGTGAAAAAGTGAAAATAGTTTTCTTTGCAGTATTCGTAATAACAACTGGAAAATATTGCAGTCCTTGTGCTTTTGTTACAGGTAGTCCCATGTCGCAAGGGGAGATCTGCCTTGCACTATGTCATACCTGAAAATTTTAAACCTGCACAAGTGTTGAATTCTCTGAAGTGGCCTGATAATTATCTCAGAACTAACAGGAAACTGCATTTCAGTATCGCTGAAGGTGATGATGGTGATGATGTTCATTTTGAAATAAACAGCCTGACAGGAGACCTTTTTCTTTCCAAGGAACTTGACTATGAAACAGCTTCGCACTTCCTTTTGCAAGTTATCGTAAAGGATTATAACAATAACCCTCCACAGAGTAACACTGTCTGCCTAAGTATCGATGTAGAAGATCAGAATGACCATTCTCCATATTTTCAAGATGACTTTGTAGTGATTGGTGTAGAGGAAAATGTACCTGTTGGCACACTGGTTTACACATTCAATGCAAAAGATGGAGATGGTAGTTTTCTGAACAGCAAAATAGAGTACTCCCTGGAAACAAGTAACATGGTTGAAAATCCATTTCTTATTCACCCTTCATATGGCACCTTGACCACAGCATTTCCACTGGACAGGGAGATTACTCGCTCTGTGATCCTTACTGTGTCTGCGGCAGACCAGGCAATAAATCTGACTGATCGCAGACTTGATTCACTGGCTGCCAAAATTGTGATTTTAGATATCAATGACAACAGTCCCTGTTTTATGTCTTCGCCTCTTTCCTATGTCATGGAGGATGCGGAGGTGGGCTTTCTCGTGCACCGCGTCATTGCAAAGGATCCTGACGAGGGAAGAAATGGACAAGTTACGTACCACATTCTTTCAGGCAATGAAAACAAAGCATTTGTATTGGATAAACTCACAGGTATGATAACTTCTGGTCTCTGAAGTTTCTTGTACTGTGCTTCTCACAGCAGCATTTGGGAGCACATGCAATACAGTACTGAGATACCACATTACTGTGGTACTCTACCCAGGTGACTTACTGTCCTCGGGGTGGTTACCTCAGGCAGAGCACCACATGAGCATGACAGTACTACGTGTAGTAGGCAAGCTCGGTGAGACTCAGCTCTAAAGGGAATCACAGGTAATGATTGACTCCACGGTGTGAAAGCCCTGCAGCAGTGGCACAGCATGCAAAGTGATGCTACATTGAAGCTGTGAGTGCTGTAACAGCTGGGATCTTAACCTGGACCAGATTACTTTTTTAATACTTTATTTCTTTATAATAGGATTCTTAACCACAGCCCACTTTCTGGACCGTGAGATTCAGGAGCGCTACAGTTTGACATTGATGGCTTTAGATGATGGCAGCCCAGCTCTCTCTGCCACACAGGTTCTAACCATCATTGTTCTTGATGCGAATGATGAGACCCCGATATTTCTGAAGCAACTTTATGAGACTGTCATTTGTGAAAACCAAGATCCAGGAGAGTTTGTCATAAAGGTGGAAGCTGTGGACAGAGATGTAGGTAATTTGTGTCCTTTATCTATTAATTTCATTGTGGCTGTAGTAGACCGATCAAATCTGGCTGTTTGCCGTGCTTGTGTATACAGCTGTTGTGCTTTTCCCAAGGTAATGTGTAAGTTTTGAGTTTCAAAACGTGGCTTTTGGTTCAGAGCCTCAACCTTTATTCAGGGCTTGGAGGTATTCTGACTTGCACAATGTAAACTGTGTGCTTGCTTGATGCAGAGTAGTGCCGTGTACTGTCACCATCATGTGAAGATAGCCAGTGCGCTCTGGTTGTAAATCAGCAAACAGTGTTCAGCTCAATTAAAGTAAATATTTGAATGTTTTGTTGCTGTCAATCAGAGCGTTTTGAATAGTGTGAAAACAGTTCAGTAGGCAAGGGTCCTGGTTTTGTAACAGAGCCGGCAGATATGCACTGGTCTTTTCTGACCAGAGAGGGGCACTGTCACCCAAGATTTTCCACCTAGTTGAGCTGTGAAAGGATGGTGGAGGGCGCTCTGGATTTCAAATAGAATTTTCCATGCATAAGAATGTTAATGCATTGCTTTTCAAACATAGGCAGGATGAATGAGTAAGAGGGGGTGGTTCATATGCCCTTTGAATCACAGGAATGGACTAAACGTGAGAGAATATTTACTAAGCAACAAAAAATCCCCTCCAGTTTTTCAACTACCTGCTCTCTTGAAATATCTAAAATGCATGTGACGATACAAGTAGTCTGTGTGCTGGAGAGAATCTTATCTTAAGTAATACCACTCAGAGTGCATACAGTCACTGTAACATGAAGCAGTTACACAGAGTCTGCGGTCTGCACTAAAGATAAAATCTGGAAGGAGAATTAAATATTTTAATACTGCTGCAATTGACCCAAAGTTTGTCTCAGCTATGTGAATGAATTTCTTTTTGCTGTGGGTTCAGTTTCTGCGCGTCTTTAGAATTGTTTAAGGTTGTGGATGCAAAATAGAGGTAAAGCAATAGATGTTAGCAAACATAGTAAAACAAAATGTTAGCAAAATTATTTTCTCTATTCAGTAAGATTTGTCATTTTAGTGTAGAGCGCATATTGGTTGCAAAAGGCTGATGCGAGCTCAATAGAGGTGCTATATAGCAGAGACATTTCCCCACAAGTATGTGAAGTATTTAGAAATTAGAAATGGGTGTGTAGCCCTGTCTATGAAAATCTTCAACAGCTAAGCAGCATTAGAGTCTACCTCTGAACCTCACTCTTCCAAGTATTTTCTTTCTTTTGTGGATCACACTAGTAAAAAAAAAGGCGGTATTTGCAGTAAAAATTTGCAAGATAATAGAGGAAAGAAGTGGGAATTTGCTTGAATTCCTCTCCCTCATTTCTCCATCCCTTATATATATATATTTATTGCACATCTTGTGGGAAATACAGCAGAAGGGAAATTTTGGGAACCGTTAGGAGGAGGCAGCGGGAGTGGCTTGGCAGTGTAGAGGGGAAGGGCATTCCAGCTCTACTGGGTGGCACAGCGTGTGCCTCTCTGTGCAGACACTTTGGACTGGAGCACTGTTGTGGCTGCTGTTCCTTCCTGGGTTTTGGTTTTGTTTGTTTTGTTTTTTTTTTAAAAAGTACATTTTCCAGTAACCACAGTCTTTCTGTTGGGTCTTTTTCCCACATTTGCATGATTTGACCCAGTGTCATATGCATGATACAGTATTGTTCCAAACAAACACTGAGGTGATGTTTATGATGTAAGAAAGTAAGATTTATATAGGAGTCATAAATATAATGCTACTCACCTTTCTTACATTTTTGAACCAGAATTTTTGAATAAGACAACTCCCCTCATAGTGTTCTTTATTTTTTACATCACATTTTTTACATTATTTTTATTTGCTCTCTAAGTTGCCGTTCACATCCTGGTACTATTTTCATCATCTCAGTGGAGGACTTTCATCCCAGCACAGAATTATTTTTATGTATTTTTTTTTCATATGTTCATATGTTCCCTGACTGACCACAGAGAGGAATCATCTTTACTGACAATTGCAGCCATCACCAATTTTTTTGTTTTATTTGTCTATCTACTTCATTCCCTGCAAAGAGAAGAGGGGAAAAAAGCAGCTGTCACCTTCTTTGTGTCTGACCCAAGCTCTAAGCCTGCTTCTAGTTCAAAAGATCTTTTTTTGGAAATGGTTACTAAAATTTTTGCTTGTAATGATTAGCTTTCATGTGGATATTTATGAAACTTCTTGCTCAGCTGACTCTCTCCTGCACATTACAAGAGCTGCACCTACTATAACTCTGTGTTGTCTCAGTTTCTCTAAGTCCTGTTACACTGTTGGAGCTCTGCACCCACCCTAAGGCTGACATCAAAAAATACAACACAAGTAAATACACAAGTAAAGACATCTGTAATACATGTAATGCTGCAAAAATGCACAGAAAGACAAATTACCTCTGTGGTTCAGTAGTTATGTCTGGAGCCTTAGGAGAAAAATCTCAGAAGGTTAATAGGGAGTGCTGACTTAGAGTTACGAGACAGGGCTTACTGCCATTCACCAGCTATTTGATGTTTCTCATATTCATGGATTATCATGATCTTAACAACACTAGTATTATAAAGATGAGACTTGAGCCTAGATCTGGGGGACTAGGGATATTTGTTCCCATTGCCTCTTTACCAGTGTTGGCAGTAGACATATTCATAGTGTAATGCCATGACTGCTGCTTCAGGAAAGCTGTGCTAGCACCCTGGGAGAACTGGGGCTGCTCGTGCTGCGAGGGCTGAAGCTTTTCCCTGACTGCAGCTCAGGCACCATGCATCCACACTGCCATTTGGCCTGTGGGGCAAGGAGGGGGCTTTAGCTCCTCTTCCAGCTCGTAATCACAGAATCACAGAATCACAGAATTCTAGGGGGTGGAAGGGACCTCGAAAGATCACCCAGTCCAACCCCCCTGCCAGAGCAGGGTCACCTAGAGTCCATCACACAGGAACGCATCCAGGCGGGGTTTGAATGTCTCCAGCCAAGGAGACTCCACAACCTCTCTGGGCAGCCTGGTCCAGTGCTCTGGCACTCTCACAGGAAAGAAGTTCTTCCTGATATTCACATGGAACCTACTATGCTCCATGTGAATATCAGGATGAATGTGAATATCAGGTAATGTGAATATCAGGTAATGAGTGGGAGGAATAGTGTGTTTCTCATTTCAGTTTGTAATTTCCCCAAAGACCCCAAAATGTGAGTAGCACTACTGAAAAATTAACCAACCAGTTGAATCAAGTGCAAACGTGTCAGCTGCTGTGCCGTGGTATGTGAATGCATGGAGTCATCATGCTCCTCTCTTGCACGGGGTGTGCAACTTTCTCCTACTGCTAGGTGTATGCTCCTCACAGCTCGATGTGAGAAAGGAGGCAGTAAGTAATTGGGAAATAAATGTGATTAAGGTGTTATATATCTGTGTGTTTTAAGGATTAAAAGTTTTAATTTCAACAGTGTGTGAGTAGACAACTTGAATGGCACCTGTATGGTTTCTCAGCACTGTCTGTGAATAATGTCCATTATGAAATCTGCCGGTTCAACTGCAGGAGACCGAGGACTAAGAGTTAATATCAGTCCTGCAGTGTCATGGGTCTTTTTTCTATCCATAGCATCCTGGTAATTAAGGATAGATAAATGCAGACAGAGCTGCAAATGTGGTTTTAAATGTAGTTAAATAGTATCAAATATGGTTAGATAAGATAGCATATGTTGCTAACCTTGAATTTCAAGATATTATACTTGATTGTCCTTACTATTGTGATTTTTCTCCTTTCTACTGGAAAGCTGGAAGGATTTCTGTAACTCATTCTCCTTCTGCTGTATATTGTATGAATATGTCCCTACCTTGACTTAGTTTAGCTGCAAATGCATTTGTAAGTAATAATTATCTTAATCAAATTTCAGTAGCATTGTCAACTATTTAGTAAAGCTATTCAAAGGCAAACGAAGTTATGGTTACTAAAAACTGTAGGCACTGTTTCTTCTCTCACACTGGTGTTTCTCTATCAACTCCAGTGGAGATTATCTGGTTTGCTACTGCAGCAGATGAGAACAGGCAGGCAGTGTTTAACTCGGAACAGCAGTTTAGTTTTAGTAGGACTAGGAGTGCTATAGCTTTCCAAGTGCACTAAATGTCCCTATACTACCAAAAGACTGATTGTTGGTTGAAAAAACACAGAGTGATTGAATGAAACTTACAAAAATTTGAGGGAAAAAAAAAAAGAAACTCCAAAAAAGCACACTAGTACAAGCCCTTCAAGTATAATGTAGGATTAAACTCATTAAAGTTATTAATATGAGTATGGTGGAGATAGCATTATACTTTCCTCATGAGGGTGTTGAAACTAGAAGTATGAAAGAAATTATTTTATAACCAGAATAGGTAAGAATGCGGAGTCACATTTCTTGTTCAACTTAGGCAGGCAACTTTGAAAGAAAGGTTTTTAGCCTACTGTTTCCTGGAGAAGGATGGGAAGATGACTAATATCCCTGCATTATATACAAATAGTTAGGAGCTGAATGGAACTGGTTTCAGGAAAGGAGGGAAGGAAGATCTTTACCCTTCTTTTCTGGAAATCCTGCATGACTTTATAAAACCAAGCAGTATCATTTCAGAGACTGACTACAAGTGAGAGCTATCTAAAAGGCCTGAGATGTGCTGTGGGAATGTCCACCAAATTGGCTTTTCTATTGAAGACAACTAGGAGATGGCTACGCTATGAGTTCTGATAGGACTTAGGCACCTGCCTACTCAGTATGACAAATATTTAGAACTGGTGGGCATGCCAAGAGCAGATGTTTTCTCTGAATGCTTATACTATTCAGTGTCATACTGTACAGAGGTACTTGCATTGGCTCCAAGTGAAGTTAAATAGAGAACCAGAGCAGCCCAGTACTCTGGCTGACATCCTGCTGAGAAATAAGCTAACTATCTCAGGGAGGGCAGAAGACGAATGCGTGGATTCCACAGTCTTAAGTTAATGCTATCTTGCACCATGTTCACAAGTCAGCTGGTTTGAAGACATGCCGTCAGGGCCAAGAAATGTTGCTGGGGTCACTGTGAGTGGCTGGAAAACTTAGGCACAAAGCAGCAGCTGGGCAAGGCTTTTGAAAATCCAAATTCTAAATGTGGATCTTTTGTGCTAATGAAAAAGCAGTTATGCACTACATTAAAAGTAGTAAGTTCACCTGTAGCCCATTTCCCAGAGCAATCAAAATGGAAGAAAAAGACAAATCTGTAGACCTGAATGTGAGGATAGTGGCTGTGTTTTGCTAAGACTCTCATTCTGCTTTTAAGGACTGAATTCCTTGCTTCGGTATGAAATCTTACCAGGAGCTGGTTATGAGAAATTCAGGATGAACTCAGACAGTGGAGAAGTCGTAACAACTGCATCTCTGGACAGGGAAACCCAGGAGGTTTTCAGTATTAAAGGTAACAGTGTGAAATAGCTATGAGTGCCTGGAAAATATGAAGTCAGAATAGGATTGGTGTTACTATCAGCACTACCTTTTTTATGCCATCTGAATTAGATGGAAGTAGTAATATTTTCAGGAACAGAAATGCATGTTCTTTTTTCCATAGCACAAGTAACTCAACTATTCTGATATTATTAAGGAGTATACATTGTTGCACCTACAACTATTGTATGAAATTTGCTTTCTTTTTATTAATCTTAGTTCTGGTTCGAGATAGTGGAACCCCATCGCTGTCGAGCACAGTGACAGTTATCTGCAAAGTGCTGGATGAAAATGATCACTCACCCATGTTTCTTCTTTCCACTTCTGAGATTCATATTCCAGAGAACCAACAGCCTTCTATCATTTACGTTACCCAGGCTGTGGATATGGATGCTGGCCATAACGGAGCTCTAAGATACAAAATAATTGGTAAGTTACACTCCATTTTTGTTAGTATAAATCAGGAAGTATCCAAGCAGCGGTATCCGAGTTTCAGACTAGCCTTGATTTTACCAGGCCTCTCTAGCTCCTGCCTTGTCCACATGCTGCTTTCATGTGGGAAAAAAAATATAAATAAATCTTTCACCCCTTTGTCAGCATTAATAAGCACTTTCCAGGCATACTTTCAGTCTGCTTTCTGGATTTGAAATGGTACAGAAAAGAAAAACAAAAAACTACCAAATGCTGGAAGGAGGCATTAATCACAAAGTCAGAATTTTGTCTCTTTTGTTATAGTTGTGGAAGTTCTGAATGTAAACTTACCCTTGCAAATAAGTACAAAAATGTATCTAACTTTAGTTAGTTAGTTTTATGTATTTAATTTTCTTTTGTGAGAGCTTCTTTCACCTAGCAATTAGTAATGTTGTACTGGGTTTTCATATTGCCAAACTTTCCCTGTGTCCACTGTGCCAAGGTAAGTTCAACAGCTGTTCAAAGCCTCCTGTAATATCTTTGCACCAATACAAGTTTGCTGTGCTTACTTGGGTTTGTGGCTCCCAGCAATAGCTCAAACACAGGCAGATAGCTACTGTGGTAACAGCCAATAGATTTTTCTTTGAAGAAGCAGTTGCAAATCCCTTTGTTTTCTCTGTTTTAATTTCGTGATTTTTTAATGATTTTTAATTTAATTATCTTTGATCTTTCTACATGTTGTAGAGTATTTATGACATTCACTGGTACTAAAAATGCTGGCTTTTCTTCTGTCAACTGCTTCATATTTTCCCCCTCTGCCCCACATCCCCCAAATCAAGACCTTGCACAACTATTCACGTCCAAGAGACAGGTTTGTAGAAGAGTCAAAGAACAATTAATGACAATTGTCAGCAATGCTTTATAGGTTTCTGGAATTTGTAACTAAGGTTGGGAAGAGGTCACTTTATGCAGCCGCACAGTTGCAGGAAATTTTATAAGGTGTGCTGCTTTGGGAAAAAAGACATGCATCTGGCAAAATAGCCACTCTGTAAATTGATATGACATTCTGTATTTACTGTCATTGCCACCCACTGATTTAAATGAAATGCAGATTTTAATTCATATAAGGAATAAAATATGCAAAAGGCACATGAGCATACCAGCTGTAGGAGCAATTGGATCATGTTATTGTAATTAGCGTAACAGTATTCACCAGAGATTCTTTTTTCAAGAGCAATTGTTTGTGATTATTTTATTTTTTTATGTGTTTGAAAGGTGGAAATGTTGGAGAATACTTCACACTAAATAACACTTCAGGAAAACTGCTCATCACTCGTAGCTTAGACAGAGAAGATGTCAGCAATTTCACTCTTGTAATTGAGTGCCATGACCTAGGCAGCCCCTCAAGAAGCTCCACTGCACAACTCTATCTAACAGTCTTGGATGAAAATGACCACCACCCATTGTTTGCAAAGACCCAGTATCAAATCTCTGTGAGAGAAGACCTAGAGGAAGGCTCAGCCATCCTGCAACTCTTTGCTTCTGATGAAGATGATGGTCTGAATGGTGAAGTTACGTACTCGCTCATTGATGACACCTTCGGAGCGTTTGCTATCGACAGTATAACTGGGTCTATAGTTACTACTAGCACACTGGACCGGGAGACCAAATCCCACTATACATTTAGAGCTGTGGCAAGTGACTGTAGCACCCATTGGCCGAGAAGCACCACTGTCAGTGTTGTGGTGCACGTTGATGATGTCAATGACAATGATCCCGTCTTTTTGCAGAATCCTATCAGGGTCTTTGTGCCTGCTGAAACCCCTGTGAATGAGACAGTAGCCACTGTGAGAACAGAAGATGTGGATCTGGGGCCAAATGGAACTGTTGTTTTTAGTTTGATAGCAGAAACCGTATTTCAGATTGACGCGAAGGCAGGTGACATCATTCTTCAGGAGCCCTTGGTTTCCAAGAACTTCAGCACCCAGCTGCTAGTGATGGCTTCAGATCAAGGTATTCCACCCCGAACAGCCACAGCTATGGTCATTATCTTTACAGAGGAACAAGAGGAGAAGATTTTATTCAGCCACAGTCTGTATGAAGCAAGCGTGCCTGAGAACAGTGCAGCAGGTGGGTATCATATCCTCATTTGTGCTCTTGCAGTTGTTGGTCTCCTCTCCTTTTGGAAAGATAGTTGTAATGAATAGTATAGGGAAACCTTTTTCCTGTGCAGTAGTGGAGAAGAGTTAATTTGGATGAAGCGAATACCTGTCTGCCCTTTTCCAGTGCACCAGACTGACACAGCAGCATGCCCTGTTAGTTGGAGGCATTGTCTGGCTCTGGAGTTTGCTGCCCACATGCAAGTGTTGCTCAGAGTAAACAAAGCTCCTGTGTTAAAGATGTTGTGTTTCCATCCCTCAGCCTGGGAAGCCCTGAGCATCAGTGAGTTCACTCTTTTAACAATTATTTTAATAATGTGTGGACAGTGTTTCCTCATCATTTCACTTGTCAATGCACACAAGTTCAGATGGGTTGAGTGGTGCATACTAGTGCATACATGACATTTTTTGATTTTGCAAAACTCTTCTCAAACTGTAATAGCTTTCAGAGATACTCTAAAACCTTACTGAAGATTTGGGCTTTCCAGAAGAAAAAGAATGGAGGAGTAGGGTGGGGAGGGGTGTGAGTTGAAGGCTGTGGTACATTGTCACTCTGACAGGCTTCTACAGAGCATCTCTATGTAGAACCTGTGCTATTGAATGCTGCCTACAGACAAACATCTTAAATCATACAGTGCCTACAGATTGATTTATTTTTGTTCAGTATAACGATGAGAATTACTGCTCTACTTTTTATCATTCAGAGAATGTTAGTAGTTATGCCTTCTGCCTTACTTAGATATGGTAAGTACCTTTTCCTGCTTCAGGGGATGGGTTCATCCTAAGGAGGGGCAGAAAGGAGTGCCTTCCACATTTTTCTGTCCACAAATTCTATATTACAATTGACCAGATGTATTTAGAGATCTGACCTATATTCTTGAATCAGACACTGTTTCATGAGTTTCACCTTGAACAAGCCATTTGTCCTCTTTATAGTTCAAATTCCCTTCAGTAAAATGAAAGCAATATTCCTTTATATCCTAAGGGTATTGTGAGACTAGTGAATTCTTAGATCTCGAGTAACAGCCTCTATATTTGGTTCAGAATCAGTAAAAAAGAAATGTGTTAATAATTTTAGAAAACCAATCAATATTCTTGGATAATTACAAACAGAATAGAGAACTAAAAGTGAAGATGTTGCAGTAATTACTGCAGTGATTACTCAGCCATTCCTTCCTCTTTACCTGTTTGGGACTACAAGCCACATTTTCAGTAGTGTATTTTAAGATAAATACAATGCTGTGAGTATTACTGATTTTTCAATTAACAGACCAAAAATATGCAATAAAGTGAAAAAAACGTTTTTTAAGTAACTTTTTTTTTAACCATAAATGAAATATTTTGATTTCAGACTGTTTTCTCTCAGTCCCTGCTGAGCACTCTAAGTGCTGAACCCATGGGATAAAGGTGCTTCTTTAAATATTTTGAAGCCAGTGCTTCATTTATGGCTTCTATTATGTATGCAAAAAAAATAAAAATCCCTAGACACATTTGTCCTGACACTTGAAAAAGCCTTTTTGTTCTATGACTTTGACCAGGATTTACAAGTAGTTTTGTACACCCTAAAATTGAATTTTTATGTGAATGTGCATCACAGATACTCCAAGGCCTCCAAACCCTGTGTTTCTAGGAAGGAAGAAATGATAAAAGTATCAGTCTAAAGAAAGAAAATAAAATTCAGAGATTTATGGCAATAGATAAACTAATCTGATCCTAAATTTTCCTAAGTGTAGGTACTCTCATGGGTCAGGCTAAATTATCCAGCCTGAAATTATGGAAATGCCCCAAGGAACTGAGGTAACAGAATGTCATCGTCAGGTTGTTCTCCTATTCAATCTACAGAAAATAAGATTCAGTTCAAGTTGTTTTGATTAAAGGAAATTTAGCAGAGCTTCAGGGTAAACAGGAGGGTTTCATCCCAACATCATAGTTTGTGTATTTAATAAAAGTCTGTTTGCTAAGAAGATCAAATTTGTTTAAGAGTATGAAAAATTTTACCACATACTAATACTGTTTTGAATCTGTTTGTAGCATTTTCTTGTTTATATAAGCATAAGCAAATATCAAATATTTTACATTTCAGTGGGGAAAAAAGCATGTTTATAATTAAAACTCTCATAAAAGTTAGCTTACAGGATATATGTGATCCTGGGACCCCTAGAAATATGAATGGTACCAGTGTATTCAGTCCAGGGGAGATTTACATTGCACACTAATTATTTGTAGAACTGGTATTAATGAATGTGGCTTTTTCTCCTAATTTTATTTCTACCTTAACTAATAGAGTGATAAAACTCTTAAGTTTATTTTGAAAAGAATCAAAAAATCTGAACAGTATAAACTATGGAAGCCAAAGCCAAGGGTCCTTAGTTTTAATTTAGTCTGAACTCGTCAGTTGTGTGAGTGCCTCAGGAATTGGTCCTTGTGGTCAGATTTTCTGTAAGTGTTTGACCTCCAAATTTAATGACCTTCAGAAAACCCCATTCTTCTACTTTTTGTTTAATATTAAATATTTGATGTCTTTAAATACTATAAACTGCATTATAACAGGCACTTAGAAGCCAGTCAATAATAATCAAGTCACTGCAGTCTCCAGAGGGTAAGAAACCTTTATTACTCACCAAGCTTTCGCATGAATGGTTGCTTGCATAGCACTTCCTGGAGACAGATGGACCAGTAAAACTCGTTGACAACTCTCTTTTCTAATAGATATAAAACAGGTAGCCTCTTATTCTGAAAGTCATCTCTTACTCTTTCTGCTCAGTTAGCTTTTTCTTTCATGAGCAATTAAGAGGTCACAAGAAATAATGGCGAGGATGAACTGGGTTTAGGTGACAAAGGAGCACAGTCTGTTGTATAGCCAAAAAGAAGTTGTGAATGTCTTTAACTACATGAAAAATACAAAACTTGAAGGCCTGGGATTTGAGGACCCAGAGCAACAATTTATTAACATAACTCCCAAAAAACAAGGTTTCAAGTAGAAATGATGCTACTTCCTTTATTTCTCATAGTTTTTCTTCTTAAACACACAAGCAAACAAACAAACAGACTGCTGACAGCATTAGAAGAGAAATAGTGACATCCTTCAGATCTTGAATTTTTTTCTTGTCTTTAACTCCTCTCTGAGGATGCTATGAATGGTTGCCCTTGCAGCCTTTTGTGGTAAGTAAAAGTTGCTTGACAATGGAAATTCAACCTACAACTGCCTCAGTTCCTAAAAAAACAGTGCAGCATTCATGTCAGTCTTTACCTATTGAATGGTGGAATCTTACTTCCAGAACTTTTCTAGTAAATACCTTATAAATGTATTGTCTAGTACAAAAAATTACATCTGTCAAAATTGGCCTATATTTGCTTTTGAAGGTCAGATTTTAGGAGCAGATGAGAAACCACTTAAACTAAAATGTTATGTTTAAAAAAATTAGTAAGTAATAACGCTAAAATAAAAGAAGCAGAAGTAGCAATGTTTCCTCTTGTTTTTACACAAAAGTCCTTTCCTCCAACATCCAGGACGCTGAATGTGAACAGCATACCCTTTGTAATGTAATAAAATAGCTAGCTGTCTGGGATGCTGTTTGGAAGAGTTCAGCTTGCACCGTAACATCAGTCCATCGTAATTGCATGGAATCAACTGCAATTAAATTAAATAATTAAAATCCATTAAAATCAATTGCCATATATGCTGAACAGTTTCATAACTCACTTGAAAATAATAATTATTTGGAAATCTTGATAATGCTTTATAAACTTGCTGTATTTTTGTTAATTGTGATGATACTGAGCAGGATAATGTATTCAGTTCCACATTTTTCCTCTATTGCTATTTCAAACAGGGTTTTTATTTCCTATCTCTTGTATTCAATATTAAATTTTTGTTCTTTTCACGGAGTTTGGATTCTGCTTGTATTGAAACATAGCTATGCATGTAGTTTCATCTTTTCATTCTCCCTGTCAAAAGATGGCTAAGCAAATTTTTAAAGAATCTTTAATTTAAAATATTGTTGAAAAGTCCAAAATTAATTCAGGTAAATGAAGGGAAAATAAACTCTTTATGGTAATTCAGGTATAACATGCATTCCTGTAGTGCACAAAAAAAGGACTATCTTCATTGAAAGAATTCATGAAAAGGTGAAATTTAAATGACCAAAGACAGCATAATCTGAATAAAAGGAATACATATGACCAGGTAAGAGGTAATTCCAGTGGTACAAGGGAGTTTGCAATTAGGAAAAGTTAAAACTCATCATTTTATTTAGGCAGGTGATGAAGTTGTGGTCAGATGAGTAATTTACTGGGCAAGGAGGGTTAAACAGTGCCTTGCCTATGAAGCTGTAATACAGTGAAAGTCATGGAGGAGTTGTTTTTGTTGTCTACTGTTTTAATTAATGAATAAGCACCTAGCCTAGTACATAGGTGTTTGGCTGTGCATCTGCTACTAATCACAGTAATATAAAATTAGAATAAAACCTTCTAAAGTGAACATGATGAAAATGTCATTGATTCCATAGGTACATCAATTCTAACTGTAGAAGCTTATGAACGCAAATTTACAGGAGAAAACCTAAAATACAGCATCTTCAGTGATAAGGAAAGCGTATTCTCTATACACCCCATTACAGGTAAATTTTTGTAATTTTTTTGTAGCTTAAAGAGTGTGATCTCGAAAATACAACAAGTTCCCACCACAGGAACAAGGGGTAGGTATCTTAGAGTATTACTCTTCCATTATGAGGCATAAATCATTTGTAAAACCAGGGATGTGGAGACCTGGACTATTGTAAATTGGATATGGAAAGAAATTGAACACCAGTATACCTGTTTAAAACACTCAGTTCCGATTAACTGTTGATCACCAGGTGTTGAGAGTTGATAAACTACTGCTTTGTGATCCAAGCTGAGACTCCATCTTGCTTCTCATCATAAAGTTACCCAAAAACTCAATAAACATAATCCTTCAGAACACTCCTAATGTAGGAAGCATTAGACCCTTGTTGAGTTTAATGCTCTTTGTTTCAAGCAAACCTTGACAAGTCTGAAAGTCAAGTTTGTTGGGTTTTTTGGCAATTGTATTTGTGTTCTGCAGCAGGTCTGCTTTCACCCGCTCTTCAGTCAGGAACTCTGGATGACAGGAGAGTGGCACGTTCCCCGTGTGCATTACGTGCTCTCATCTAAGGCGTGTAGGAGAGCATAGCTACTCTGGTTGCTTCTCAGCTCTTAAACAACTGCAACAAAAGAGTTTACTTTCTGAACAGCTGTAGTCTTTCTGGGATGGCATGAACAGTGTAAGCAGTTTTCCTCTAAAGCAGTGTAAATAACTTGTACCCTTAACAAATGACTTGCTCCCTGAGTTCCGGGAGGCTTTAATCTCTGACTATTCTGATGTCTCCAGGCATCAAGTGGTGTACTCCTGTAAAGCTATCCTGTTTGATGGTGATGGACAGTTAATATAATTTAGATGAGGGGCCCTTAAAGTGCATACACTTGATTTCAAAGTCCTCCTTATTTCACTGAAATAAAGCTAGAAAGGTAATCTTAAAGAACATCTTAGACTCAGACAAGTTGATCCACAAGAAAGTGAATCTTCTCTAACATCACCTCAAAAAAAAAATATTAATCAAATGTAATTTCCCTTTTTTTTATTAAGCTGGGCCGAAAAATAGTTACATGATGTTTTTAAGAGTTTTATAAGCACTCTCTTCACAAACAATAGTGGAATTTCTATAGCAGTGGATGTCACAAGTCTTCTTTTGACATATTTGAGCCATTGTGGTTTCTTTAGTTTCCTTTCTTCTGAAACCTCTCTTCTGTTTCTTAGAAAACATTAACTGAAGTACAGCCTTTCAGGACTTTTTAAGAGAGTTCTTACCTCAGCATTAATTTTGACACCAGTAACTCTCTACCCATTGTTTCTACAGCAGAAGTATTTTGAGTTATACTGATGACCTTTCTATCTTATGTATTGTGAACAGCCAAAGGTCTGTTTTACTTGCCTTTTCAAGCACTGATATTAATCACTTTGGAGAAGACTTTCTCCCATTCTAGGGGGATTTATTACATTGTAGAATCTTAAAGTATAGTAGGAAGTCACTCAAAGACATGAGCTAGTCTATCTTCTGATGCAGAAGGGGAATCAATTGTGCCAAAATCTGACAGAAGTTTGTCTGTTGTGTTCTTAAAAATCTCCAGTGATCGCGATTCTGCGGACCCTTTCAATAGTCTGTACAAGTCTTGGAAGTTGGAAAGTTCTTGTTCATATTTATCTGAATGTTTGTTGAAATGATTTACACTTATTACTTCTTAACCTAGTAACTATAGACATAAGACAAAGGCAAAAAATCTATTCTTTACATAGTTGAAGACTGTGACCCTGTTTCTTCTTTGTGTGCTCCTCTCTAGAATGAGCCACTCTGGTTCGTTCACTTGTTCCTGCTAGGTGGTGTGCCTCAAACTTGATTATTTTCTCCACTTTATACTAGTCTTTGAGTTAATGTCTGTCACCCTGAAGTATATTTCTTCTGCCACTATCTATTTTTTCTGTATACAGAATGTCATAATTTTTAAGTGTTGTGCTGAAAAGAGACCACCTGTCAGCTTTGACATCTTTATGTTCAAAACGAACACTGGACAGATCCATAAACAATAGCCAATCATAGCTTATCTAAGAAAACAAAAACTAAAAAGCACTAGCTTGGAGAGCCACAGTAGATAGGTTCTTACGCTATCAGGGGTTTGGGATATAGATATTCATGGCATCATTATTGAAAGTTCCATGTAAAACTGAATTTTAATTCTAATGAAATTAATACACAAATTAACTGTGTTTGATGTTTAGATGTAATGAAGAATTTTGAGTATATTACTGTATTACCTAGAACATCAAAACAATGACCATGGATTTCCAAGGACATTTCAGGTTTAATGTGGAGATGTCTAGTTGTGCTTGTAAGCTCAATAATTTTCACTGATTATTTTTGATAGAATAACAGCTTGGTGGGGACAGGCCTCACTGCATCAGAAGGAGTCAGTGTTTTACCCATATGCCAGTCAAACACAGAAATTGATACAGCTGTTGCCCAATTTGCATATAGATGGAGGGCTAGATGTAGCCACTCTTGATGAGGGCCAAAAGTCTCTTCAGACACAGCTGACTCACTGTCACGTGTCAAGGAGCGCACGTCATGTAGCCACTTTCTTCCTCTCTATCCCTCTACGAGTAAATCAGCTTTGTTTTAGGAAATTGCCAACGTGGTGGTTGACCAGTGAAAATTTAGCTGTCTAAGATTTGTACAGTAACGAGCATGTGAGGGGTGGGGTTAGGTAGAGGAAGGACACAATGAGGAGCTTGCTGGAATTCTGTCATGTGTTTGGTGAAGGAGACCATATATGTCAGGGATTTTGTAACTGCATTTGTGTCTGTTTTTTCCTGAATACGTATGTCACATCTAGATTTTTTTAAAATTATTTTTATAACCAGGTGCAATCACAGTAAAAGAGCCAAAGTTTCTTGATTATGAAGTTAAGAATAAAATACATCTTTCAGTTTTGGCTGAAAACAGCTTGAATTCAGCACTCTGTGGAGTCACAATTTTGATACAAGATGTGAATGATAATGTACCTAAATTTGAGCAAAGCTATTACAAAGCGTCAGTATGGGAAGGCCAAAGTACTAAAACAGAAATCATACAGGTAAGTGGAAATAAACCCAGTGCTGTAGTTAAAAAGAAGTTTGGTTGATCTTTCCATGACTACAGTCCTGTTAGTTCTGTTCTAGACCACCACCTCTTCAAAACTGGGAGTGGGGTTGTTGGTGTTGCTATTACTTTGCTTGAATATCTAAAATATTGAATGATTTTTTTTTCTAGACTGCATTTCAAATCTTCATTCGGGTTTGTTAAGTTGAAAGAGAATTCTCTGTCTTCTTAGTAATTGTGCAGCTGGACTTTCAATTATTTATTTTTTTAAAATTTTCTGTTTCTCTCTTAAAGGAGTTTTAAAATACCCTTCAAAGTTGTGGTTCTGATTACAATATAGGCTGGGTCTTGCATTAATGCACCTACTGAAAGGGCTATAGCAGTAAAAAGAATACTTGCAACTCATCAAACTAGTAGAGTCAAACCCAAGTGTTCAATTTAAAATCTGATGCCTAAAGAGCAGCTTGTCTCAATTTAAATGTGCAAACACTTCTTTCTCTGAATGGATCCATTCTCTGAAAGTGTTTCCAGCTGGCCCTGTTAGAGCAAAAGAAGACATCAGTTGGACGGGAAGAACGCATAATTTCCTCAGTATATGTTCTTGCATTGCAAGTCGGGTCACAGCGAGGGTCATGTTAGGTACTAAAGATATTCCTCCTCTAGAGAATAAATAAATGGAAAGCTACAAATGCCTCCAGGGCAGAGCGATTAGAAACTGATGGACATTGTATTTAGAGAAACATATGTCCAGGAATCAAGAAAAATCAAAAGGCAGTCAACCCAGATGTGTAGTCAAAATTTTATGACAGAATACATTCTATTATATTTCCTTTATTCAATCTGACTGGTTGCCTCTGTGATGGTTTAGGTCTCGTACTCATTATGCTTGTTCAGCAACCAGAACAATACAGACTAATCTTCAAAGAGTCAGAGGAGTCCTGGAGAAACCTGTTCAGTGCTGTTGAATGTTATTTCTTCTGTTTGGTTTATAACTTGCCTCTGCTCTTTTTATATTTTCTCGTTCATATTTTTAAAAGTAATTAATGAACTATTCCATGAAAGGTCTGAAAACTTAATAATTTAATCACTTTATCCTTTGTCTGTTTTTATAGCTGAAATCCTTTAAGGGCCAGTCACGGAGCAGAAACTGCATTTTTATGCACTAAACAGAGACAGCATTCTAACAGCAACCTCATAGTAATATAAGCAGTGTAAAATTATTACATTCATCCCTAGTGCTTTATGTAGCTGAATTTCAAATTACTCAGGGAGAGGATTCACGTGCATCCTATTACAATTCATGAGCAGATTTTGTGACCTTGCATGACACTCAGGTTGGGGACTAGTACGATTATTTGCTCAAATCTGTGCAACAGAAAGGAAAGTAACCAGAAATAGATGACTGTAGTATAAGGTTTTTCTTCTTGAAATTGTATTCTGCCAGTTTGAATTAAGCCTCAGTTTTGCTACCAAACAGGTATTTGCAACTGATCTTGATGCTGGGCTGAATGGAGAAACTGAATACTCAATTTTATCCGGTAATGAAAATGCAGCATTTCTAATTGATTCAGCACAAGGGGTTTTAGCAACTAATACAGTCCTAGATCATGAAAACACTTCATCTTACAGGTTCGTATGCAAGGTTCTCATCAAAATGTATTCTTTTTGTTCACTCTGAGTTGAGATTCTTCATGTTATGTGTTTTATAGTTTTGTGTTGATACTCATTACTCACAGAGTCTGGGTGCAGGCCAGACAGCATTGAGAACAGCACTAAAGCTGCCTATTTGTACCATGGATTCTCGCATACTTCTCAAATTTAGCGGAAGAAATACAGTCTTGTTTAATCAGTGACAACACTTACTGATATAAGGAGTGAGATGATTCACTATAGGAATGATGATAGTTCCTGGATTTTAGTTTATGAAGAACTGTATAGCCATTCCCTCTCCAAAACCATTTTTTATAAAAATGTTAAGACACAGAGAAAGCACTCAAACCAAATCCAAGAAAAAGGGACACACCCTATTTTTAATTAGAATATAGTTCAAATTTTCTTCTCCATGATCTGATAAAAATGCTTCTGTAAGCTGTTTTCATCTATAAGCTGTCTTGTACGAAGTATTAGTTTTTTCCTGTTTTCCAACAAACTGGGAGTAAATATGATCAAGTGGACATGACAGCTTTTCTTTACAGGATATGCCATAATTGGAATTAGAAAGCAAATAAATCATGCCTTGAAGAGAAGATATGACTATGCAGACTCATTAATACACCCTGCTTATGTACTTCAATCTCTACAAAAAGTAGATTCTATGTGTCAGTAGAAATTACCTTTTTTCTTTTGTTTTTTTTCCACATGGTTGTGGCATCAATTAAAGTATTTGCAAGTTTTCCTATCCTCTGGGGCCTCGAAGTTGTAAACATCCAATCAGAATTTTTATGAACCAGAATAACTTTTAGAAAACCACATCAAAAAGATCAACAGAATACGATGGGGTTTTTTAAATATCAGTGTAATTTGATAATAGTGTCCTAAAGGAAATACTTTGTTTAAACTTAATATACAGAACACTTAATTTGGAGTTTATTTTTTGGTTTTTCACTGAATCAAAAACAGCAGTTCTGATTTTTAGTCATTTAAATAGAGTAATATATTTTATTTGTAACTAGTACTTCAAAAGAATGCCTGAAATAAATCCCTCAAAGGAAGGATGTTTACTGTTGATGAAGCATTAATAATTCTCATATCTGTCTTCAGCTGGGAGCCTGATGTATTTCAGCATTTATGTTGGAATTCTAGCCTTTTAAATTGAATGACTGTTCGAGGACTCTGAAGCTTCATGCTCCTTATCTTCATTAATATGTTATTAATCTGTACATTGTTAGCTGAAAAGTGAATAGCAAAAAAAATTTTCAAAACTGTTTTTCTGTTTAATTTCAAGATTTTACAATTAGTTCTTTCAAATTTGCTAGGAGTTTATTTTGTCTAAATAGAACATTTTCATCCCCTGAAGTTCTAAGTCCCCTTACAATAGGAGTTATAATGAAAGTGTTGACAGAACCTTAATTTTAATGCCTTGGCTGAGATGGTTTTATGAGAGTTTTTTTCCTGAAACCTTAGAAAGTGAATATTTTTAGTAAAATATTTCCATATGTATACCTTACCAATATTCATTCTAGCAAAAATACACTTTCTGCATGGAATTATACATGGTCACTGATTGAATACTAGCCTGCAATTCGAGTTATATGTTCTGTTGGCATCAGAAACCACAAAACCCATAGCAGAGCTGGTGTGGTTCAGGAATGGAAGTGCTGCAAGCCACAGCTTAACTTACAGACTTGGTTTCCCATATTGTCATGTGAACATTTAGGAATTAATATCTATCTGACACTTTAAACAGAAACTGTGACTTAGAAGAAAGGGAGAAGTAAAGCATTCAGAATATCTGCAGGGAGACCCAGAAAATGCGATGCAACGTGCAACAGTTGTTAGTACACAAAACATTTAATTGAGATGCCAGGCTCCGACTTGTAGATCCTTTTGCATAGCTTGAAGTTTTCTTTTTCTTTTTCTTTTTCTTTTTCTTTTTCTTTTTCTTTTTCTTTTTCTTTTTCTTTTTCTTTTTCTTTTTCTTTTTCTNTTCTTTTTCTTTCTTGTCTGTTCCTCTTTTTAGATCACCTTTAGAGCTAGATTTAACTTTTAATTCCCTTCTGGATAATTTTTAATGCTATGGGGATGAAGTCTTCAAAATAATCTTTGCTTACAATAAAGATTTGCTCTTTTTTGTTCAGAATCTAGTTCCCACAGAAAGTAAACATCTTTTATCTATGTTTATCAGGTCATTACTTAACCGTTTTCTTTGCTACATTGTTTGTGGAAATCAAAAGGCTGTTAACAGGCTCTACTACCCATCCTTATGCAGGTGTGAGATGGAAGCATACAGGCAAACTCTTTTAAACTGACAGTGAGATTCTGGTGCCACTAAAATCAGTGGCAACTTCGCCATTCTCAAATGGTGCATGTATTCAGGTTTTTCACTTTATGACATACATTTATATAGGGAGGCTATTCTATATCTCTGCAGACATTTTGGCTGAATATTACTTTGGAAGTTTTCATATTACTCAGTTTTCACATTCTTGTTGTCTCTTTATAAACAATAAGGAGTGTCAGGTTCCTCTGAAGGACAATTTAATACTTCAGTTTTAATTCTGGCTCTGAATTACTAACTGGAGAAGTGTGTTTTGTTTGAAAGAGTCTTGCTAGCTTGTTTAACCACTTACATTATTTGGTATGAAATTGGGTGAAATGAACACTGATGAATACTTCCTTTTCTTTGTATGGTTTTTTTTATGTTTTTGCCACCTATAATCTCCTGGACATTTTTGCTGCAAGACACAAAAAATGAAACTTCAAGCAATCAATATTACAGAAAGAAAGATGAAATTAAAGAGTTGCAATGAGGAGCAGAAAGGGCTAATCTTTTAGTTTGCAATTTTTCTGCTGCTTATAACATTGGTGGATAATTCTGTGATTTCTGACGAATAGAGACAATTACTGCTTCCTTTAATTGTAGGTTAGTTGTACAAGCTGCTGATAAAGGAAACCCCAGACTTTCTGCTACAAGTATTGTGAGGATACAAGTGTTAGATGTTAACGACAATGCTCCAGTTGTCCAACCACTAGGTGAAGTGGAGGTCCCAGAAAGTAAGTATGATAGTACAGCTAAGTTTTGCTAAGACTGGGATTTGTCAGGCAACGATAGTGCTTCTGGTGATTTGTGTAACCAAGCAACTGTAGTAAAAAGGATAATGGATCATATTAATACTGAAATATCAAAGTAAATTGTGATCTGCTTTTGTTCTCAAAGGCATTATTCTCAATCTTTAGGCATTGTGTTTAAGAATAGTTTGGAACAAAACCATAGGCAATTCAGAAAGAGGAAAACAAACTCTGCAGAAATACATCTGCAATCTGTTCATTTTGGACTCCAGTGTCATATTCTTCAGATGTCTTCAATTTCTGCTTTTCTTCAATAGAAATACTTGGTGTTAAAACCAGCATTGCTAGAAATGAGACATTTTGAACTTCATTATGATGAAAGAAATAATTTCTGTAAATTTGAATTAAGCTTTAAAATGCTCTATAACTTGATCCAGTTGATGATCATGAAGAGCAGGACCCAGGACCTCCTGAGTTCTGATCTCAGCATACATCTGGTATGTTGTGTGATATTAGCTCAATGTTTGCAGACCTCGAGTCTTAAGCCCAGCATTTCCAAATACAGGCATCACACTTGTGATGCATTAAGATACACAGCAGAAAATTTTCAAAGATTTAGGTGCTAAAATTCCAGTGCTCCTGTTAACAAAAGATATCAAGGTGGTATTTTTAGCCTTTCTTAGGTTTAGCTCCCACTGGTAATGACAAGTATGGGAGTTATGAATGCACAACAGCTGTAAACCACTGGCTGCTTATTTCGTTTTTTGTATTCCATTTAAGAACACTTACTTTAGAATATTGCACAGCATTTTTTGAGGCTTAATACCCCAGGCATCCAAATGGGAAATGGTTTTGTTTCTGTTAGCTCCAGGGTTTGTTAGATGGTCACTAATAGGTTCAGTTTGCAATCCCCGGTACTGTCAATTTGACACATGACAAAAGCTGTCTGTATCCAGTTCCTCAATTATAGGAATATACTTTGAGCTCTTGAGATTTTTGTGCCACGTAGGTCTGGCTGGAGGTCTTGTTTCTCTCTAGTGGCCTTCTCCTCCTTTGGAAAACCTTCAGAATTGCATTCCGTGGTTCTACACAGACGAGGGGACTCTGATGCCTCAGTTAAATATTCTTGTGGAAGTTTGAGACAATGTTCAATAAATTTTTGTCACCTAAATGCTTGTGGAAAACTGTGGAAGTTTCTGTTGCTGGTGAAGAAACAGTCATGGCTACACTGGATCTGGGAAAGTCTAAAGAAAACCTGAATTAAACTTGGGATAAAATAGATGCATTTGAAGAAATTCACTGCTGTTTCCATAGCATTTCTGGATATTGCTCTTATTCTAAAACACAAAGTCAAAATACACCAAAAGCTAATACAGAAAGATTACATGTATCTAAGATTCAATATTACAAAAATTTCAAAATCTTCAGAAATTGTAACATCATCTTTCAGCTATGACTTATTCTGAAAATTATTGTTTCAGATGCCCTGCCTGGTTTTATAGTCACTCAGGTGTCAGCAAGTGATGTGGACTCCAGACCAGCACTTCAGTTTGGTTTCATTTATGACAATACTCCTGGAATGAAATTTGCCATCGATCAACACACCGGTGTAGTCACAATGGTGGAACCATTAGATTTTGAAGAAACTGCTGTGTATAAGCTCAGAGTTACAGTTTCAGATTCTGTACATCAAACAGAAGCAGAACTCACCGTCCTTGTTTTGGACATCAATGATAACCCACCAGTCTTTACTCAGGATTCATATCAGGTGGGGACATGGCAAATGGACAACAAACATGATGTCTTTCTGTATATGATGATAAATAGTAGGAGTGCTTGTTTATATTTGTCTTAAAAATGCATTTGAGCACTGAGAAGGAAAGTCTCTGCAAATGATTACTGAGCAGAAACAGAGCAGAGCTCTTCTGGGAAACCCCAGCCCCTTCCTAGGAATTCTGCTGAAAGAACTGAGGGAATTGTTCATTTTTCATGTTTGTGGTTTCTGACTTCATAAGGAAAGTGATTTGAATGCTATCTGTACTCCATACGCCATGTATGCGTCACTAGGAATTACTGGATATAATCCAGACCAGTCTGGGGAGGAGGTCCCAGTGTTCAGAACTTCCTTCTTCTGAGAGAATGGTAAACAAGTTGGTAGATTTACTCTGGCCCCATTACTATGGCATGAATTTCTTCATTTTCAGTCATACAGCTCCACAGAGGTGTAGCAAATTCCCAGTGGTAGGTTATGCACATATAGTTTGTAATGTGTTACCCTGCCTTATAGAATGGTACTCACCTGTGGAGTGAGGGATATGAGTTTTGACCTCCCCAACATCCCATACTAGATTGAGGAGGGTACAGAGCTCAGCTTTTGGACTTCTGGATAAGCATTTGAACTGCTAGACTGCTGTAGATGTTCAAGTTGTCCAACAATATTTTGAAACTAAGCTGTTTTAGCGGCTATGCACAGCTGTAGGCCACGAAGATAATGAAAGGAATTGAAGCATGGATGGGATGGGATGGAATGGGATGGAATGGAATGGAATGGAATGGAATGGAATGGAATGGAATAGCATAGCATAATTTTGGTTGGAAGGGACCTACAGTGACCATCTAGTCCAGCTGCCTGACCAATTAAGGGCTACCCAAGTTAAAGCACGTTGTTAAAGGCATTGTCCAAATGCATCTTAAACACTGACAGATTTGGGGCATTGACCACTTCTCTAGGAAGCCTGTTGCAGTGCTTCACTACCCTCTCAGTAAAGAAACACTTCCTAGTGTCTGAACCTCCTCTGGCACAGCTTTGAGCCATTCCCATGCATCCTGTCACTGGGTACCAGGGAGAGGAGGTCAGCAGCTCCCTCTCCACTTCCTCTCCTCAGGAAGCTTTAGAGTAATGAGGTCGCCCCTCAGCCTCCTTTTCTGCAAACTAGACAAGCCCAAAATCCTTAGCTGCTCCTCGTAGGATGTGCCTTTCCAGCCCCTTCACCGGCTTTGTTGCTCTCAAGGACCTTCACATTCTTCTTAAATTGTGGGGCCCAGAACTGCACACAGTACTCAAGGTGAGGCTGCACTAATGATGAGTACAGCGGGATCATCACCTCTGCTGACTGGCTGGTCGTGCTGTGTTTGATGCACCCCAGGATGTGGTTTGCCTTCTTGACTGCCAGGGCATGCTGCTGGTTCATATTGAGCCTGTTGTCAACCAGCACCCCCAGTTCCCTAAGAAAATACGGAATGCTTCACCAGTTTGTGTGTCATCCTTGCACAGGGTCCTTGCTAATCTTCTCTGTGTTGTTCCAATTTTAGTATATGTGCTGCCAAAGCAAGCATGATGTCATACAAGGCTCTCATGGGTAGGCTGCTAAAAGGGTTTTGTCCTGACTTCATCAACCCTAAGGCTGCGAGGCTTGGGCTGAGGCTCAGCACATGTAGAGGCTTGGAGTTAGGACTAGGAATGGAAGAGAGACAAAGCCTGGAGCTCCAGGTAAAGTTTGGCTGCAGTAGTACTCCAGATGAAAGGTGAGACTGCTGGAGGAGCTGTTTCTTTGGGACTTGTTTGTGTGGGGCTAGGCTGTGTGGCTTGACCTGAGGCTCAAGAGAGCTTAGGGCATGGATCATTCAGCCTGGAAAAGAGAAGGCTCAGGGAGGATCTTACCAATGTGTGTAAATTGTAGCGGGAGGAGTAAATAAGACAGAGCCAGACTCTCCTCTGTGGTGTGCAGTGACAGGGCAAGAGGCAGTGAGCACAAACTGAAATACCAGAAATTGTTTAAAAATCAGCTTTTTAAAAAAACTTAACAGTGACTGAATACTGGCACAGGTTGCCCAGAGAAATTGTGGAGTCTCAATCCCTAGAGATATTAAAAACTCAACTATACACAGTCATGGGCACCTTGGGTGACACTGCTCTGAGCAAGGGTTGAACAAGTTGACCTCTGGAGGTGCCCGCCAGCTTCAGCAATTCTGCAGTCCTGTGAACTGGGCTGTTTGCTTGTCTTAGTGCTTTGGGGGATGTGCTCAGAGCCAAAAATATGAGGCACCATAGAAGACTGAGTTAATAATGCTTCATTTATGAACCTCAGACAGATTTAGTCAAGAAGTAAGTCTAAACATTCGCCTTAGTAGAGATTTCAACCTCTGAGCATGTGCAGGCACAGCAGTTTAGTCACTTAGAGAACTATGGGACAGACCGTAGGCACCTGTGAAACTCTGAAGTACTCGAATTGTCAGTGTTTGTGTAAACTGCCCACTTAAAACTCCTAAGTCTAAATTCAAGAAAAAAAATGCACTATTAATACTCAAGTGATTTTTAGACCTTGCCTGAAGTTTTCCTCAACCCCCATATGTGTCTGATTTTGGAGAACAGTTTAGGCAAGTACTTGCTTGTGCAAGTGCTACAAATGTTTTTGTAGATCGGAGCAGACATTACAGGCAGGGTTATTAACTGATGCAAAACAGTGTAGCTCGATTGACTGCGCTAACATAAACAGCCAAGCTTCTCTCTCCACAACCCTGATATTTTGATGTGTTGTTTGGACAGTAAGAAACACTGCTTCTTTTTGGTCAATGATAATGTATAATTCCCTATTCATCATCCTGTAGTTTTTGCCCTTTAATTGCTCTTTCAAGTGCTTTCATATTTATACTTTTCATGTATAGTTTCAGAGACATAGATTATAAACATATAATTGCTCTGTTAAAATTATTTAAACTGTCACTTGAAGTTATGACAAGGGTAGCTGCTGTATTATGCTCTTCATTTGGAATTGGATTTATAAGGTGGAAGGAAACTTTGGTCACTAAAATACTGTATCTGGCCTTCAAATAATGGAAGCTCTTAAGAAGGGAAAGAACTTCCTTGGTTTCCTAGATTGTATGAAGAAAAAAAGGAGTGTTTTGAAAAACTAAGTTCTAGGAATAATCCAGTGATCATTAAGTTCTCTGCTGCTGGAATTTTCAGGGTACGTGTTGTTTTTTTTAATGGTCAGTCATATGCTGCAGATGGGTACTGCAGACTGTATTCTATGTACAAAAATCAAGATTTTCCTGAAAGCAGGGAGAAAAGCCATTTTCAGTTGCAGTCCATTGTAGGTATTCCTTCTATTAGTGTACTACTGAATAAAGACATTCAGTGAGTCTCTGAACTCATTGTCATAATGAACTAGAACTAGGTAGATTTTACTGCTATTTAAAGTTTACTATAAATTTTGGCTGTATTGTATGCATCATTTTCAGTATCTCAGCTCTTTATAGTTTTGTCCCAGAAGAAAATGGGTGGGTGAAGCTTTCTCCAAAGCTGAGAACTGTGTTTGTTTTTTTTTCTAATAAGTTCAAATGAAAAAAAAACGTATTTTTTTATGTTCAAAATCTTTTATTAAGCTCTGTCAAACTGTAATTTTGCTTTATATGGCAGGTGAGCTTGCCAGAGCTCATTTCTATGGATGCCACTATTCTGACAGTCTCTGCTGTGGATAGGGATTCGATGCATAATGGAATGGTTTCCTACAAAATCCTCTCTTCCTCTGAGGGGTTTTCCATTGATCACAAGAATGGTGAGTCTGTAAGCATGGTTTATTATTTCAGCTTTTCTAGTGTAAATTGAAGAGTCCTATTGCACTTCTTCACCTGTTGCCAGTGATTGGTTGAGTTCTGGAAGTCTTTTGTGGCCAAAACACACCATATGTTTTGGCTAAATCTGCCATTATTGCTGAAGAACTGATTGCATCAAAGAATGGAGTTCTCAGTTTGTCCCTGAACCATGCACAGGGCAGCTAGTCACAACATCCTATAGGTGCTATTCCTCTGATATGATTTGATAGAAAAGTTGCTGTATATTTTGCCTTGTTTCGTAACATTTCAGCTCATGTATTAGATTTCATTCGATTTAAGTTCATACTTAGTATTTTTCAGTGTAAGAAGTTGAACCTATCATAATGGAGCTTCTCTACAGCTTGAGCAGTATGTTTTTAAGATTGCTTCTTTAGAGAGTTTATGTTATCCTATAATCCTAAGTGGATTTTAAGCATTTTCTAAATTGAGAACACACTCTCCAAAATACTTAATTTTCTTCAATAGTGAAGAGGTTTACCTCTTAAATTTTCTGGCCTAATGTTGTAACACCCTGGTAGGTAGAAAACTGTGTGTCTCTCTCTCTCTTTGTATGCATGTGTGCATAACATTTTTGAGAATATCAGCTTCAGAGATGAGTAGATATTGCAACAATGATGTGCAACTGTTGTTCAGTGAGCAAGTTCTTAGCACTTACTTGCTGTTCCCAGGTGTTCACTTGAGGTGAATTTTTGAATGCAATGCTTATTGTGTGATGGCAACTACAAACACTGAATATACAAATGTCTCACCCAGTTAAAGCTGTTAGCTTTTTTTACCCATTTGTTACTCTGTATTTCCAAATTTGTAACCTGTCTTTCTGTTTGGCTAGTTGTGGCGAGCTGACCCTGGCCAGAGGCCAGGTGCCCACTGAAGCTGCTCTGTTGCTCCCCTCCTCAGCTGGGCAGGAGACAGAAAACATAACAAAAGGCTCATGGGTAGAGATAAGGGCAGGGAGAGATCACTCACCCATTACTGTAATGGACAAAACTGACTTGACTTGGAGAAATTAGTTTAATTTATTACCAATCAAATCAGAGTAGGGTAATAAGAAATAAACCCAGATCTCAAAACACCTTCCCCCCACCCCTCCCTTCTCCCCAGGCTCAGCTTCACTCCTGATTTCTCTGCCTCCTCCCCACCAGCAGCACAGGGGGATGGGGAATGGGGGTTGTGGTCAGTTCATCACACATTGTGTCTGCTGCTCCTTCCTCCTTAGGGGAAGGGCTCCTCACACTCCTCCTTGCTGTGGCGTCAGGTCTCTCCCATGGAAGACAGTTCTCCATGAACTTTTCCAGCATGAGTCCTTCCCATAGGCTGCAGTTCTTCACGAACTGCTCCATCGTGGGTCCCTTCCACAGGGTGCAGTCTTTCAGGAACTGACTGCTCCATCATGGGTCCCCCAGGGGGTCACAAGTGCTGCCAGCAAACCTGCTCCAGCATGGGCTCTTCTCTCCATGGGTCCACAGGTCCTGCCAGGAGCCTGCTTCAGTGTGGGCTTCCCGTGGTGTTACAGGCTCTTTCGGGCATTCACCTGCTCCAGCATGAGGTCCTCCATGGGCTGCAGGTAGATATCTACTCCACTGTGGACCTCCATGGGCTGCAGGGGGACAGCCTGCCTCACCATGGTCTTCACCATGGGCTGCAGGGGAATCTCTGCTCCAGCACCTGGAGCACCTCCTCCCCTTCTTCACTGACCTTGGTGCATGCAGAGTTGTTGCTCTCACATAGTTTCACTCTTGTCTATGGCTGCAATTGCCATTTGTGCAGGGGTTTTTCCCCCTTTTTAAATACGTTATCACAGAGATGCTACTGCTGTCACTGATGGGCTTGGCCTGGGCCAGCAGCGGGTCCATCCTGGAGCCAGCTGACATTGGCTCTGTCAGACACGGGGGAAGCTTTTAGCAGCTTCTCACAGAAGCCACCCCTGTAGCCTCCCTGCTACCAAAACCTGGCCATGCAAACCCAATACACTAGGGGCTGTTTTCAGCTGTGATCAGAAAATTGTCACACAGTGTTGTCTCTGTGGTGCTTAGCTATACACCATGAAGAGTGAAGTAGAAGTAGATGGCTTATGAACACAGAGTCCCTGGACGGGACATTTCACGATCATCTAGTCCAACCCCCATGTTTAGATAAGTAATTTGAATTAAACATGTTTACAGAACTTATTGGCAAACCTATCTAAATAACAAACAAGCCCATAATGCTGTTACTGAATTGCAAGCAAAACAGGAGAAATGACAACCTTCAGTAATGAACTCACACAGCATAGCCACCTCTAATAAGGAGCCTATTTTCCTTAGCTTTGTTTTGCATTTTATTTTATGCAGTTTGCATGTTTAGCCTGTTATTAGGGTATGAAATTTGTACTGATCTAAATGCAGTATGTGTATTTCATACTGTGCAATTGTGGGTATGCCTTGGCTTCATAGCATTAGCTATGATGTTGTAGGATCATAGAATATTCTGGGTTGGAAGAGACCTTTAAAGGTCATCTAGTCCAACCCCTCTGCAGTGAGCAGTGACATCTCCAACAGATCAGGTTGCTCAGAGCCCCATCCAACTTGACCTTGAATGTTTTCAGGCTTGGGGCATCTAACACCTCTCTGGGCAACCTATTCTAGTGTTTTGCTACCCTCACTGTAAAAAATTCCTTCCTTATATCGAGTCTGAATGTACCCTCTTTTAGTTTAAAACCATTACCTCTTGTTCTGTTGCTGCAGGTCCTGCTAAAAAATTTGTCCTCATCTTTCTTATAAACCCCCTTTAAGTATTGAAAGGCCACAAGAATGTCTCCCCAGAGCCTTCTCTTCTCCAGGCTGAACAACCCCAACTCTCTCAGCCTGTCTTCATAGGAGAGGTGCTCCAACCCTCTGATCATTTTTGTGGCCCTTCTCTGGACTTGCTTGAACAGGTCTTTCCTGTGCTGAGGACTCTAGAGCTGGATGCAGTACTCCAGGTGGGGTCTTGGAGTAGAGGAGCAGAATCACCTCACTTGTCCTGCTGGCCACACTTCTGATGCAGCCCAGTATATGGTTGTCTTTTTGGATTGCAAGTGCATTGACAGCTCCTGTCAGGACCTTGCACTTGGCCTTGTTAAACCTCATGAAGTTCACATGGGCCCACTTCTTAAGCTTGTCCAGGTCCCTCTGAGTGGCATCCTGTCCCTCAGGTGTATCAACTGCACCACTCAGCTTGTTGTCATCTGCAGACTTGCTGAGGATGCACTCACTCCCATTGTCAATGTCACTGATGACGATACTAAGCAGTACTGATCCCAGTACAGACCCCTGAGGAACACCGCTTGTCACTGATCTCCATCCAGACATGGAGCCATTGACCCACTACCCTTTGGATGTGAGAGACTTACTTTGGGGTGTGCATCCATTACAGCTGAGTCCTTTTCAAATATGACTGAATTAGATTCAGCTTTCTAAATCACATTTACTTGCCTTAATGTGTGTGAAGTGTGGACTTCCGTTAATTCTGTTTCATTTTCAGGTTCAGTATTTGCTACGGGACCAGTGACACAGCTGGAAAAGATTTCCATTATTCAGCTCCTGATAGAAGCCACGGATGGTGGCAGTCCCACTCTGAGTGCAGTTACCTCTGTAGAGGTGCACATAGAAGATGTAAATAACTACGCCCCTCGGTTCACAAGGGTTCTGTACAATCTGAGCGTGAGCGAGGATGCCTCAGTTGGAGAAAACATCCTCACATTTTCAGCCATCGACTATGATTGGACACATGAAAACACATATGTTGAATACTCTATTATTGATGGCAATGCTGAGAATTTATTCTCTGTGGAAACAAGTGTCATGGAGTCAGAAGCATCCTACAAACTTGTTGGCAGCCTTGTTTTGAGGAATTTTCTTGACAGGGAATCTGCTTCTTCTCACCATTTGGTCCTCCTTGCCTCTGATCGTGGAACACCCTCCTTGAATTCAACTGCTACTGTGCTCATAACTGTGCTGGATGTTAATGATAATCCTCCAGTATTTAGCAGCCCGGAGTACCATATTCATGTCAAAGAAAGCATCCCTGTAGGTAGTCACATCACTGAAGTTTCAGCAAACGACTCTGATGCAGGCACTAACGCAGAGATCACTTACGCTATCATCTCTGGAAATGACCAGGGACATTTTCGCTTGGATGGGAAAATGGGATCAGTGGATTTGATGAAAACACTGGATTTTGAGGATACCACAAAATTCACTTTGGTCATCCAAGCCACAGATGGAGGATCTGATGTAAAAAATATGGCTTTTTCTATTGTTCTTGTTAGCATCCTAGACGACAATGACTATGCCCCACTGTTTTTGTTCCCTAGCCTGAGCTGCACTGTCAGTGAAAATCTGCCTACCTTTTCTTTTGTGTGTGCTGTTAATGCACTGGATTTTGATAAAGGCTCCTATGGACATCTTACATACTCCATCCAGTCTTCATGTTTAGCTCATCGTGAAGCTCCTAGAGACCATGACATGTTCTTCATTGATCCTTTGACAGGAGATATTCATACAAAGCAAATGTTTGACTATGAAAGTCAGAATAGGTACTGTCTCATCATCCAAGCAAAAGACAAAGGTGACTCACTGGCTACCATTACAGTTCAGGTAGATATTGAGGGGAGAGATGAATTTGACCCAGTATTTACACAAGATCAGTATTTTTTTGATCTCCCTGAGAAGAACGAAGCAGGCCAGTTGCGTGGCAGAGTGACAGCATCAGACAATGATGGTGGACTGGATGGAGTTGTTCATTACTCGCTGCTAAAAACTTCTCCATTCTTTTCTGTGAATCAAACCAGTGGTAATATTTATTTAACTCGGACAGTTCACAGAGAGAAAAATGGCAGCAAAAGAAATGATGACACCCTTGAATTTCTGGTGAGAGCTCATAGCCCCAAAATTGAGTCAAAGTTCACACTATGCACCGTTTTGGTAAACATTTCCAATTCTCTGGAGAGTTATCCCATGGTGTCAGTATACAGCCTGACCATTAGAGTTTCTGTCTCCTTGATAGTGTTCCTATTGCTTGCAGTCAGTCTTATTGCTCTTATTCTGAGACATAAACTGAAAGATCTGATGAACTCTTGTGTGAAAAAAGAAGAGGTATCCTCCTCAGCTACTGATGTGAATTCAGCCAGCAAAGATAAGGACTGCCAGAAAATCCAAAGTACTGAGAGCAGTATACTTCCTATGGGTGCCATAGCAGAATGGCTCAGCCTAGCAGGAATTGGAGAAGGGAAGGACGATGGTGTTCCCTGCAGACATTCAGACTCCAGTGGGCATAGTTGTGCCGAAGGAGACACTGTGGAGGATAAGGAAATCGAAAGAATCAATGATCATCCTTGCAGAAAGAGTGCTGGCTTGGCACTGAGCAAATGCTGCTTACGGGTGCCAGATTCGGGGATCCCAAGAGAATCTGATCAGTTCTCCTGTCAGTCTGGAGAAATGGATGTTGTGGCTACCACACAAAGCATGGAGAGTGTGCTGGCCATTAAAGGAGAAAGCAGAGAAGAAGCCTGTGACACAACCTACACACATAAAATGTTGTCTCAAACACTTAAGAAAATTGGTATAAAAGGGAGAGACATAACGACAGACCTCACAAGAGACTGTGTCTTGATGTCAGATAGGCAGGGCACTGGGTATGATTTGCTTGCAACTCTTGGCACCTCTGATGAGGATTTCAGAGGTGGTTATAACTGGGATTATGTACTCAGCTGGGAACCCAGATTTCAACCTCTTGCCTCAGTGTTTAATGATATTGCAAAATTGAAAGATGAAAATGTACACATTCATAGCTTCCCTAAGGAGAAGAAATCTCTTGTTTCCCCTCCTCCCTTGATAACATCAGTAGCTCAGCCTGGCATAAGGACAGTGCCACCACAAATGCCAAATATAATATCAGGGCAAGCATTTAAAAAGTACCCTCGTTCTCCCCTTATCCATAATCTTGGATACCCTCCACCAACCATGACCCCCAGTTTTTCTCCTTCTCTCTCTTTACTTACCATGCAGATGCCTACTGCTTCTCCAGTAATGTCTGATGGGAAAATGATAGGAACATGTCTTATTGATCCAAGCCATGAACTTGCAACAGAGGAAGAAATTCAGGTCTAGGTTATTAACTGACAGTAGTTTACGGTAAAAAATATGGCTTAAAATGTATTTTATTATTGTTTAACAAGCAAAATATGACTGTCAGAGCTATATCGCCAGTATTATTTCTATTTTCATGAGCTGAAAAAGTTAAAATATAAAACAGCCACAAACTTGGTAACTGTCCATCTTGTTCTTCCCAGAATACACTCTGAGGCTTCTCCTCTTTCAGCTCCCAGCAACTGTGGTTTCCTGTGTAAATCACACAGCCAGGTGCCTGATAACCAGCTTGACCAATTTTACTGTTTTTCTCGTAAAATATGTCGATAACAAATAAATGGTAGTAGTTCTTTACTGTGAAGAAACTTTATTAGCATGCTAGCGGGTTCTGACCGCTTCTGTGGTGATATTAGGAGAGGATACTAGAAGGATGTGTAAGTACAGCAGGATTGGGAGTGGGCAAAGAATAAAGCAAGGATTCCCACTGAGCTCTTTCTCAAGTGTTTGCCCAGACTTCCCACGTCTCAGCCCCTGGATCCCTGGGCTTGGTGCAGTTTCATCATCTGCCTTGGCTCCCCAGGGCACTGTCCTTGTGCTGTGGAATCCCACATTTCATTTATCTCCTTATGTAAAGCTAGCAAGTCATTATTACCTGAATAACAGATCACCCTCTGAAAACAGAATAACTAGTGGTAAGATAAAAGCAACCATCTTCTCTATTACTAGGTCTAAAATAGATACCTCTTGTCTTTCTGTCCTGTTACAGAAGCTGTCCTGGTCCCCAGGCAGCTGTAGGAACAGACAGTTTTATAATTCTGCAGGGCTTGTATGCCTTCACCCTGGTCTTTGGTCCTGTGCTGGGCATATCTCTGCAAGACCAGATAATCTGGCCTTGTTTATTGTATGTATTATACATAGGCATTTTGTGTATGTATATATATCCAGACACATACACACGCCTATACTGCTGTGTATGCTTGTATATTGTATCAGATCAATAAAATACACAGGAAATACATCTAGAGTAACTCTGGTTTATCTTCAGTGTATATTTAAGTCTTTTGCATCATGTTGTATTAAAACTGGGCTGTAGGGAGGGGTCTAATTGATGCTCAGGAAGTTGGATGTGTACAGAAGTGTATATTGTGCAGGTCATAACAGGTGGAAGAAGAGCAGATGCGGTCAGACTGTGGGATCAGCATCATGTGTGCAGTGGCTTTTGTAATTTCCTCGGTCATGCATGCCAAGATTTGCAGCCTGTGGGCCCATAACCTGTCTTTGAATAAGATCCTGTTTCTAAGGCTACACCTGCACTGTACTATCATGCAGCAGAATCCATGCTGCTATGCAAGAGGGCTTCTTCTAAAGCTGCCATTTGTTCTTTGTACTGCCATGGAGTATGAAATGAGTAGCTCAGGAATTCATTGGGATAGACAAATGTTGCTAAGAAAGGGAACAGTATGGTAAGGTTTTCAGTCAGTCAAAACCTGTGCCAAGAAGGGGAAAGCAAAGAAGAGAAGTCATTCATAGTTCATATCTGAACATGGAGTATCAGTTTAATGCCATTATTTCAGAACTAATATTATTCTTAACTTGTGAAGTAATTTCTAATAGAGTGAGAGGTGTTCCTTGTGGTGTTGAGTTCTGTGCAGTTACTGTTTAAGGAGGCACACGTGGCACACAGAGCTGCCTTTTCTGTATAGTCAGCAACTTAACTAATCTGATTTTAGTTTCGGGTGGCAATGGTGAAGTGACAGCTTTTGCTCTGAGGAGCAACGTACACATGGTGTCCTGAGAGGGGTCATCTTTCCAACAGGTGATCACTGGAAAAATAAACACTTTACACAGCGAAACTGTATTTGATCTTTCACATTGATAGATGTGAAGTAGTAGCCAGGGCCTCATTTCATGTATAGAATCTAGGCTAATGATTGAGTAGCTTTTTCTTCACTAATATTACTGTTGCAAATGGAATAATATTAGCATTAGAAAGTATGCAGTTAGCATATTTAGCGTAAGATTTAATCCTCACCATGCTATGTGTGCTCACTTCCTATAGTTCTGCTTGAAAAGTGAGAAAACTGTGTTTTGGTTAGTGTCCTTTTTGCTCCTTCAAATGCAGCTTGTTTTCAATGCCTTTCTGAAAATATTAGGTACAATTTGCGTACTATTTATCAAGCACATGATATAACCAATGCATACTTTGTGCTCCTCTTAAGTGTTACAGCAATCTTTTCCTTGCTCTTATGTATTTGCTCATTCCGTCTCAAATGAGAAACAACACAGCAGAATCATTGTTGTTTCATATATAGTCAAGCTTAAAAATGTCACCATTGAAACAAGTGTCTGCAATAAATCATGTGTAGTTCTCTTAACCTTATTGTTTTTTTCCCTAAGTAAACAGTATAACTTCTATAATTCACCATGAGTTTAATATTAGCTTGCCTCGAAGAGGCTGTGTTACTTTGTGATTCTGCAGACCAGTTTTAGCACTTTGGAGAAGGTACAGAATTTGTTAGTGGAAAATCATATTAAACTCAAAATGCTTAAGCTATAAAATAAAAGACAGTTGTCTCTTCTGGAATTTTGGCTGCCTGCCTTCTGGATTTGCTTGTTGGCAGTCTTGAAAACACTGGTGTAAATCACTACCAAATGGATATCAAAATTCCATCTACCAGTAGTAATCATTAAATTGACATTCAAGCAGATTCCTGTGCGAAGAGGAAAAACCTTTATATTTTTAGGGAATCCATCATTTGCAGATTATAAAAAGATATATACCTGTTTATGAAAATGATACTAGAAACACTAGTTACCTACACAAGTCCATATTTAGTTTGCATTTTATCTTCAGCTGAAGACGGGAATTGTTGCTAAAGCAGTTTTAGGTAAAAATATGTATGATAAAAATGAATTCTTGTTACTAAGTCTATTGCACTGCTGATTCATATTCATACTATAATTTATATTTGATTGCTGTCACTTCTCTGTGCTGTGTGTCATTTGTTTTCTTTTTAATTGGCTTCCTGAAGGACTATGTTTAACTCTTCTCTTTGGGAGACTTATAAGCCAGAAAATGCTGCCCTGACAAAAAATGTTACTAGAACATCATCTAGCACTAGACTGATGATTGTGCCTATAGGACTTTATACTTCTACAGCTCATGTAGTCAAAGGCCAATTGAAAATCCAAGTGGCTGTCATAGGCATGCAGTGCCATTGGGATTAGACCTCCTCCCAATGTGTGCTGACTACATTGCTCCTTGAAAACCAGTCCCATGGGAGTGAATGACATAGAGGAATCCTTGCATGGAGGGAACTGGCACTGGTTGGCTGAGAATGGAAGGTCATGTTCCCTAAAATCCTGTAAAAACTCTTAATTGGAATAGGAGGCAGTTGCAACTTTGTAATTGAATATACCGTGGTGGGAGCTTTATATTTAGAATTTGGCTTATTTTGCAAGTGAAATGGCTTTGCAGCTCCTTGATCTTAGTATCTGGCACAACAGAACCAACTCACTATGGCAGCATGTGGCTTAGTTCCCTGTCTGGTTGGAATAACTAAGGTGTTGCAGAATCAAATTGAGTATATTTTTGGGTGTTGAATAGCTTCTAGCTCTGCTAGCTGTTCACTAGCACGTATACAAAGCCTCGTGTGTATTCAGTCTCTGTATGGATTGGATGTTCAGATCTCATTAAAAAGAGCTGCAGTCTGGCATCCAAATCCTCTTGGTGACTTTGAAAATTCCACCATAAACACATACAACATTTTAAAAACATTGGGAAAAATGTGGCTGCCTAATCAAAAGAAAAAGGGCCTTATAGAAAGAAACACTGAGGATCTGAAACTTTATGATTTAGACTTGCACTTTACATTGTTGCTAGATCTATTCCTCATAAAATGTCAGATGCTTTTCTTCTAAAATGTATCAAATGTAATAGAAAAGCATCTGTAAGGAATATAGAGAGGCATCAGGTTAGGCTAGAATTGTGAAATGGTTCTGTTTCTAGACATGTATGAGTTACTTGAGCAATGTAGAAAATATCACATCCTTTAGTTGATAGTCACAAAAATCAAAACTGCTGCCCTGTTACTGTATAAATGTTTCACTGACCAAAACAAGTCTTGTGCTGGATGAAGCATTAGAGGCCAAACCCCATGCCTTAAAATGCAGGTGTCATGGTAAAGGACTGAAGTGATCCACCATGGTATTCAAAATGTCAGTTGAAAATCTCATTACAATTAGAAAACGCAAATTTCTTGACTGTTATGTTCAAAACGAAGGATTGCCACGCTACAAACTACACTTAAAACTGTCAGCCATGCCCATGTCATCTTATCCACCTGAAAATAATCCTACATTTAACACTTCTTTTGAAGCTTAGAGTATTTAACACAATCCTGGTCGGCTTCCATAAAACTGCATGTTAATTGTCTATGAAAGGCTCTCAGAAAAATCAGAAAATAGAAGTTGAGCAGTTGATTGTGAGAGCTGGTCAGCCAACAGTAGCTGTTACTTAAAGGTGACACTTGAGAATGGATGGGGCTAGATGATGCCCACTCAGTAGCCCAACCTGGAGGAGTACCTTACTCTCACTAATACACGCCTACAGCATTTTATTGGAAACGTTCAAATGGGAAATTCAAAAGAGCTTCTAAAATGGGCTTACTGGTGCCATAACCAAAAGAAATGAATAGCAAGTCAAGCTTGCTTGTGTTGACCTCAGAAATTCCTGTCTCAAGCCCTGTCTAGCTGGATGTAGACTCATTTCCAGCATCTCCCTTTTAACAAACTGTAGGGTTCATTTAATTTCAAAAGGTTTGAAAATACTGGGTTCTGATCCAACAGTCCAAGACTTCTACTGATTTCAGTGGGACTTGAATAAAAAACGCACCTGGAAGAAATGGACAACATGTGTGCCTCCCTGGTACTGTAACAAGAGTCACTGGCAGGAGAGGGCTGGCTTCCCAGTGCACAGGGCTGTAAACCAGCAGGAAGGAGCATTAAAAGAAGGGAAATCAAGAGGCTGGAAAGAGAATAGAACCAGCATGGGGTGGGGGTGGGGAGCGATTTGGAGGAGAGGTTCCTCTATGCTTCACAGTGATTGATGCAAGCCTTGCTTTATATGCTTATTTTGGAGTGACTTTTTAGAGAAGTCTGAGGTCTGCAAGGGAGAGGTCACTTACTGTTTCCTTGTTCTACTTTTATGTAAACTACAGGCCACTGCCTGATTAGCTACTGCTTTTACTGAATGTATAGAATAATCCTGCCTTCAGACAGGGCTTTGTCTTGTAAGCGCTTTACCTGGAATCAAGTGCTGGGTAAAATTAGTCTTCAAATTGATCCTAATAACTCTTAACATTAAGGTAGGCAGGAAAGGTTTTGGGTTTGTTTAGTGGTTCTTGGGTTTCTTGGATTTGTTTGGGGTTTTTTGTGGGATTTTTGGGAGGGTCATGTGTTTTTTCAATTTTAAGCTGAACTCCACAATCACACAGCTTTTGCACTTTGAATTTTGGCTTCTGTTGCACTACTGGAGCATCTTGTGCCATTGTTTGATTACATATTCACTGGGTAGAGACTGACAAGTTTCAGCAGCTTACTCTGTTCTCTGGCAGCAGAATTGCAGAAAACCATGTATAACTTTGTTACTGACTATCATACACGGTGCTTGATCAATGACATTTGAGCTCACCCACTTTTCCTCCAGATTTTTACTGTATCTATCTAAAATGTTCCAGTGTCCACCATTTTCATCCCTTGTATGTTTCTTATAACTTAGTTTTAATAACTGAAAAATGGGGTTTCTGATCCCCAATCAGTTAAGGTGTGAAGCCAAGATGTGAATGTTTCCTATTAGAATAATGTGATGTGTTCCATCATTATAATTAGATATAAATAAGAGTTTAGTAACACAAGCCTCCTCTTACCACCAGTTTCTGGATGGGGCTTAATGAGGTATTTTGTGACTTAAATTGATTTAACTAGTGATGTTTGTACTATAGAAACAAAAAGCAACAAGGAAATTTGATTACTGCAGATAGTGTAAAGGTGAAATGATGAAGCAAGGAGGACATTTTGATAATTGAATTGTAAAACATGAGACTGAGTAAAAGGCACATCCAGTTCATCTGCTTGCTTGAAAGATTTACTGCTTAGGAAGATCTTGCAGTAGTCAAGACTGCTAAGTAGTGCTTTGGGGAGCATAGAACTGTTAGTCCTTTGTTACAGCCCTCAGTGATGCTTTGTGGCAATAGTGGGGACTGGTAGAACACCATCGAACCCATCACCTGCTGAGCTGCTTAATTTACAAAAAACCTGCCTCAAATAAGTAATAAAAAAGACAAATTTGGGGTATTCTTCCTAAGAAAGAAATTAATTATGAATAATCTGAGCAAAATCCTTCCAGTGACTGCTGGTTACATGCTTCTGAAATGCACGTATCCCCTAAGGAGAGATGTCGTGAATCTCAGCAACGAACAAAGAAAGTGGTATATGAAAGTCTATGACAGACAAGAGAAGGTGAGATAGACTGCAGTTGAAAGGAAGAGCAAAGGTGCATACAAACATGGAGCCTAATTGAAGCAGATCTTGGTCAGTTCATAAGAAGGAATTTGGATTAATTTCATATATGAATTTGTCAGGCTTCATCTTCCAGCTGTTGGTTTTTATAATACCTTGTTCTGCTTTACATTAAAGAGCACATGAATTTCGGGTATGATTGTTCACTGTAACCAAATCTATTGAAATTTCTTTTTTTACCTGCTAAAAATATTGACCTTCTTTACTATGACACCATGAGCAATTTTCACAGAATCATAGAATATGCTGAGGTGAAAGGGACCCATCAGGATCATTGAGTCCAACTCCTATCCCTGTGTAGGATGCCCCCCGAGTCACACCATGTGCCTGAGAGCATCATCCAAATGCTTCTTGAACTTGTTCAGCTTGGTGCTGTGACCACTGCCCTGGGGAGCCTGTGCCAGTGCTCAACCACCCTCTGGGTGAAAAGCCTTTTCCTAATATCTAACCTAAACCTCCAATCATTCAGCTTCCTGATGTTTTCTCGAGTCCTGTCATTGGTCACAAGAGTGAAGAGATCAGTACCTGCCCCTTCTCTTCCCCTCATAAGGAAGCTGTAGATCACAATGAGGTCTCCCCTCAGCCTCCTCCAAGCTGAACAAATCAAGTGACCTCAGCTGCTCCTCATAAGGAATCCTCTGCAGACCCTTCACCATCCTCGTGGCCCTCCTTTGGATGCTCTCCAATGGTTTATTGCCTTTTTTATATTGTGTTGCCTAAAACTGCACACAGTGCTCAAGGTGAGGCTGCACCAGTGTGGAGTAGAGTGGGACAATCACCTCCCTTGACCGGCTGGCCATGCTGTGCCTAATGCAGCCCAGGACACGGTTGGTCCACCTGGCTGCCAGGGCACACTGCTGGCTCATATTCAGTTTGTCATCAACCAGGACCCCCAGGTCTCTCACTGTCGTGCTGCTCTCCAGCCACTCATTCCCTAGTCTATAGGACTTTTCTCTAGTCCTTGAGTAATTAGGCCTTGAGTAATTTGTGTGGTTCTCATCAGCACCGACTTTTTCAGCATCTTGAAATAAGTAGAATTCAGCTATTCAAATATTCTTATAATACCAAAAATAATTGCAGCTTAGCATTAGTAGAACTGAAGCATTTGCAGCCAATAATTATTTGATTCTTGAATGCAAAATACTCCAGCTGTTAATTCAGCTGTCTTCATCTTCGTACGTGTTCTCTGACCTTAGTAACATTACCATTCCTTTCACGTACTAATGAACTGGGTAATGCTTGTTGTCCTAAATAACATGGAGGTTCTTCATGTTTCTTTAGTAGTACAAACCAGAAAGATGTATTGAACGCTTTTGAATTATCAGTGCTTCACATAGTTGTTTTTGAAGAAAGAAAATACTATCATTTGAAAAAGTTGCATAAAACATGAATGCAAATACAAAAGAGAATGTGCTGAAATGGTGGTGTCCAGGATCTTGAGTATTGGCATGGACTTCAGTACTCCTAAAGGCACCATAACTCACAGAGCTCTGTTTAATCCATTAGACTATCTAAAGCTTCTATTTCTTGATGTGAATTTTGGATCAATGGAGTTGTTTCAAAATTTGCCTGGGGATTCAAATACTTAAAAATATTTTGTTTGAATTTTCGTCAAGGTATTTTGAAATGTAACAGACATGATCACATTTAATAAATAATGCATGACAATTCAAAGGCAGGCTCATTTTATTTAAGCTTCCAATTTCACGAATCTACCTCTTATTCCTCTTCTGTTTCCCTGCCTCTATTTCCCTTCCCCCAATAGCTCTTCCTGCCAAAACTAGTTTTGGGAATTGAACTCGAGTTGAGGAGCATTAGTCAGATGACTGAAAAGCACATTTCTCTATTTAATGTTGTGTTACTGAATCATTTTACTCCATTTTAGGGATGTGAAAATTAAGATATATATATATATGGGATATACATAAAGATTGTAACATTTTGAGAATGTGGTCTGAAAAAGTTTTGCAGCATGTGTTTGGAAAGATGCACTATTTCTGAGTGAAGATGCTGTGAGTGAGTTATGTAGCTCATCTCCAAGAAACAACAATAAGGCCTTTAGAGTATTTCACACCACAGTGTGCTCTGTAGATGTCTGATACTTTACATCAGTTTATTCATAAAATAGTAAGTTTTAAAGTTTTATTGTTTCTATTTTGGTCTCTGCCTGTAAAGCCAAGCTCCATTAATGCTACAATTCCAAGTATAAAGAATTCTGGAAGAGAAAAGGAGCTTATAAATAATGCATTTAGAAACCTCTAAAAATTATTTGCAGAACTTAGGACACACTACTTAATGAGGAGTATCTCATGATCAGCCACAGAGAGATTTTTATAACCATAGACAGTTAGGTAGGAAGAGCTTCCTGGCTTTTTAATGTAATTAAAGCTCTTGTTTGCAGCCTCAGAGGATCATTAAGCTTATTGGTAGCTTTATTTGGATCAGGGTAATTCCAAGGAGCAGAGGAGCTGACCTGGGGAAAGTGCCATCCTACTCCCAGGGATTGGTGTCCAAGTCCTCTATGCACATGAAACTGCAACAGCTGAATCCCAAGTTCCTGGCTGCTCAAAGTCTGAAAGGTGTCATCTGTGGTTCAAGAGCTGAATCAGTCACTGAATGTTATGTATTAGACCCTAAATTCTGGATGATATTCTGTGGAAATTTTGGAGGAAATGCCCCAAATACAACGATGGTATCTCCTCCCCAAAAACTTTTCCAACAGGTTTTGTTGGGTTTTTAAATGGATTGTTGGTGGTTTAATTAGCTCTTTTTTTTTCGCTGTGGTTGTTCTCCTGGTCAAAGTCCTGCAATACAAACAGTTCCCTTCCCCAGATGGTTTTCAAGCCAGGGGCCCGTTTCTGTGATGGAACACAGGATAGAGAAGTCTCACTCTCCTCTCTAACATCTTCTCTGCTTCTTGACATCATCCCCAAAGTTTCCCTTTTTTCAGTATCTGTAAGTATAAAACTATAATTTAGCCATCTGGGAGTAACTCAGTTGTATCCAATTCTTCCCCAGGGCTTCAGTGGGAATTCTCACATGGGCTGGTTCTCTTAGAAATGTGGAAGAGTGCTCACAACAAGAAAATGACATCATTTTATGCTTCCCTCTGCGGTAAATCTATTGCTTTATGGTTTTCACGAAACTCACTACTCAGAAACCAAATCTGTGAGTTAGAAACAACTTTAGTGAAGACACTAGAAAATACAGAGGAATGAGAAGAAAAGAGGGAGCCTTCCTGTGGGAGCAGAAATTGCCGGTGGTGGGAATGCCTTTGGAAGCATGTGCTTAAATCCTGTGCAATTTCACATTTAGATCTAGAAGATGTAGCTTTAAGAATTTCAAGAATTCCCTGCTGGCTTTCACCAAAGGAAAAATAAATCTTTAACTTCTTTTATTTCCTCCTCTTTCTTTTATTGTAGACATTTTGAATGCTCTTCTCACTTTTTCATCTTCCGACTCCTCAGTTTTGAAGTATTTCAACACTGTAAAAGCATCTTCACTATTTAAGCTGCCCTAAGGAATGGAGGGCCAGATTCCTTTGTTGCATTCTCATAAATGTTAAACAGTTCCTGTCATTTGCACAAGGTATAGGCAAAATAGAATACGATTCAAGGAGTAACTCTTTGTTTGAAAGTGGCTGCTGAAGAACAAACCTGGTGATCTTGAAGGGGAAAGCTGGAGGCTGGACAAACAGATAAAAAAGGAAGTGAGCTGAACACTCTCCCAAATTCTGTGGTTGTCAGATGGCTTGGCACAAGTGCTAAGTTTCTTTTTTTGGTGAAGTCCCTGAATTGCAGCTCAGAGTTTTAAGCCAGGTCCTGCAATTTCTGTCTTTGGAATGTGCTTTGTTCTCTGATCGGTTCCTGAGGTGATCCACCCACTGCTAGGATGGACTTTAAAGTTGTAATCCAGTCTTTGTGGGATCAAAGGCAACCCATTGAAATGAGAGAGACCCTTGAGGATAAATTCCTTATTTTGTATCTTGCCACTTGCAGTCCTACCCACTTACTATAAAACCATTTAGCACATGATCAAAGTGACAAAAATTAAGAGCTCAACTAGTGGGATTGGAAGCCCATAAAAGAAAAGGTGATTTAAGGTTTCTAACAGAAGCAACTATACTATGCTGTCAAAGGATTTCAAAGCAGACTCTTTTCTTGGGTCTGACTTGGTTCTTGCTTGCCTATGCTGAGATGCTTCAGAATATTCCAGTCCTTCCTACACTGGTAATTAGAGGTTGATTAACCCAACATTAAAATATTTTTTGGATGTTTGGGAAAGAATATGTAAGTTGCTTATATTGTACCAGATGCTTATTATACTTCATTCCTGGAGTACTGCTAAAATTAATATTGAAGGTAATTCTTAATTTTGAAAGAAATGGAAGTTGTCATGGATTTATCTTTGGATTTATGTTAACAGGTTTTATTCAGTTATAGCTGTATCTTTGCAAAAGGGTTGAAGCTTAGCATAGTATCAGAGAATCATAGAATTATCAAGGTTGAAAGAGACCTTCAAGATCATCCAGTCCAACCACCTACCTACATCACCACTAAACCATATCACCCAGCCCCACATCCAGACACATCTTGAACACCTCCAGGGACGGTGACTCCACCACCTCCCTGGGCAACCTATTCCAATACCCAGTCACCCTTATAGTGAAAACATATTTCCTAATGTCCAATCTGAATCTCCCCTGCTGCAATTTAAAGCCGTTTCCTCTCATCCTTTCACTATGGGCACGGCAGAAGAGACCGACCCCTACCTCACTACAGCCTCCTTTCAGGGAGTTGTAGAGAGCGATGAGGTCCCCCCTGAGCCTCCTCTTCTTCAGACTGAACAACCCCAGCTCCCTCAGTCATTCCCCATAAGACATGTTTTCTAGTCCCTTCACCAGCTTTGTTGCCCTTCTCTGGACACTCTCTAGCACCTCAATGTCTTTTTTGAAGTGAGGAGCCCAAAACTGAACCCAGCACTCAAGGTGCGGCCTCACCNCTTCCCCGAGCCTGTATGGGTGCCTGGGGTTGTCGTAGCTCAAGTGCAGGACCCAGCACTTGGCCTTGTTGAACCTTATCCTGTTGGCCTCTGCCCATTGATCCAGCCTGTCCAGATCTCTCTGCAGAGCCTTCCATTCCTCAAGTAGATCAACACTTCCAAGTAACTTAGTGTCATCTGCAAACTTCTTGAGGGTGCACTCGATTCCCTCATCTAGGTCATCAATAAAGATATTAGAACAGGCCTCAACTTATAAAGCGGTCAAAACCTAAGATTTTACAGAATTTAAGAGATTTTCTTTTCTTCATGTCTAACCCTGCCATGGGTTAGACATTATAGCATTTTTAATATTAAAAGAGATTCTAGCATCATGTCCTTGCTTGATCTTCTGTGTGATATTAGCTGGCTAATGTTTTTTGTGCACTTCATTTTCTTAAGGGGTCAGAACTTGGCCTTGTGTGCTTTGATGAAGGACAAAACAGATAAATATATTAAGCTAGAAGAACAGATGAACTCTTGAGGAAAAAAAAAGGTACAATAAATGTAAATCATATAAATAACTTCTAGAGATCTGTGTTTCAGTATTGCCTCCTGGATCCCAGTGCTTCCTGGTGGTGCATAAATTCAAGGTAGTAATTGGTCATGCATCATCCAAATGCTGTAAAGACTTTAAAAATAGGAAAAAAGCACAACAGCAATTTTCAGATGAGTCAGATGGTGTTATCTTTCTTTATTCTTGGATTTATAGATTCTGTAAAAAAAGGGTTGTTCTTGTAACTAGTTGTCCAAGGAATTGATTCCCAGAAGAATCTATAAATTGACATGGCAGAAATAGCTTTATAAGAATTTCTTTCAAGATTAATGCTAGAAGTGAAACCTTTCAGACATTGTGGGAACCATTTATTCATATAAAATAAACAACAATGTGCAATGAGTGGTGCCTAGGTATAAGGAGATATTTCAGGAGAATTCAGGCACATGGTGGTTCCCTGAGGTTCCCTGCAAAGGTACAGGAGTTGGACTTGATGATCCTGGAGGGTACCTTTCAACTTGACATGTTCTACGGTTCTGTGAACTCTCAGAAAATGTCATTGGATGAAGCTGGGGCTGGTTTTTGTTTGTTGCTTTGCGGGGTGTTGTCTTACATGATTACTTATGTTGTTTCAAGCACAACCAAGCTTTAAAAATAATCAGATGCGACCACCATTAAAGGAAATATTCACTATAAAAGGCAGAGGGGGAAGTTCAAATAGCCTAACTTGGTCACTGGCCTATCGATTTTTCTAAGCGTTTGGCCCTACCAAGGTTCTTGCCTAGTCTGAATTACTCAGACAATTTCTTACAGAGGCATCAGGTGCCTCTGGAGATGTGCCACTAAGCAATCAGCTGTTTGACTTTGTTGACTCCCTGAAGAAACTGGCCACACTCTGAAGATGACCCGGCCACTGTCGGTGTCCCACAGAGTGCACAGAGAGCAGCAGGAATCTACAGTTGTCTCTGTTCACCCAGGGCTCATCTTGTTCCCTGGCTGCAAAGGAGTTAAAGCACTCCTCCCATAAATAGGAGTTATGAGGTAAGACCTATCTTAAGGGGACCTAATCACCACCATCAATATCTCAGGGGAGTCCCTGTCTGCCAGGGACCACTGGGTTTTCTGGGGGAGGACTCTTCCTTCTCCCCTGCAACTAAGCTGCTACAACTCTTTCCTTCCTGAAAGGAAAGACTGAGAAGATGATTTCTTTCAGACTTGGTAGTGCTCTTAGAAAAGATAGTTGGTTTATTACTTCCCTTTTTCCTCTGCTACCCTATTCCCACAGTCTAAGCATGCACATGGCCCTCTCACACCTGATGGAGATTGAAGGAAATTCAAAGACTGGATTAGCTCAGGTCTTGTGAAAACAAGCCCTGGATTCTATTTTTTAACATCATACCCATAAAAGAGAATTATTCTTCTACATTGTGACTTTAATGAGTGGCAGGTTCTGTAGTAACACAGAGATCCTGAAATGGGTATGTGCACCCATTGACCCCTGCAGTATGTCCACCTGTAGACAACATTAAAGCCATGAGTATACAGCACGCTGTTTCTGAAAAGCCACAACTTTGCTAAATTAAAGCCCATTCCTTTCAAAGCATACAAGAGCACTAGTTTTCATTGATTACTCAGTCGTGGCCAAGTTTCAGATTTCATCTGTTTTTACTGTAGTTCTTCTGGAAAAAGTTTGGTTAGAATCACTCTCCCATAACCTAAAAATGGTTGCAGGGATTTTGCTTTGACTTTAAGAGGATAAGAAAAAAACAACCCTCTCTTTAGGCATGGAAAACTTCAGCCTGAACAATGAATGATTCAGAGGACTGTGGTTCTGAGAAAAATGGGCTTTTAATTGAATTCATTGAGCTTATGTAACCATTTGGCCCCTATCAAGCAGCTGCTCTAATTATTTTGCTTATCAATGACACATAGTCTCCTCTAAACTAATGTATCTATAGCAACAAATATGCCTGTGTTTGTATGCAAAGCTTAAAAAGTTCTTGCAAAAGTTTGTGTAAGAAAAGTCCACCCAGGGGTCTTAATAGAAAGACATTGCTTCTGGCGCAGGAAATCCTTCAGCCACAACTGGCTGGAGCTTGGGAATGTATTCTGGAAAAAGTAGATTTGCTGGTTTAGATGAACCTTTGATCCAGTGCACTCAAACTTGGGTGAACAAAACAACAGCAGCGTGAAGTGACACTTCCTGTGGGAAGATTGAATGTTTACTGCCTTGTCCTGAGTTCCATGGAAGCCCTCCTGCTGCAGCTGCTGTCATTGCAAATATCCTGAGTGCTTTTAGCACCGTGCTTCAGAGTTAGATGGACCTGCAGAGTTTGTTCTCAGTGAGCTCCTGCACAGGATGGTTGGAGAAGGGTCTTGCTGTCTTGTGGCTGACGAGCTGAGGGTTGGTTCTTGGGTTTGCGGCTGGCTTTGCTGTTGAATGACTCAAGCTGTTAATCCCACTGGGGCAGCCACAGTGGATGAATCTAAGCAGAAAGATTTAGCACTGAAGTTCATGTCAGGCAATACTGGAGCTGACAGATAGAAGAGGCAAGCGAGCAATGCTTTTATGCTGGCTGATGGTGAAATGCCTTCCGCTAACACAGTAGTCAAGTAGGTTAAGTCACAGTTCTCAGTAAATAGATCAAAGAGTTTATAAAGAGCTACCTGAGAGTGGGCTGGTTTTTAAATGTGGTGGTCCCCAACACCCTGGGAACTCATATAAATGTAAATATTAAGTCAAGGTTTAAATGGAGACAGCTGGAGTCATCACTGTGGACCTGTAGGAAAGAGCTAACAAAACACTGGAAAGGCTAAAGTGTGACTCAAGAGGGAATTAAACAGCAGTAAAATACATAATGCCAGTTCACAAAGGTGAGATTTGAGGTGAGGGAAGAGAGAATTTACCAATTTAATTTGATAGAGCTTTGATAATGCTGTGAATTTACTTGCTAATGATTGCTGTACTGATGTGAGGTTTCTGATATTTTACTTGGTTTTGCCCTCTATATCTTAAGTTCAACACAAGACAAGTGCAAAATCTGTATGACCTAGTCAAAGAAATGGCCAGGATCAGATCTTTGACCAGTGCAGTTTCTCACCTTTTATCAGTGGCCTGAAAATTTAAGTTGCGGTTAACCCAGAGACTGGTGGATGAAAAGTGGTCAAGTGAAGTGTTATGACACAAGGGGCTCAGTCAGATACTTTCTGCTCTGGTATGGCACTCCTTGGCACAATGTTGACCACATTTGTCATAGTACTCAATCATGAAAGGAAAGAGCTGTGTGTTGTGGTAGCTAATGATCTCTTCTTCCTGTACTCTGGCTAAAACTGATGAGCCTTCAACCTTGCATCTTCAATCAAGGAGATACTACATGGTGTGTGGACTTTCTCATGTTTGTACTTGGCACGTGGGTTTAGAGGTGAGCCACAAGGCTGATAGCATTGTTAAGTGACACACGTTTCTCTCTGCTGAAGCTGTACCACTGAGCATAAATCCAGATCTGGTCAGATGAGAGAGGCCTTATAAGAGTGAGCCTGACCCTCTAAACTGCTGTTTAGAGCTTTTACCTCCAAGGTAACTGGTGAATATAAAACACTGAGGTGCTGCTAGGAGACAGTAGTATGACCCTATTTCACAAGTGAGAGGTTGCCTCTGCTGGTGTGAGAATTAGGGCCAAGAGGTCATGAAGATGTTCCTGTGTGAGATATTTAATGGAATAGACACACAAACAGTCTCATATAGGTAAAAACAGACCCAACTCTTAAGAAAACCTAGAAAACTGTGCACCCAGGTTTGGACACAATGCAGTGATCATAAGCTCCCCGAACATTGTTTTGAGCACTGCCCCTTTGCCTACAAAGTTTCCCTCCTGTGGGTCAGCTGGATTAGGGAGCACTAATGTTTCACAGTAGCAAGTCTCACCAGGAAGGCATTTCTAAATTGCACTAAGCAGGACAAATAGTTATCCCTGCCTGGGTAGGCGGCAGAGATGCTAAGGCAATAAGCTTTTGGTATTGGTAGACAACACCCAAAATTGGCAAAGGAGGTGAAGAAGGTTCAATGAATTGAGTCATTGTAAAATCATTGCCACCACCAAAAACTGATTGGAGAGCTGAATAAAAGCATTTTTATTTTTAAAAAATCTGTAGTAAAGCAGGAAGCAAAACAGTTCAAGTTAATGACAAATCAAAGCATTTAAACTTATGAAATGTTTGAAGGTTTAATTATTTTTGGTCAAAAAATATCAGCCACATCATAAAAAATTTTGTTTGATTTAAATAAACATTTTTTAGAGGAAAATAATTTCTTCCAAAAAAATGTCACCCTTCTCTAGTCTTCAGAACATTACAAACAAGCCAAGTTAAAATAATTAATCTGTTACACAAAAGTACGTAAAGACCCCACCAGAGATTGATATTCCCTCTTGAGTTTATCTGATCCATCTGATAAAAAATGTGAGCAAGAGCCTATGTGATAATAAACTAAAGAGTTTGAGGTTAAAGTTCCCTGATGAAGTTAGGCAGTTTAACCCAAGTGGTCTAGTTTTCGAAAGCTCAGAGTTCATCTACTATCTGCAAGATTACTACATTCTCATTTTGGTTTTGTTTGTTGCCATGGAGTCTGATATGATGTTTAGATATGTGACCCCTGAACAAGATGGTTAGGATTACAGCGTGTGGCTGCTTGCTTTCTCCATCTGGTGAGCATGTTGGGCTTGTGTTCAAGTCCTTCAGCTGGCTCTTAGCTTTGGATGCTGGGTTAGGGCCTACGCCCCAGTCTTCCACCATGTAGATCAGTCAAGTCCGAGCTACATTAAGAAGTTGAATTTCAGTCTGTGAGCCACCAGCACAGCTGTGACATTGCAGACCAGCACACCAAACTGCATTGTGTGATGGCTCGGTCACAAGGGCCTGAAAGAGATCAGGCAAGTGTAGAGAGTGGGTCCCTTGAGGAAACACAGCAAAACCTCCATCTTTCCTGCCTTCAGAATTGCCAATCACAAAACTTGTCTCCAAACCTCCCATCAACCACTGCTTGTCCCCTTCCAGTTGCTCCCTCCCTTCAGCTCTTCTCAATGAGGTTTTCCTCAGAAACAAGTCAGAGACTGTAGAAAGGCCCTGGAGTAATATTAGTAATTTTAGTAATATTTAAATAATATGTGCTCAGATTTGATTTTTTTTATTCAATGATGGGACAGCATTAGAGAACTCAAAGTTAGTTTGGGTAGACTATAAAGAGATTGGGAAAACAGAGAAACAGTATTTTACAAAGCAACAGATTATTTCATAATAAAAATGTCATCTTTGGAAATACATTTCCTTTTTATTATACATAGATAAAGGAGGGTAGAATCCAGTATTTGGCATTTCAGGCTGAAGGTATTTAAATTAAGGAGGAAGATCAAAAAGAAATGCTGCATCTCCAGTCTGCTGTTTCTTCAGATGTGGCTTCAGTTTGAGCACAGAGGGATCTCTTAAGGAACTGCCAGATACATCAATGTCTCTGTAAAAATGAACAAAATGGAACTGTCAATTATTTAAAAGTGTAGATGCAGCAACTAGTGAGCAGTTTGCTGTGTCTGGCATTCCTCACAAAGAGAGATGCCAGAAATTTACTGGCAAAACACTTCAGCTAAGTGATCTCAGATGAAAAAATGACAGCTTCTGCTAATGACCAGTCAGTGCTGTGAGCATAAACATTCATCAGTAGCCCCAGAGTGGAGGAACTGTGGTAGTAGTTGGCTTTCCAAAGACTCTCCTTTTCTTTGCACCCGTGTGCACACCTAGCCCAATCTTACTCTCTGATGGTACTGGATCTGGAACGCATACCTACAGAAGAAAAAGCAAAGAGCATCTGCTCCCAAAGACACAGCTCAAACGCCTTGGTGATCTCTTCCCAAAGTGTCATAACTTTGCTCTGGAGGCAGCTGCAGGAAGGCCTGTGGTACCCACAAGTTTTGGTACTCCCAAAGTGGTGAAGATCACAGAAGCCGTCCCACATTCTGCCCCAGCCATGGCCAACAGCAGATGCCCAGGAGAGGAGTACCAAAATCAGCACAGTATGGTCCATCGGAGGCCTGGCATCTGCCGTGATACCTGGTAAGCCATAATTTGTATGGGCAAAATTGTGTTTGAGATCCACTGTGTTAACCTGTTTTCTGTTACCTGCCCTAATCGCTTTTTTCATCCCTTTAAACTTGTGGTTTCCGTAAGGTAAAGACTGATGCGTTTCATCATTGAATTATGCACTGTGTGGGAAAAGGCCCTCCTTTCTCTCTGTGGCATTCAGAATGAATTGTTTTGGGTGATGTGTATGTTTGGGAATATTTCTGTGCAACCGCAAATGAATTGCTAAGACTGATACAAGTGTCAACTTGATTTAAAACCTAAAGCATTAGATCAGCAGTTTATGCACTGCAGACCCTGACAAACACTTCAAAGTGTTTTACAGTAAAAAACTTTAAAGAAGACAGCTGTGGCTATGGTGCTAAAGGTTTAGTGTCTTTATTTGTGGGAAGCCCATGTTAACTGGCACAAATAACACCCTGATATTGCCAAAAGGGGCCTTTGCAATGCTTTCCCCTCACCTCCAGGTGACAAACACACAGATGTGTACAGCATTTGCAAATTGTATGCAAGTCTGGAAGGGATCTGGTATTTCCAGAAGGATTTTCTGCAGCATTTGAGGGAAAGAACTAGGAAATTTGAGCTTCAGCTTGGTGTAAGAAACCTTCAAAAAATGTCTGGTCTCTGAGGAAGTACTGAGTATGGTGCCCGGTCATGGCATGGGGTTGAGATGCTTTAGGAAGTTGCTGAGGCTGTTAGTGAGGCTAACCAGGGCTGCATCTCCCACCTGCCCCACTCAGGACTTCCTTAGGGTGCCTGATGGGTGATTACTTGGGCATGGAGGAAATTGTATTTGAAATTGTAAGTTTGGGTTAATTGAAAATCATAAAATCAAGGAAAGACATTTCATTCTTTCCTTAAAAGAACAGATGAAACCAATAAAGTCACAAATGCCAAGAACATGTACCCAGGCAAATGAAAGAGTTACAGTCAGCAGCCAAGAAAAGTCCCTGCACCCTCAGAGGGGGCAGAGGTAAATGAAGTTCCCCTCAGTTAGCTTACATTTACTGCAAAAACTATGTTCTCATTTTAAACAGGTATTTTGGTCCCCTATGACAGACACCTAGTATAGTCTCCCTGCTAGAGGGGACTATAGCTGAACAGAAATAGAATGCATCTCATTTAGTCAGACATGACTCAACAACTTACCTTTTATCATTTTATTGCACAATTATTGCTTTATTGTACAATGCCTTACATGTCACTTTTCAGGCAGGGCGCATGTTTTTGGCTAGTTTGCCGTGAAGTGCAATTTTGGGTTGGTAACTATTAACCTCTGTTGTGCTCAATCCACTGCATGGGGGAAAATGTTAGCAAATAATATAATGACTCCTGAAGAAAACTGCACAGCCATCTATCTACCTATCTATACACATCTAATCCATACAGATGTGTCAGGACAGCAGGAACAAAACCTTGCTTCTCATGGATACATTCTAAGCAAAACCTGAGAGCTAGAGTTCCTGTAGCTTTGGCAACTGAGGCCAGAGAAACTGGAGAACAGCAGCAGTAAGAACAGACAAAGGTTAAACCCCACAACAACAAACCTCTGTGATTTGTTGTCTCAGGACACAACACATTAACAACAGGTTTGTGCAACGATTGCAAGCAAGGGGGGTACCACAGAAAGATGCTCTTAGCAACATAACACACAAAGAGCACAAGATATTCACAGCACATGAAACACAATTGCCAACAGAAGAAGACTCACTGCTTTCTGACAGCTGCTCTAGTATTTTGGGGAGAGCAGCAGGTCCAAGCAACAACACAAGGCACTGCAGGAGTTGGTTGTGCCATCGGTAGTAAGTTTAATTAGCAAGGGGTAATAAATAGGATGCAGTGAGGTCAATAAACAGCTTGGGTTAAACATAACTCTTGGGTTAGCTCTCTCAGTCTAACCAGTTACAATTTCTCATTGACCCCAGCCTTCAAAGTGACCACAGTGTCAGTCAGACTAAATAAATTGATTTAGCCTCACCCTCTTCTCAGGGCCTAACACAGAGCTTGTACTGCAGGGTAAATGTCTGTCTCGATGCCCCTGCACGGAGGCACCAGGATGTGTCATCCTTCCACGTGTCTCATGTTTGTTGCTTCAGTAAAAATAACACATTTTTGCAGTTTCAGAAATAATAGCTATTAAGTGAGGTGGTTATTAGCACATCATCTCTGTTGTACAGATATATTTGGCATACCAAGGATGGACTGTTTCCTCTGGTTTTATCCAGGCAAATAATATTTTCCAGTTTCGAAGAGCTCAGGCTTTCCTCAAATGTTTGCTTCCTCCAAGCAATTTAGTCCTCTAACTTGAATGTCCCATGTGTGACAGTCACAGTCATCCCCCCCCGAGAACTGGGAAAACACCCTTTTTTACAGAGGCTTGGCAGAGAGTCCTCTGATCCTAGCTGCAAATTGAATGGTCTTGGGCACTTTCTTTCCCTGCAGCTTTTGGTGGGATCCTGAGCAAAATCAGAGCCTGTGGATGTAGGCAAAAATCCACATTAAAACAACTATAAAACACCTCCCTCCAGATACAGCAGCATACCTGAAGAGTGAGTTTTCTTCACAGGAGCTGGGCTCATACACCTGCCAATCAAGAGGTGACCATAAAATACGCAGACTGTGAGTTAATAAATAATATTTTACCAGTCTTAAGAGCTATTTCCTCTACTGATGTTTATATAAAAATGTTATATAATCCTTGCTAGGTTTCTGGTGTATTTATTCACTACCATCTGTTCTTTGTCTTTTTTCCCTTTTTCCAGGATGCTTCCCATCCTCCTATTTGTTTATCTTTCAGGGCAGCCCCTTCCCCACTACTCCTGCACTCTTCTCCTTGTGCTTTTCTTCCCTTGCTTGACTGAGCTGTGGTATTCTTTCCCATGCACGTTTTACATCTGTGGGGGTACTAACACTGCGGCCTTTTCTTTCTTATTCTAAGAATGCAGTTTTTACTTTGTGGCCTTGGGCTGATAGGGCGCATCTCGGTGTATTTCGCATCTTTTTTTTGTGCTATCTTGCAATCTGTTGGGGTAATTGCTTTAGTGCCAGGCTCAGAGGGATGAGCGAGGCTTCTTGGGCTGGCGCTAGGCAGTCATTGAGCAAGAAGCGTGGCAGTGCTCCTTCTATCCTGCAGGAGAGGCAAGGGCAGGGAGACAAGAAGTGGATTCCACCTACTGCTTTTTTAGCTCTGAAAATACCATGAACTGTCACTCTTGTTGTAGTGTTCTTGAGGCACCTTCAGATACAGGCTGCAACAGGTACATATGCCTGAGGAAGCCACCAAATGTTGAAAGTAGTCTGTTAGATGTTAAATACAGCCAATTTCTAGCCAATATAGCAAAAAAGAGGCTGTAGCCCATTTTCCTCACATCAATCACTTGCAAAGCTGTGTTTTCAAAACAAATGTTAAACACGAAAAGATTGAGCTGAGCTGTCTGAGGTGATCCATTGCATCTTTTCTGTAGCTATCAATTAATAGCAAGAAAGTTATTGTTTGCTGTCTCACAGCCAACTAAGTAACAAAATTAATTGGCCATCTGTAAGACAGCTACTCCCTACTTGTGAAAATTTGGGGAAAATCGCTACGAGGAAGAAAAATAGGGCTTGAGTGTTATTCAAAATAAATCCAGGTTTTAGACAATGAAAACATTTTATTCTCTAAGTTAAAACAGAATGTATGCTGCCTGTTTCTAATTCACATTGTCCATTAGATTGAACCAATGTATTCATCTTGACTTTCATGCTTGTTGTTCCAAGTAAAAAATGCTCTGCATTGATTACTCAGTGTTTGCTGAGATTGTTTACTATTAAGTTTGTGTATGATTGCAAATTAAATAAGTGCATTGAAGCTCCATCATCTAACACATGGCCACTATTCATATCTGTCCAGGCCAGATTTTCTCATTGAGCACTGAGAAACCACCTCTGACAGAGTATTTTCCTTGATATTGAAAAAATGCTGTTTCAAATCTCCTGCTGGACAGAAAGAACAGGAGATAGGCGGGGGGGGTTAATATAAAAAACTGAGCTATTTTAAACCTAAAAATAATAATTAAGTCTGTTTTATGCAATCAATTAAATATTAACATTAGCTTAACAAGAGGTGAGAAAGTAATGATTTTGTCAATGAGTATATGTACAAACATCCAGTAGGATTTGATTGATTAATTATTCCTATGTCAAAATAGTAGTTAAATTATTTCCAGGTTATAGAAACGTTTTTTAAAATAAACTGTAACTTTTGAGTTCAAATTTCTTGAATACCTATACCAAAAAGCTTTAGAAAGGATTCATTTCTGAAGGTTATTGCTTGATGCTTTCTGAAGATCTGACACTGTTGGAGCCTCTCATGTTGAATACCTAAGGTGTGATATACCCAGTGCTATTACTTTTTAGTTTGCTTGCTTTTGTTAAGAAAAATAATTGAAAAAAATCTTTAGAAAATCAGCAGATTGGTCAAAGAGAAAAAAAAAAATCTCTTCTTCACCAGCACTTTTCCTTGCTGATGGATGTCTGCTTTCTAAGCATCAAACCACACAAGCAGATGAAAACCAGTGTGATCTCTTCAAGGTCGTATTTTCAGAAGCTCATAAGTCAGTCAAGAAGTGCTCTTGAGCTTGTCCTCGCTACAGGGGTGGCAGAGGGCAGGGTGAGGCCCACTCCTGTCCCTGTGCTCAGCCAGTGGTGGGCAGTGGCTCTGCTGGCCATGTGTGCTTCACATGGCTGGAGACACCTCCCAAAGGGGAACTACAGCTGCTTCACATGGACTATTGCTGTGTGCTGTAGGAGAGCTTGCTGGCTGTTTTGCGTTTCTTCACCTCCAACTGCTACAACTCATTTATCATGGTAATTGATTTCTCTCTCTTGCTTAAAGACCTTCATCTGGTCTTTCCTTTTCAGGGCCTGATCTTACAGGAGTCCAGGAAGCCATAGCCTACAGACATCTGTGACAGGTAATGCAGTAAAAATGAAGGATGAGTCACTGCCACCCTCGAGCAAAGCCCTCCGCCTGTCACACTGCTCTCTATGACTTCTTCATATTTTCTTTCTGCTGCTACCACCTTTGGAAAGCTGAAGCCCTGTGGTGTTAGAGCTCAGCTGATATGAAGGTAGTTGTCAAATTGTTACTGGCTAAAAACATGAGAAGCTGCAGCCTTATAGTTTGAAAATTGCATGACAGCATCGCAACATTGGTGTTGCTGCTCACTGTAAGTGCTGGATCTTCCTGTTGCTGGTAGCCCACCAGCGAGCTTCCGAACAGGACCATCGTTGGCTGCATCAGCAGGGTGAATTGCAGGGAGTCCTCCCTGTGACCTACAGCTGTTAGCATGCAAAATCAGGGCAGACAGGCATCCATCCCGGGGTAGATGAAAGCTGTGTAATCTGTGAATGGCATGTGACAAACTGCTGAGGGAGAAGGGACTGACAGCCAAAACAGGGAGAGTAGGAAGTTTTATCTTCTGCGTCGCAGCACTTGGTGATAAAATAGCATTGGGATTTAGGTGCCAGGGTCTGACTTGTCAGGCCAAGGAGAAACACTTCATGGGACAAATAGCATTATCAACAGAGCATGCATGTGCAACTTGCTTGCATTTCTGAATGTAACCCAAGAATGCCAGTGTGAGGTAACAGCTGACATCAAACCGTGGCTTCTTTAGGCCTCCGTGGATTTCTCTTACCCAATACAATTTAACCCTCGGGTCTCCATCTGTAATTTATCTTTTCTAAGACAATATAACTACACCAAAGGCCCTGGAGAATGAGGTGACCCAGCTGAGTTAAACAGAAACTGAGATTTCTAAGTAGCTCTGAAAATCAGACTGCAAGTGTTATATAATTGCTCATAAATGATACATAATTTTGCAATATTGCATTTAAAATGGGGATGAGGTTTCTTAAATTCTGCTGTTAAGGAAGAAAATGATGCATTTCTCACCCTATAAGGAGAAATCGTGTTTGGCAGTGGGGCCATATTTGCAGGAGCGTGTAGGTGCCTAAAGCTGGCTGCAGGCTTTTTGTGAAGCAGAGAAACTGCCAGCCCTCCCCCAGGGTCTCCAGCTGCAGCAAGGAAGCAACCAACCTTGGCAACACTCAGGCACAGTCCAGTACATCAAATTAAATCACCGGTGAAGGCAAGAGGGAGACTTTTTGATTCATTCTTGTCATGGTTTAACTGACTCAAACAAGGACAATCCTGAAGAGGTCCTGCCCTCCATTAATTTGAAATAAAAATTACAGACTGTTTGAGTCATCAGCTTATTTCCTACTGTGGTACATTGGTGAGGGGATGGACATCAGAAGGTACCATGTCAGGGATGGATATGAAATCTCACTTCAGAGAAAGTTCAAGAAGTATTTTTTGTCATCTTGATGCACTTAATCCTACAAAAAAAAAAAAAGATGGTTTGCTGCTTTCTACAAAAAAAGAATTTCTTGCTATTTTGTTTCACTGGCACAAAGCAAAATATGTTTTAATGCTTCACCTCCATTCCCCAGCTCTGGATAAGGCTGTGGTTTGGGGTGGAGAGGAGGAAGACTCCAGGCATAGAAATGAGACAAAATGTTCTTGTGGTCATTCATGTAGTTTGTCACCAGCTCCAGGGGAGCCGGCATGGTTCTTGTGTAGGCTCTGACAGCACTGAAACTAGCTGGGATTATAGAAAAAACTGCAGAGGAGGAAAAGTCCTGGCATGAAGAACCTGTTTCTCATGTGGAGAAAGTCCACCACAGAGTGTAAAGCCAACCCAGCAGTGCCATCACTCTGGAGGGACATGGATGGGTCTGAGTGCATGTTAATAGCAGGTCGTGGGTGCTTTTCACAGATTTTCTGCACATGTGGGTACACGACACAGATCCATGGAGACAGCTGCTTCTGCAGGGGCAGGTAGGAGACCACATGGTTGCTCAGAGCAGTGCCCAGGCAGTGAAAAGGGCAGCACTTCCCATCCTGGGCAGTAGGGAGAGTCGCCCACCACCCCACAGCTATCCACCTGCCCCAAAACACACACCCTGCAGCCAAGGGGTGCTTTGTCCTCTGGCGTGTGTGCTGCCCAAATGATGCTTTTCCTGATGTAAGAGCAAATTGTGAATTGTCCCTTGAGGGGACTTTCCCAAAAGGAGGGAGCACCAGAGGGAAAAAGTGAAAATTACATCCTTCCCTTTCCAAAGAAGACAGCCCTCCTCCTGAACCGCCAATTAAAATGCGAAGGTTTAATATACAAACCAGCAGAAGGCTTAATTGTTGTGAGTCAGCTCATGGGAAAGACGTCCAGCATTTCAGCTGAACAGCAGCGCATCATTGGCTTCTTGCAAGGAGAGACTGCTGTTTGTTGTTCCCTGGAAAGTGCCTGATGTTTTGATTGTATGAGATGTAAGCAATGGCTTCTTGTCTCTCATTTGCAAGGGAGGCAAATTCTGGTGAAAGAAAGAGGTGGAGACAGCCAGGAGAGCAAGCCTGGACTCCCAGGCTCCCAGAGCTGGGGGTGGAGTGTGGGCTCATGGACCACCCAGATGCTCTTCCCTGTCATCCTGCAACGTCAGCCATACCCAAACCTTTTCCAACAGGCACTACTCAGCTCTGATCTTGAGTGTCTCCATCCATCACAAAAAGACTGTGACAGAGTTTAACTTGCTACGTTGTGAGAACATTTTTCTTGGTATCTAACCTTAAGTGTCCCCAGGTGCAGATCCATCCTGTTCATCTAGCGCCATGTGGGCATCAAGAGCCTTAATCCTCCTTGCAGCCTTACCCTTGTCCCCACTGAACCGTGCCTTCTACTTGCCTTTACTGAGGTCCAATTTTATGTCAGTCAGCTTAGGCGTTAGACATTTTCAAGTAAACTATGTATGTTGGGAACTTAATAGCACACATATATGTATCTGTGTGTATATATGTGTTTACATATATATATATATGAAGTTAGAACCAGTGTTTTTATATGAGCTTTATGGTATAATATGAAGTTAATTACATTTTTTTTTATAAAAAAATGAAGTTTCAGGGCAAATAAATTTACTCATAAATTCATATAGAATTCCATGAACACTTCTGGTCAGAAAAAAAGAAGGAAAAACAAACAAAAAAACAGTCTTTTTCAACATTTGTTAAGTGAATTAGAAAAAAAAAATTTTTTAATAGTTTTTCCCCTGGAAGTTAGTTTGTTCTAAAGGTTTTGAATCATGTAGACTGTTTTAGTCAACTGGAAATAACACTGAGAAGGGAAGTATTCTGCTGATAAAACAAATTAAATATGAAATTGGGATCAGTCTGAAATCATTTCCCCTCTGTCTCTCTCAGTTTAGCTGGTGAATTGAGGAGTGATAATTGCACAGGTCCACTGCCCTTCATCAATCCAGGGGTGCAGGAATCCTTGTACCCTGGATTTGTGACCACAGGAGCCCGTGAATTGCAAAAGAACATTTAAGCACAGGACTCCAACTACAAATAAAAGTTTATCTTTGTGGAAACCTAATGAGAAGATAATTCACAGGCATGTTTATTAGTAGGAAGCTGTTGCATAAAATGTATGGTTAAGGCAAAGTATTGATTAAAATACCACCCAGGTAAATCAATTTCCCAGGCAATATGTGGAGAGCACTGCCATTTAACCGCTCTGAGGCAGCCAGCAAAAATGCTAGAGCAGCCTGCCAAATAGCTAGATGTTGCTGATGGAAAAAATTAGGCTCAGTACATTGGCATCTGGAGTCTGTGAGTACTATCCAAAAAGAAAAGGGACTGGTGCTGTGGAATTGGGTAATTGCACTCCAGCAGCCTACCACAAGTCTGCTTGTGGCTTTGTCGTTAAAGAAAAAATAAATAATAAAAAAAATTTAAGTATTTTAAATTAAAAAATCAAGCTTTGAAAGTACAGAAAGTAAGATGTTGGGGAAGACATACAATTAACTAGATGAAAGGAATCACAGTTTCTGCGTGTGTCTGAGTAAAACACAGGCACAGACATATGCATATGTGTGCCTGGGCCGTTCTGCGTTTCTGTGTGTTTGTTTCTGTGTTAACTCTGTGTCTATTTCACAAAGAATTATACACTCCATTTACTTGAGATTCCAATGTGTATTACTTGGGAAAAAAAGCAATTTCTAAGTACAGCCCATGTTTTAGCAATTATATTCCTTTTTCCCTTTCCTCCCCTCTTTTCTGTTTTGGGTTTTTTTGTGTGGCTTTTTTTTTTTTGGGGGTGGGGAGGGGACTGTCAGATGCAGGTGATCCCACCCTGTTGTGATCTCCGTGATGCACCTGAAGCAACAAGAGTGGAACAGTTACTAGAGATAAGTTACCAGTTCTTAATCTGAAAACGTGCTTATTCATAGGAGAAATTTACAGGAATCTTGATACATTAATGCAAACCTTTTAGTTACCTGATGTTCAGTTTGCTTTATTGCTGGTGCCCAGGGTAGTGACACTGAAACCACACTACTTATGTTTCTGCATGGTGGTTTCTTTTGACGACTTTGGTTGCAGGTGCTTAGAAGTCCTTCCCTCCAAAAGAGCAACGACAAATACTTCTCATATGTGAAACTTTAAGGAAAATACACTTAGGCATTTTTCCATTAAACTAAAAATCACTATATTTCTTGTACAAGGCTACTGAAGGAGGTGTAGGTTTAAAACCTCAGGCCTAGTGAGCATCTAGTTCTCAGAGAGGAAGATGCTCATTGCCAAGTTACCTGTTTCTAAGAATTCAAGAGGTTATCAATGGTAGAAAACTGCACATGTGGACACAAGGTACTATTTTAGCTATTATTCCAAACATGCATGGATCTGATAAAATCTGATCTCTCCCCTATCCACTGCAGAGGCAGTGAGAGCAAGCATATTATTTGTCATAGACACTGATGAGCCTTATCGTATGCTTAAAGTTTAGGGGAGTGCTTAAGTGCTTTGCTGGATGATGGCCTAAAGGACCATGTGTGCTGCACCAGGTACTCATGAGAAGGATCACCGAAGGATGCAATGTGATTGTATTGCAACAGACTTTTTTGGATGTCTTTTTGGCCCTCGGTGCTGTTTGCATGTGTGTGACAATAAATAAACTTCACTTTCTGTAACAGAGCAACCAATAGGGGGCAGTTCATATGCTGAGGTGGAATACCTGCACAACAAGACACATGCTTGTGCTTGCCACAGCCTTTCTGCAGTACAAGCCAATGTGTAGGAAAAGGGGGAAAAACTAGAGGTCACTATTGGTTGAAAATACCCAGTGTTAAGAGAGGTGTTCAGAGGTGTTGTGTTGGAACACAGATGCTTTTCACGCGGGATGATAGGCATATTGAAGTCAGTGTTAATTTTTTGAGAGTTCCTGTATGCTTTATAAATGGCAAGTAAGAACTGAAAAAATTTTTAGCATGTCTGGAAAACTATTTTTCTTAAAAAATCCAATGATGCAGAAACAGAATGCATTCATTAAGAACAAAGTGAGACAAAGATTATTTCAGAAAAAAATTACTTAAGCACAACCCTACATAGAAAAGCACTTAAGCAGGTACTTAAAGTAGAGCATACACCTGAGTGCTTTCCTGAGTCATAGCCATGATTACAGGACGTTTAATTTGTTCTTTGTAGTGTCCTCAAGTCCAGAGACCTTTTTGCTTTCACAAAGAAGTCGCTGTAATCAATCAAAAGGCATTAGCATTCCCACCGCTGGGATTATGAATTACATTGCTGTAATAAATGTTGAATGCCATTTCCCTCATCTCCTGTTCTTTCAAGGGCCCTAAAATTTCATTTCAACTTTCAAACTTGCACTGAGGGCTTTGGCTAGGAGTTAGTGCTTCTGGCTTGCTTGAGCTAATTTGGCAAATCATTTTAAAACAACTTCTATTGTACGTAGACTTGCAGGGTTTGAAATACTGCTCAGTCAGCTCTTATTTCATGAACAGTTTGTTTGATTAAGTGCCCAGGTGAAATACAACCAGGGCAACCTGGTGAGCTGTAAGGCCTCCGTGGGGAGGAGGAAATAAAGTGGATTTGCTTGCTCCTTGGCAGAGCGTTACGGCTGCTCGGCTGTCATGCAAAGGGGTATTGCTTCCCCATCCACCTTCCAAGAGCATTGCTGCTGTATTTTGTGAAAAGTCCTATTCTGACAACACCTACTAGGTATGCCTCTGGGTACCTACTGCAGTGATACCCTTTAAGGGGGTCTTGTTAGTGGGCCTTGACTCAGCTTAAGCTTGAAGAGCTGCCAAAGCTTGGGACATCTCCCAGTGTAGGCAGGAGTACCATGCTCAGTCCTTATCGATGGGGCATCCAGGTCCTGATGCTCCCAGGTAGGTCAACTGCTTGCTGAGCATGAGCTGTCAGGATTAGTGTTTTGGATTTAACCTCCTAAACTTGATCCAACCTCCATTTAAGGTTTCTCAGGACTTTTTTGGACATCCATCTCTTAGAGCTTCCTAAAAGCTGCTTTGGTTGGGTGGACTTCATAACATCTGTATGGTGATAAAGCTGGGCTGGCAGAAAGGGCCTTGGTGGGATCAGGCCCTTGCTGGAGACACAAGCCTGTAGGCTTCGGGTAGGTTTTTAGGACATGCAGAAGTGCGGCCACCATGAGGAGGGTGGCTTGCCAGGTCTGCAAGGATGAGGAGTCCCAAAACCACTGACAGAAATCCCGACAATAAAGAAATTACTTTCAGCAAGGAATTAATAGAAAGTATAAGCATGAGCTCTAGAGAGGAAGAAAAGCAAAGCAAACCAAGAAATCCCAGAGCACTTGTTTCCAAACTCTTAGTGAAGCAAGACATGCTGTATCCTGAGGACAGAACAAGAAACCAGACTCAGTTTGTATAAAGCTACATGTGCAAACCTCCCTGGTAGCAAAATGAGCAATAAAAATCAAATATCAATGAGAATCCAAACATTCATCTTTAAAATCACTGAGCAGTAAATTATACATCACAGACCTCTTCAGTCTCCTGGCAAAAGCTGCACAAATGGAAACTCCTGAACACAAATAAAAAATGATGTGCTTATTTAATTCTGCAGATAGAGCAAGACTCTGCACAAGCCACATTTTCTAAATAAGGCTTTTTTTGTCACCTGGGTTCAAGAATGCCTTTTTCCAGCATAACCTACAAAGCATTTACTGATGGTAAAATTAAGATGGCAAATTCTTTCCTCCCATCCACAGAGTAAAGAGACAGGCACATTTCCTAGGACAATTTGAAAGGATTTGTCAGATATTCTTTACTAAAACTCACAATCTTAAAATAAAACCAAAGGAACCAAGTGGGTCTGGTGTTCGCACTCTGTCAGGAGTTTTCGTTTGTTTTCACCCAGGGCTGGATCACGTCATGGCCATGCAAGTGGGAGCCTGCTCAGCATTGCAGAGAGCGAGTTCCTGCTGCCATCTCCTACAGCCCAAGCGGAAGAAAGAGGAGGCTCTGACTGCCCCAGGAGCAGGAGGAGGGAAGAAATGCATGTGGCATTTGGAGGATAGCTCGAGCCCATCTTTTGCCTGTGAGCCAAAGCCGTGCCAGTTTATGTCTAATCCTTCAGACTGACATTTTGCCTTAAAATCTCACTCTGAAGAATGATCTCCTTTACAGGTAAGGGACATTTCAAACAGTCAAATACTCAATTCCTCGTTTTTCTCTCATTGTAAGGCAATGGCAAGCCCAAGTGAATGCAGCTCAAGGCGGGAGCCTGCAGAATCAGACCCTTAAGAAGTAAGGCTCTTCTTATGCAGAGATTGATGGGATATGGGAGTGCCCATGGTCCTGCACTCCACAAGTGCTCTGGTTTTCTCAAAGCTTTGTGTGTTGGTAATGGCAAAGCCTCTGCTGCCTGAACTAGGTGTGGACAAAAGACCAGTGCCTGTCTGAACAACTAGTCATAAGATATCAGAAAGACCTCCACATAACTCGTTATTATTTTTATTGATTGTAAATAAAGCAGTATATGATCTGATATTTTATGAAGTAACGCACAGACACGCTTAATATAAGGAGCAGCAAAATGGGGTTGCAAGCCCTTAGAAGGTGTTTTTGCAGTTCTCTTCCCCAAACTGTTTTAAGGTTACTAGCACAAAAAGCTATATTGATAATTATTTGGATCTCCCCCCTTCCCCCCTTGGTGCGTTGTGGTGAAACCATGTGAAATGCCAATTTTTGGTAGCATTTAATTGTGGATGTCTGCACAAAACATTTTAAAGCTTCAGTGATAGATTATGAACCATTTCTTTTAAACATGCCATTACAATTTCCCATTATATTGTTGCAGTGGACTGAACATAGCAGCAAACCAAATCCTAAATCCATAAAAGCATTAAATTAAATGTGGCTCCAGTGGTTTTGGAGCTTGACCAAAAAGTTATCTTTATTAATGCATTCAGGGAAAAGGTCTCATTTTATTACATTATTTTCTTAATGATAAAGGCAGTAATGGAATCTCAGCAGAACACACCAAAGGAATCTTAGTTTGCTGGCAGTTGAGTTAAAATTTCTGTCTGTGTGTGCTTGGTACAGGGTTAAGGCTTGGCAGTGTCCAACTCCCTGACTTCTGTCTTGAAAAGCACAGCCTTTTGCTGCTTCTCTGTACTCACTAGCTGACATTTTCTTGGCTTTAAATGAAATTTTGACACATAAATCCCACATGTCAAATGATATTGTAAAACAAGCATCCAAGTGTCAGCACATAGCCCAATAGTCTAGGGAGTAGAGAATAGAATAAGGAACACCTTTATGCAGTCTTTCATCTACATCCAGCCATCTGAAAGTAATTTGAAACCAGTTTCAAATGAAGCTAGGTTGTTTGGCCTGTTAGCACACACAAAGCCAAAGGAGAAGTTTGGAATCTTCATGGCTTTTATTGACTTGCTAATAAGTAGATAAAGCCTTTATTTTCCAAAACTGTTCTTTTCTCAGATAGCCCGTTCCAAAGGAAGCCTAATGGAAATTATGGAAGTCTCTTGCAGAGTGCCACAAACTCCATTTTTAAATGTCCTGCTGATATTGAAAGACTTTGTGATGAACCTTTCACTTGCAAAGCAGGACTGGTGGGTTCCCAATTAATGAGCTGTTTTGTTGGATTTGGGGAGATACTAATGGTACCAGGTTATAACACCAACAAAGGAGTGTGGATTTACATGATGATGGGCTGACCCCAAAATTCATCACTAAAATACTACAGCAAGCCTCATGTAGCTGCCTGCTGCAGTGAGTACTTTGCCATATGTACTTCTTTTCTCTGTAGTACCATTGGAAAACAGAACTGCAGGTAAGCCACGATTTAACAGGGTTTTCCAGGGCCTTCACCTGTGGCAAACTCATATTCAGTAGAATTAACCTGGACATTCAAATGATGTTTTAGATATGAAGCCAGTTATGAATTTCAGATTACACAGAAACATGGACTTGAAAAAAACACAGCAGGATTTACCTGTGTTCCCAAGACGAAAGGTCAGGTGAACCTCAATGTGTAGGCACTACCAATGAGACTGGAGAAACGTGAAAACGAGCACCATGGCATGCAGAATCCCAGCTGAGATTTGTGAATATACCCAGAACAAAATAAGTGGGAAGCAGGTGCAGATGTGAAGAGCCAGGAGATTTGGCATGCCACCTTAATTAAATGCAACTGTTTACAGCTGTCAATCAATCAAATATGAAATATGTGTATATATGCATGGATGTACATATATATATCTAAATATATAATTCCTAGGGAAAAAAAATCAATCTAATTTTAGGAAAGAGCCTATTAGATCTGACTGAGTAAAGGACACTGGGGAGCCTCAACCTCTAATTACTTTTAAAGGTGAATAAAAAACCAGCAATTGATTCCCATGTGATTTTACTGGACTTTACGTAATGTGATTGGTTTAACTTCACTTCCAGTGAAGTGTGCTGAGGTTTGGCAGAGGTGGACTGCACAGATGTGATACTCAGGCTGAGGGTGCCCTGAGGACAGGCCCAGGTGGCTTCTGCCTGCCCCCACCAGGACTTGCTGGAGATCCCGCTGGCACTGCCTATGAGCCGCTCCCTCAGGCAGCCTCCATCAAGTTTTGAGGAGATCCAGCTACTGCCCTGTGACAAGGAGGCAAAAAGGGATTGCATGCAGCCAGGTGCCTCCAGTCTGAGGGCAGTAATTTGGCCAATCCTGGGGTTGGTGTGGGAAGAGCTGAGCTTGGCTTCCTTCACTGGTTCTTGCTATCTGTGTATTTAGTTTTGTAACTGGGCTCTGGGATTTTAACATTTTGCCTAGCACACTGCCTTGCCCCTGGGTGTAAAAAACACAGGAACCCAATGGGCTTTACTGGAAACCATATGTTGATCTACCAGAGAGTGTCCAGAGCCAATGACCCATGCCCACGTCATTAAGCACATGCAGTCCATTAATTAAATTCTTAGCTAGACAGACAGTCTTTACAGGTGTGATTAAACCTGAAAAGAAACCAGTGGAGGTCGGCAAGACAAATCTGTATGAACAGGAACTAGGTAGTGGTTTTGGTTGTTTTTCAGTCTGGTGGGGCCTTTCAGCAGCACTTGGTGTTTCGGTGCTTGGGAAGGTGCCCTGACTGAGTAGCACAACTCATCTGGGGTGTGGAGGTAGAAAAGCCCTCCCCATGTAATTTAAATGGCTGTTGGCACTTTAGCAAGTGCCTGGGTTGCCTTCAATTTGTGCTGATTGTTTTTTAGGGAAAAAAAAAGCCACTCACAGCCAACATATATCATGGAGCAAAACAAAAGATGCTGATTTTGACAAGTAAACACTGATGGTATGAGGCTGGAGCTGAAAGAAACTCCTGTGAGCTACTCATGACTAAGGCTTTTAGAGATCTTGATCCTATTTGGTCTTATTCTTGTCTCTGTTGTGCTGTCTTTTGACTTCTTGGAGTGACTTGTGATTCAGCATGTGTGCAAGCAAGCAGGGAATCAGATGTAGCAATTGGAGGCGATTTTATTCTGGCTCTACAGTCCTTAGTCTTTCAGTGGTGGCAGCCAAGTGCTCAGCAGCTACTCTTCCCTCCCATGTCCTCCAACTCCCTAGCAGAGAGTGGCACCAGCACAATGGGGCGAGTGGACAGGAGTGCTGGATATGCTGATGCAAGCCAGCTCTCTGCCCTCTGTTCCAGAGAATTTCATTTGTCCAGGTGCATCCATGAGATGAGACTGCAGCAACCATGGAAGGAACTCCCAAGAAGATCATCTTCTCCACATCTCTGTCTCTTTTTCATCAAACTCTTTGCTGCAGTGACAGAGAGAGTCATTATGGGAGTGGTTAAAGCAGGAAGTACACGTCTGTTGGAAGATGCATCCTGGTAAATTGTGAGCCCACCAGGGGCAATATGGGGATAGCAATCTCTCTCCACCGTGCCCAGGAGCTGTTTGGGAGACCAGACAGGGACTGCTACAACAATGTGTTTCCTGTCACTGCTTAATTTACTACCATAGATGTAGGCTGTGGGAGCCTTGTCTGTTATCCCTTTAGAAATTTGGCCATTACTGCTGGACTAGATTCTAAGCATCACTTTTTATCAGGTGCCTGGCTTTCTCAGGATTTGTCCTGCTATCTTATTTCAGAAACATCAACACGTATTTATCTGACTCACAAATAACAGTGACTTTGCCTTCCCCATGCCTAGTACAGCCAATGTCTTGCCTTGCTAATATGTAATACAGTACCCTACATGGCATCCCTCTTTTCTCAACTGTGTAGCATGGAAGTACAATCAAACAGACATTTCTATGAGAATTTGTGTAGAAGTATTTAATGAGTTACTTTCCTTAGCAGCTAGTGACTGTTAGTATCAAATAATTGGCCAGAAGCATTTTTGTGTAACAACTACCTTAAAATCCCTGCAGTGAATAAATATTTTTATTCACTCATATTTATTTCACATTCCTTCAATGTTTTATTTTCCTAAATTATGAATTTAAGACTCACAGTTTTAGCATACTTGAAGCTGAGTTCACTGGTGGACACTGCTGTTACAAAATCATGTGGAAAAATTACAGGACCAAATGTAAGATCTGGAATTTAAGACATGTAGAACTCAACCCATTTTTGTGGATGACATAATCGCACCAAAAATTAATGTGATCCATTTTATGTACTGATCTCATTCAACAGCTAGCAAATTTCTAAGTGTGCTTTCAGGGATAAATTCCCCACTTTTACAGTGCGTGGATATGGATTTCTTCCAATACACTCCTTTTCTTCAGTTCACAAGGCTACACCAGAAACTGGGTTCATTTCATACCTGCGTGCAGCCAGCAAAGCATACCAACACACTTAAACAGTTTATTGATCTTGGCTGTTAACAATGGCATCACAAAACCAGTGATGCAAATTGTGTTTTGTGGAGTTTCAAAATTCTGTTCTTCCAAGTTTTTGGAGCAATATGCCTAGGAGAAAGGGGAAAGAGCTAGCAGAAAGGTATATTTCTGCAACGACTGTAATTTAGTTAGGCCAACACAGTCGACAGTTTTATGGAGTTTAACTAGCTTCACTCATTTTGTAATTAAAAGTTTCATCAACACAGCAGAGAGAATGTGGCATTTGTGGTCTCTTAAGACTTTAGTTTGTTTTCATTGCAGTGTTGATGCAGTCCAGACAAATAGGAGACTAACACTATCTCAAGGCATAAGCTTTTGGAAGAAATTCTACACTCAGTGCTTTTCTACATTCGTTTACCCTATATATTGGCAGGATACAAGTAGTGGTAAGATACAGAGTGATTTTTTTTACAGAACTTGGTCTTCTTTCATAGTTCTGAAGTATAATGAATGAGCAATGTGGTATGCTTTCAAGAAATCATTCATCATCAGAGACTTTTCTTATTCAGAAAAAAATGCCCCTAAGTTGTGTACAGCCATAACAAAGGAGTTTTCTCATGCTGCCATCTTGATGATCACTGAGTTCATTCACATTTTGCTTGTATGCATCTACACATAGATGTACATAGAAAATTGCTACCATCTATTTTTCTTACACGTATCAGTAGCATTGTATAATGAGTCATGTGAAGTGTATGAGCACGTCAGCCACATGCAACATATTCGTCTACCTCTCCATCTGCCTCTACAGCATTCAGGGCAGTTTCAAATATATGACATTTTTAAAAACTTGTGGTTATAGCAGTCTTTCTTTTCTCTCCAAGTTTTTTCACTCGCCACCAAATGTACTTTAAAATACAAATTAAAATTTAACCTTCGGCCAGAGACACATTTGAGGCATATGTGGGGTTCTGCATACAGGGTGAAATCCAGAGCTGAAGTATACATTTTTCTTCCAGACTTACACCCAAACAGCTGAGAGTGTAAGCTGGTGTGAGTTACATACTGGGATCTAGAAGACAAGTTAAGAAAACCTGATTTAAAAGAGGCTTGACTATTTGGCTCTTTGTGTTGCTTGACTGTAGGATTTTTTCTAGCTTGCTGGGCTGTGTCTTTCATAATTTTTTTTTCTGTTAGTCCTTTGCATAAGTGCAAAATGCAAAATGCTGGGTTTGTCTGTCTTGTGAGGGAATGCTTTTACTGATCCATTGCATCTATATAAAACACGTACGCTATTCTCAGGAGCTGCCTGAAATAATAAAGGAACTTTCTTTAATATCCCCCAAGGCACTGTGCTGAAAAGATATTTTTACTCAACACCATGACTAAATAAAGAAATAAAATATGAAAAGATAATAGCAGAATTGGAAACATTTGCATATTAGCATGATTTCTATAAAGTGCACTGATGCTAGTGACAGAGATTTGGAAACATTTGAAACTTAGTCTTGCATTCAGTCTGCTATCTTTCATTTAAAATTTCCTTGCTTTCCCCTTCCTACCACATCTAGTCACTGACCATGGGAATTCTCAATTTTATGCAGACAAAGAGTCCTTATTGTCTACTCTAACAGGGCAAATTTTCTGTCTGCCTGTTGGAGTCTAAAATGGCCCCTGAGTTTTTCTAACCAGATTTAGCTTAGAAGGTTGAGAATGTGTACAGAACTACATAATAATACAACTGGGCCCTAAAATGTTAGGAGACCCTGAGCATGCTTAGACATTGGACTGATCTTTGTTAACATTCATGAAACTGTAGTAGGGAGGACTAAATTTGAGCTCCAACATTGGAGAAAAAATGTTTCAAGAGGCTACAGTAGAATTTGGGCATAATTTCTGCCTAAATTTAAACCTGTAATTCTGGACATCCACTTTCATCTGCTCCGTAATTTCATCCATAGCTTCTCTTCTGTTCTCTAGATACTCAAGTTGGGCCTCTGAGAGGACAGATGTGTTTCCTCCAGGGAAGCCTGTGCCAGGGATGCATGAGTTTACTCCCAGGAGGCTAAGACTTACACAGCTGAAAAAGTATTTCAAGATCCACCCCCACTCACTGGAACAAGGTCAGTTACACCTCCCTCATCCTTGAGAAAAGCTTTACTTGGTCCTGGCCCCCCACACAATTCGATTTAGTGCTGTGCTATCTGTCCTGTTGGAAGGTCTCAAAAATGTGAAATCTGAACTTTTTCATGGCAAGCTGAGTCCTCTGCACCTTGTCCTATTCCCAGGGACACAGAAAACAACGTATTGCTTCTCCTTGCAGCATGACAGGACATTTATTCTCCCTTTTCTTGGTCTTCACATCTCAAGGGTGTCCTGAGAAACCTCAGTTTGTTTGGCCTTTTCTCAGAGGTCACATTTTTGAGATCATTCTTGCTGGTCTGTCCTCTGCACTCTCTCTGGTGTTTGTGTATTTTATCTGATGACTATTAAATATAAAATGTGGCCATGCAAAGTTGATTTTGGTGCCTGCAGATGCTCCAAGTGGACTTCCATGCGGGCCAGAATTTCTCACAGCTGCCTGAGCCCTTCTGTCCTCTGTGGAATGCTTGTGGCAAGAAATCCATACATGAACTGAGCTTGCAGCAGCTAATGTGGGGAAGGGGAACGTAAGCGAATGTCCTCTGGCAGTTAAAAAGGAAGACAGCTATGAAAGGATGCTTTACAGGGAGAATACTTATGGTAACGTGCTGAGAAAAAATAAACATATTTAATTCACCTGGCAGCCAATCAACCTTGCAAAAATCTATTCCTGTCCACTGAGGGGAGGCCTCAGGCAAGGCCAGCAGTACCCAGAAAGCAAAAATTGTTGAGTTTGGGAGAGCAATTGTGCTGTAAAGAGCAGGTTCCCTGGCCACCGTGTCCCTTGGGGCCACAATCTGTGGTGCCCAGGGATGAATGTGTGGGAGCAACCACACAACCACAACGTGCAATGCCCCGATGCAAGCAGTCAGCAGAGAGGATGCCAGCAGATGGTGCTCCAGCCCACGCTGCCTCACTCCTGGGTTTGTGAAGGTTATTACTGCAGGTTATCTGGTTTTGAGGAGCATCTTGCTTCCTCTGCCCTCTTGTTTGGAGCATGGAGCTCTTTACACCACACGATTTAGAGGATGGAGTCGATTGGTGAGACAGGCTGAATTTTGGGTGCCAGCTATCAAATACGTGCAGTAAATGGTTAATGACCAGTCTGTAGAATAGAAACAGACCTATAAGGACTGTGACGAATGTGATGGACAAAACAACAGCTTGAGTAAAATACAATGATTTTGTGACAATACTGAGGACAGACAAGGAACAAGTTCATTCTTAAAAAATGCAAATAATCTGATATGTTTTCCTAACTCAAAGGAGACCTCAGGAAGTGCTGTGTATTTTTTCTTCCACCTTTATGCTGTAACAGCTGATAGCAGCTGAGATTAAAAAATTTCCCCACAAGCAGGGGAGTTGTATGATAACAAAGCATATACCATAAATTAACAAAGTAATCTTACTCCGTTTGTTTTATATCCAACATAGGTTGATGCTAGCCTTGTGGCAGGAGTGCCTTGAGGCAAATCCACCTAGGCATTGATCCACTGGTCTCTAGTTAGTGGCTGCTTTAACGTAAGAGTGTTAGTGGGTTTTTAGAGGCTTTGAGTATAGGAAACAAAAAGAAACTGCAAGCTTAATTCTATTTTTCACTAAAACAAAAGAGCAATCCTATTATTTTTTTAATCAGGATAATACATACCATTAGTTGCCTACTTTTTTCTATTCTTTTTTCTTTGAATAAGCATTGAAACTGAAGTCACATCCAGTATGTCTGTGTAGGAATCCAGTGTAGTGGACAAGGCTTTTTAGCAGGCAAAGGTAATAGACGCTGCCCAGAAACAATTTCTACATCTCTTCTTTCTCTTTGCCCTTGCTTGTATTTTACTCTGCTCTATACCTTTTACTCTATCTGGACTGGGTTAATAGTGTTTAATCCATTCACTTACAACCAAAGAGTGAAATCAGGAAAAACTGTTTTTACTCAGACTATTTCAGCCCTTGGCTTTTGAGATATAATGTCAGCTCCATACTTTGCATCCCCTCCATATCACACACACAGAGAGGATTTAAGTAAGATCTGATACTGGGCCTGCAGTAGCCCAAAGTGGAAATGGAGCTGTACATCTTACAATGCTCTGTGACCCTGTGCCCCATGTGTAGGGATGGGATTGCATCAAGCTGCCAGATCTTATTCCCCAGACCATTAAAGGGTCAGGGCTTTCAAAGACAGGTTTTTACTTTGGCCTGCAGTAAGGTTATACACAGCAGTAAGTCCGGAGTGATGGAGTTCAGCTCCGTCCCTTGCCATTACATGTGAAATGGGCACTGTGGGCAACAGAGGGGCACTGTGGGAGGCAGAGGGGCTTCGTGGGCTCCATCTTCCAGCAAGAGAGCATTAGTTTGTCATCCTCAGCCTCTCTCTTTCCCGATGTTTAATCCATCCCCTGCTCAGCCAAGGCTGGGCCTAAAACAAAAAGAGATTCACAGAATCACAGAATCACAGAATCCTAGGGGTTAGAAGGGACCTCGAAAGATCATCCAGTCCAACCCCCCTGCCACAGGAACGCATCCAGGCGGGGTTTGAATGTCCCCAGCCAAGGAGACTCCACA
>VZRW01002574.1:90299-125829 GCA_013398125.1 Aegotheles bennettii
TTCCTTGTTTAACCATGCTGGTCTCCTGGCTCCCTTACTTGATTTCATACCCATTGGGACGCTTTGATCCTGAGCTTGCAAGAAGTGGTCCTTGAATGTTGACCAACTATCTTGAGCCCCTTTACCATCTAGCACCCTGTCCCATGGGACTTCCCTTAACAATTGATGGAGGAGGGTAAAGTTGGCCCTGCAGAAGTCCAGGGTTCTGGTCTTGCTAGATACTCTTATGTCCTATGTCATGTTTCCTTTTTCTAGCTGTCTGTGTCACTGCTCTTGCTTATTTGTAAAGAGATCAATGGGGGTGATACCTAGAAATTGCTTACACCCCCTAATCTCTAAAGTGTGTTTTAAATGGTGCTGCCCCGCTTCTGTAGCTCTGCAATGCTTACTTAACGTTTCCTCCTTTGCATCTCACACACTTAATTTACAAATGCTATTATTTTGATACATACAAAACAGACTCTTAAGGCAGGCAATAAAATCTTGTGGAGGCATCCATCTAGATGGATGGGCAGTAATTTAGTGTAACAAAAAGAAGCATCAATATATGCAACTTGAACCTGAATGCCGTCTGTCAATAAACTTTCATCCTCAGTTTTGGGCTGCATGAAACATCACATACTATGGCAAAGATGTTTTATTTGCTCTTCTGATCATTTCTACTTTTATTCTTTAAATCAAATAACATTTCTAAAAGTCATGTTGTTTCAAAACTAAAGCATCAAAAAGTTTCATTCTGAAATTGCCAAAAGAAAATTATCTGAATGTATATAATTCCCTTCTTCCTATCTTCTCTTCTCTGGAGCCAAATGACCCAGGAAATCAAGCCAAATTTGCTATTGATTCTATCAGCTAAGAAAATCTTGCTGTACTCAAACAATTTCTCAGCTAGACACATGCAGCTTTGTGTTCAGCATCAGTGTGTTTTCTAAAACTGCTCCTGCAATTTTTATTGTTATTTATTATTTGTATTAGCACCTGTGGGTTTAGGGGTCCTTGTCTGGCTATGTAATAAAGCAGTCTTTGTCTCTGAATCCTCATAATATTCAACATCTCTGAGGGATTTTGATGCATGAAATAATTCCATCCTGCTGCTCTATTTGAATTAACTACTTAGTTAATTCTTTGAGTGATGTGCATAAAATGTTGGATACTGTGAAGGAAGCAGCAGGCATGACTCCTGATGAACCACCCCATAATATTTACCAGATTTAAATCTCCTCGTTTTCATTCTATCTCCAGTCTAGAGTAGTCACATGAAAGACCAAATGAATGAGCTATAAGAAATTTACACCACGCAAGATTACTGTAAGTAATAAATCTCCTGCAGTAAAGGAATTTGTATAGAAATAATAAAAGTATCAGATGCTAAGAAGAAGTAAAACCAGCTGTGTAATATAAAATAAAATCTTTATCCTCATCTCACTGGTGAAAACTAATTCAAACAAAATCCATTACATAAATCATACACTTTGGAATTATTTACATAAAACAGATGGAGAGTTCCTACTGCGATAATGATGTTTTAGAAAAGTATGTCTTCCACAGAATAACCATCTTTCTGCAAACAATGGGGTTTATTCTGCTGTCACCAGGGGTGTAAATCTCCAATAGCTCTCCTGACTTTCTTGGGGGCTCAGGTACAAGGCAGAAAAGAGCCTGTTCTCCTTGCTGGAGCATCCTGCGAGTTTTGCAGTTAGAGCCTGCAGAAATGTTAGGCTCTACAGGAAAGCAGTTTTTGCATGCTCCCCACTTTCTGGAGCTGGTGCAGCATGTGCTCGTGGGTTTCACACCTCATAGTATGGCCTGAAGGATCATGTGCTCTGCTGAGCACTACCCAGCTTTGCTGTTAATTAGCCCAATGTGATTTTATGCATTTGCCCATTTATTAATTTATTTCCCGCTTTGCTGACAAAATATCAGCCCAAAGGATTTTCTGCAGGCACACAAGTGGGACCATGTCCCTCTTGGATGCTATTTTCTATCCCAGAATGCATTGCAGCTTTTTGGCTGGGATTTCACCAGTGGGTGTGGGATTTGCCCCTGCCAGCCTCCCTTCCTGCTGACACTGAACACACTGCTCTGCTCCCACCAGCCCAGCGACCACATTCCATGGTGGCTTGGGAAACCACATCCTACCTTTTTAAAGCTCTTCTACTCCTCCCAATTATTCTTCTTTTTGAAAATAAAAAATGAAATCACTGTGATTTTTATCATGGTTCACGGTGCTTCTCCCACCAAGCAGAGAGTGCCTGCAGCAGCTAATGCCACAGCTCGTGTGCTGCTTTTTCAGCTGCCATCCAAAACTGCTGCATGTTAGAAACATATTATTCCTGTCAAAATAGCAGCCTTCATTTCTTCCACATGATGGAAATATATGCTGTCCATTTAAAAATGTATCACAAAAATGAATGTTCATAAAATATGAGTCAAGTTTCCATATGCCTTAATCAAATTCTAGAGGGTCTCTGGAGGACGGCACTTACACTGCAGCTGTGTAATGTGAGGTTTGTTCCAGTACTGATTGAAAATATTTTTGTGCTTCCTTCATTTTCGCCAGTGAAAACCCCAAGGCACTTTCTGCAGGCTGAAGGCGCTGTTATTTGGGGTGACAGTGATGGGTCACAGAGATGGTGCAGAGAACTAACTAGTAGGTTGGAAACTAGCAGAGTTCCTGAACCGATTGTCAGTCCTGAAGCCTTCAGAACAATATGTGTCTGTCTTTCCCATTGCCTGTTTTTATTCCGCAGGGGAACAGGCAGGACCAGCTTTGCAGGAGCAATAATGTGATTTGGTGTCATAGTTCTTAACATGCTTTCTTTTAAATGAGCAGTAGGGTTTCTGGACTTGCTTGATGTGTTTTTTTCCCCTTCCTCCATTGCTCTCCTCAGCAGTAACCACTGTCTGTTCTACCAGGTTGGTATAGGACAGCCATGGCAGTACTTACAGTTTGCCCAGACTGTTTGCTTTCTTTCCAGTCTGAGCAAGTCCACCTAACTCCAAATTTTCCACCAGGAAGCACATTACTGTTGTGATCTTTGCTCTTTCCCAGTGTTCCCTGAGAGGTCATCTCCTAGCTAGCCAGGAAACTACTTCTCTCTGGCAACACAGGACACTCTAAGGTTCAGGGCAGCGGTAGTAGGGCATTTTCAATGAAGGGTTCTCCAGCCTAGAAGCTCCAACTAGCATTAGGTTTTAATTACTGTTTCGGGAAAGGTCTCCTCATCTGGTGCATTAAGTGAACACTTGTACAAGTTCTTCAGCTCCAGATAGACTTAAAAATCATAAACCCAAATCAAAGCTTGGCCAAAAATCTTGGAATTCAAAGGAAGTAAAACCCATCTCAATCCTTGAACAACTCTGACCACAAGGCTCCAAACGTCATGCTGTCATGCCACGTACATGGTACCCACCTGGGTGAGGTGGAGGTAGCCCGTGTGTGTTAAGGCTGACAAACACTGCCCATTGCCTTTTAGCCAAGTTCCTGGGTGCAGGGGCTGCTCTAAAGGGAATCCCGGGATTGTAGCAGGATGAGTCCACATGTACCAAACATGGCCCCTGTGCCTTCCCAGTCACTTTCAGATGCAACTGATCTGGTATTTTGAAGCCTTGGCACCCGAACCACAGCAATCCATCACTCCTGAAATGACACCGGTGGTGGCTTTTTGAAGAATGCCAGAAATCAAGAGATCTGCCAGTGGAAGGTAGTTCTTCATTCACAGCGTTTTTTCCAGTGTTTTCTCCATTCCAGTTTTAAATTATTCAAGTAATTAGGCTTCTCTCTATCATTTCCCTGGGGTGGATATGCCACAGACTAGTAGACCTCACCATTATGACATTTTTCCTAATATTCCACCTAAAAGTTTTTTCATTGTTTTGCTGTCTCAGGAAAACATTTTGGTTTTATGTCTCTGTCAAATGGAAGAGAAAGTCAGCAGTTTTAGCATCCGGCACAGCCATCTCCCTAGTACTGGAGCTGATGTTCGTTTTGCTATTCAGAAGATTTGTCAGGCTGCTTCACCATTCCTCTCCAGGCATGACTTTATTTTTATGAGCTACCAAACCCATCCATTTATTATTACTGGCAACAAGTAAGTTCCATCCATTCTTGAAGACATAAGAAATGATCCAGCTCTAGACATGTCCTAAGCAAAGGCACTTAATAAATGAGTGGAAACCACAGTCAGAATCCCCATGTTTCTCTTCAGCCTAACAGATATTCACAAAATGAGGAATTTTATGAAAAAATAACTGCGTGACAATGTCAAATTCTTACTACATTTCAAGGTTGGTGATGATACCCCTTTTTCTTGGTCAAATTTCCAGCCACAGCTGTTTTAAGCTTAGTACCCAGAAAACCTCTACCTGCAAGTCCACATTTCCTTGCTCCCATCCTTGCTAGAGCATCCTTCTTAGACTTCTGCACTCAGATCTGTGAAGCTCAGCCTATAGCCTCTGTGTTAATTGACAAATACAGCTCATGTTCAGGTTGAATACTGAATCAAAAGAAATAGCACAGGAAAATATTTCATGCTTTGTCTACTCTTTTTTTTTTTTTTAAAAAAAAGAGCAGCAGTTGTATTTTTAATAGCTTGATTTTATGTTCACTAAGGATAGTGAATCTCACCCTTTCAGAATGTCCTTTTGATTGAAATGAGGAAGGAAATGGGAATATTGATCTCCGATTTTTGCCAGAAAATTGTACAGAGCCCACTTGGGAGATTTGGATTTGTTTACAGACTATGAATGAAGCTTACAAAGATGCTGAAAACGTGTGAACCATGCGTATTATTCCCATAAAAATAATTATATCCAGATGCAGAATAAAAGTGGCTACTACAAAATGTTGCTGCACAGATATTTTCCTCCTCTAACTATTGAACACTGAGTATAAAGCCCAATTTTTCCAGGTTTTGAAATGTCTGTTCTGAAAATACTCCCAGTGTCCTTTCACGAGGCACCATCTGGAAGAATATGAAGAAAAAGAACAGGGAGAACAGAGGTGCATACCTGTGTCTGAAATTTGGATTCCCCCTAAAGTTGTTCCCTTGGAGTTCTGTTGGCAGCAAGGGATGCCAGGACTGGAGATGGTTTTTAAGACTTGAAACCCAAGATGTAAAAGGGTTGTTGAAGCAGGGTGAGAGGCTGGGCCTTTTGAAGGCTTTGCTGAAGGGTTTAACATGGTTTGAATAGTATGTTCAGTGTTCATCAGTATGTAAGAGCCCCCAAATGCTTTTTAATGTCATATGCACCTACAGCACAAAGTTTCACAGCAATTTGCAAATGGAAGGTTTGGCTCAAGTCTTGCAGTCCTCACTCAAGCAAAATTCTCACTTGGTCAGAAGGTGTCTTGCTTAATGCCATTTACTGATCAGGGTCAGACCTGGGGAGAAGCTGGATCCTCCCACTTGGCAAAGGCAGAGAAACCTGCTCTTATGCAGAAGGCAGGGTCAGCTGGCTGGCCACCTCAGCATCCCGTGTGACACAGCTGTTTTTAAGAAAACTAAGGTACTGTTTTCTGGAGGCAGTATTTTACAGTTTTCTTTGTATGTCACCAGAGCTTTCAGTGTTGGGATTAATGCCCTCCTCTGTCATCCTGGTTGGTGTCAGTAGGACTAAGTTTGGAGGTTTTAGTTGGGATTTTTTCTGGGATGTTATTACATTGGTGGACCTAGAATAAGTGAGGCATGTTAAACAAAGTTGTAATTAAAGTGATTATTAGAGCTCTGTTAGATATTACCAGGCATCTGTAATCAAGTTAGCCATTGCTGCTATGTGTTTTAACAGGGTAGTGATTGCCTATAGACTTTCTGATTGCTGTTGTGAATGGCAAAAAAAACCCAAAACAAAAACCTTGGTATGCTTATAGGCTACCTGTCAGGTTTACATATGTGCCTGCAGACCTAATGGACTGAGCTGATCTCTCTCAGCAAGGGTAGAATTAATGAAAGGGCATCACTGAGTTCAGTGAGAGTAAACCCATGTCAAACCAATGTAAATATGTGTAGAGGCAGGTTTCAAGTAGCCTTTTTAGACTGTATAAATGTTTCAAAACTGCCCTGATTCTGTAAACCCTGTGCAGGTAAAACTCTGGGATCAAGCTCCCTTTACTGATAACATCACTGCTGAGAATTCTGTATGTCTGAGGCACAAAAAAATAGAGTCCGGCTTTATATGATGTAGATGAAGTAATAGATACGAAAACAATAATGGGTTATTTTTGATCCCCCCCAGCAGTAAGTTCATTTAACTGGTAAAGGCAATTGATGACTTTCAATTTGAGCATCTGCTGTCAACAGACATCTGAGACTTAGAATTAAAGAAAAAGCTTCATCGATATTTCAGATGAGTTTCATTTCATGTTGCAAAATTTCCAAGGCCAAGGGGAGGGAGGAGTGGCGGTGGAACTTCGCATTTCTACACACCTGGGGCAATGTTTGGGGAAAGCAAAGAGTGAGGAGCATAAGCTGGGGACTGGGATTTGGCTGTCTGCTGAAGTTCACAAAGTGTGTGTATGTGCTCATCATCTGTGAGCTATTAAGTTCTCATTGGTTTTGCCATCTAATATCCTTGTTCAGGAATGTACATACTTCAGAATAAATTAGGCAAGGATAGGGCATCTTGTATCTGTCTTAGCTCATCTGTCTCTGCAGAAGGAAATTCCCTGCTCCTGGGATCCAGAGCTTCCTGGTTGCCCAGAAGCGGGACAGCAAAATTTGAAGCCACTATCACCTCCATTCAGAGGGAGATGACAAGCCCTAAGCATTCACATGCAAATCGGTGTGTGGCTCATGAAGTGTCACATGAAGGTAATGCAGTGACTCAGGTGGACCCTATGTTGGGTTTTCGAGACCTCAGCTGATCTGGCCTACGTGCTTAGAAGTTGCCACTGATTTTCAGATATTTATTATTCCAGTTGTGTAAAAAATAGGGGGGGAAAAAAGGGGAGGGGGAATAAAAGAAAAAAAGACAAGGAGACAAGGCAGTGAAGACTGCATTTCCAAGAGCAGCAAGAGCAGGGAACAGTCACCTGACTGGGGCACCCTGATGCTGCCCCAAAAGGAGGTCTGTGCCCTGCCTGGGGGAAGCCAGCAAAGCCCTGCACCCCCTGGCCACTGGCACCTCGGGCGCTGCCATAACCCTCTCCTAATTAACACTGATGAGGGATTTCTGAGATGTCTATTGGGCTGAAATTATGTTGCTCAGACCAAACATATTAAATTAATTACATCAAATTAGTCCACGTTCCCTGGTGACTTGAGCCCTGTTAAAAGGCAGCTATGGTAGTTATTAAAGCATTGCCTTCAGCTACTGCTTTGTGGATTCAGTGTTTCTTGCATGTAAAAAATCTGATCAGAGATGGGTTGCTCTGTGACAAACAGGTACTTATTACTGGATCAAAGGAACAGGTATCACGCTCCACCACAGACCAACAACCATGTCTTCCAGGGCCCCCAGTGACCTTTTCCAGAGGGGAAATGTAAGCACCAGTGCTGTTGTGTGCTTTCCCCCAGGCACAGTACAAAACCGTTGTGGCTGAAGGAGGCTGTGACACAGAGGGACTACTGACAACTTCAGTAATACAAGCGGGAATAAGACTTCTTGGGCCCTGCCCAATTGGCTTTTGTAAGTCAGTGCTTTTCCCCTCAGAGGCTTCCTCCCCATGGGAGAGGGAGTGGGGAAGGATAAGCTTGAGGAAAATTGCTGTTTCAGGGCAGCGTTTGCCATGGTTTACTATTGCGTATCCTTTGAGGGCTGCAAACATCTGCTGGGGACCAGAGCTGCACTGCTGAGCACGCGGAAATTTGAAGTTTCCACAGGATACATAGGACAAGCCGTAAGCAAAATGCCACGAGTTTTGAGTCCAGCTGTCATCTGCTTTTCTGAAAGATTATTTCTTGTAAAGTCAGACTCGTCCTGGATTGCAGGAAAACGCAGGGCGCTTTTGGCTTCTGGAGTCACCTTTCTCCCCTGGGGGCCTTTCCCCTTGAGCTTCTTGCTCTGTAACAGCAAGGTCAGTCTTAAGTGACTGCTACCATTCAACCATTCAGGTGAAATGGCAGTGTGTCTCCTATCATGTATTAAGATTATTGCCACAAAATGGGCTATGTTTGTTATTTATTGATTTTTAATATGATGATACAGGTAATTGTGTTTCTTTCTCTTGTCATTTCAACTAAAGAAGAAGCCATCCTAATGTGACCATCTACAGAGATTTCCTGAAGAGACGTACAAAGGTAGGTTAACAACATTTTACTCCATCTATTAACCTAAAAAAACAAAGTAATGTGTTTTCACTTATGAATAATTTATTGGAAAAGCATTATGTGAAATATAATGGTTGGACTCGATGATCTTAGACGTTTTCCAACCTCAATGATTCTATGATTCTATGATTTTATAGTCAAGCAATGTAGCTAAGCATTTGCCTTGTCATGGCTTGTTGAACCTCAGATGTTTATCATTCTGGTTTTCAATATATATAAATAGAATTGTTGTCAGTTCTATAAAGTTAGAGCATCACTGAACCGAGACTTACAGATTAAAATATTTGTCTTGAAGAGCTGTAGTAATGTAGTAATGGAAATGGGACTCTGGTCACAGAAGGGCTCTGAAAGTCTGGAAAACCTACATTTGGGCCCTGTGCAGGGCTCCTGGGGTAAGCAGTACCCAGAAAGCTTCACTCCCAGCAGATGCGGTTCTAGTTCATATTGTGGTTAAAGAGAAAAACCATGCAGCCCTGTCATGGCTCACTGACAGCCCTGCAGGTTGGTGAACCTCAAATCCACCTTGAGCTTCATCCTGATACCTCATCCCTTCACCACTGCATCCTCATGTGCTCCCCAGGACCCCCATGAGTTCAGGTTTCCTCCTAGAAGCAACCCTTCCCAGTTCTGCAGCTGAACCTCTGGAGGCCCAGGTTCCTCCCCCCAAAAATGCACTGCAATATCAAGGAGGGTTTGTGGGGAATGAACAGCCCCAGTGCTGCATTTCAGCTGAGGATTGTGCTGTCCTATTTCTAGGCTAACGGTTAATTTAATTTGGATGGATGTTTGTCCTCAGAACAGCTCATTTCTCCTCAAAATAAGCTCCCTGTTCTCTCCTACCCAAAGGAGTGCCTCTCGAATGCCTGGGCCAGGGAGCTGACACAGAAACATTGTTCAACAGATAACATTGGGCTGATTCCAAATTCCCAAAGGAGTCAAATGGTGAAACAGGGCTGAGACAAGGTCAGATTCCAGTTTCCTCTGTTGTTTGTATAAAGAACAGATCAGGTTTCTTTCCATCAGCTAAGATTCGGCAATGAGCACAGCGCTGGAATAATTTATAAAATGACAATGTTTTCCCAAGTCTTCACTGAATTGATCCTTTGGGTTGTTTTTTTTTTTCCATTTTGTTCCTCGTATCATTTTATTTCCTATTAAACAACGTCACGGAGTGACATAAGCATAATAAACATTATACATTAAAACCTAAAAAATCAGTGCTATTCCAGCTGACAGAGCCATGGCATGTGTAAGTGAGATTTCTTTTCACTTCATACTTTAAGAAGCATCTTTTGTGAACAGTTTGGGAACTTTAAGTAGGAAGTCTGTCTTATAACTGAACTGTGAAATATATGCTACATATATACGCGTATGCATCCACTTAATATATATTCAGCGATATAATGGTGGCAGAAGGATGGATGTTTCCATTCCTGTGCAAGAAGGGTGTCAGGCCTAGATGCAATGGGATTACATACAGCACCATGAGTCTGCTGGGAGGAGGGCTGAGAAGGGCATCTGGAGGCCCTTTCCCCATCCCAGGCAGAGTCACAGCGCCTAATGTGTTTGTGGTTCACCTAACTTTTCTCTAAATCCCTTGGTGCTGAGGGCTGAAAAAATTTCTTGAGCAATTTATTGCATGACTCAGTACCATTTCTGGTAAAATGCTTAAGTCACCACAGCTGAAGTGACAGCCTGTCCTTTTGTGTCTGATCTGCAATGGACACAGAGAAGAATTTGTCACACGCCTTCCGGCAACCAGGTTTTACAGGTGGTCACGTCTCCCCTGTATCTTCTTTGCTTGAGACTTCGTAATTCTCAGGCCCCACCAGTCCCGTGGTGCAGTCTCCTTGCTCTTATAACAACTGTCTATAAATGAGACATGAAGTGACCCACGAGATTCAACCCATGCCAGACTGAAGAGAGAAACATCTAAAATAGTGCTCATGAGCCACAGGTGGCTGCTCCCGCATGCACAGAAGGCCACATGCACTCAGGATGGATCCAGGGGGCTGATTATACCACTTGGAAGTTTTGTGCCTGCCAGTTTCCCATTTTCTTTGTCACAATTTAGTGCTGCAGCCCCCAAACATGCAAACCGGGAAAGCCACGCTGCAAAGCTACTCTGTGCTTGTCAGGGCTAAAGCCTTTCCCTTTGCTCTGGGAGGACCAGAGATGCTCATTGCAGATGTGATGCTGACGTACCCCGTCTCCTAACAGTACAGGCTGAGCCAAAGAGCCCTCAGGGTGTAGATACCTAGAAAAGTTTTGCAGGGATCACAGAATCACAGAATCACAGAATCCTAGGGGTTGGAAGGGACCTCGAAAGCTCATCCAGTCCAACCCCCCTGCCAGAGCAGGGTCACCCAGAGCCCATCACACAGGAACGCATCCAGGCGGGGTTTGAATGTCTCCAGCCAAGGAGACTCCACAACCTCTCTGGGCAGCCTGGTCCAGTGCTCTGGCACTCTCACAGTGAAAAAGTTTCTCCTGATATTCACATGGAACCTCCTGCAAACACCCCGTGCAACCACAGGCCAGAGCTATGTGTGCCCTGGTCTGGCCAGGTCCCACTGCCCCAACAGGGAGGAATGGCCACTTTTAAGCATCTATGACTGGTGGTGTCTCCTGAGCCACCACTGCTAACCAAAACTTGCTGTTTTGAAATGCAGCGTGAGGTGGGGGCAATACCAAAGTGACAGGAGCATCAGAGCAGATGGCACCATTTCTCTTTTAACTCTGGCTCTTGGTGGAGCAGGGGGAGGGCAGTGCCTCAGCTGCCCCCCCTGTGCCTGCCTCAGCCTCAGCTTTGAGGTCTAAGGTGGGAACTTCAGACTTTCAGGACCAAATGAGTCTTCATTTCAAGAAAAGTTTTTCTTCAGCATGAATTACAGCATGATCTTTGTGGATACTTTCCTTGGACTGAGCTCTCAAACTCTACCTCCGTCACACTGCAACTATTAAAAAAGCCTTGGCGGACCTTACCCTCCTTCTTCTACCAGGCTGCTCACTTACTCATTTCACCTACAGGGATATTAAAAGAAGCCTTACTCTTTCTCTGTGTTTTGTAAATAGTGGAGTCTTAGTTATCCTCTACTCTTAGATTAGATCCATTTTTCAGTTGGTCAGGTCTTGTGGAAATCAAGCAAGAATTGTCAACAAGAGGTTGGAATGAAAAATATCTCTACTACTCCCTTGAAAAGTGGCACACTAAGAGGTGAAACTGGAAAATATCATGGATCCACAGTGGTATAGTTCATCCCTGAAAAAAATCTGTTTCTATGGCTAGAAGCAGGGCAAGGGCGCTGCCAGCTTGCTGCTCTGCAGGGCTTGCAGGGCTGGGGAGAGGTGGTGGAGGGATGTGCTACCCACTGCCTCCCCACTTTGCTGCCCCAGCTGAAAGCCCAGGGGTGGTTTGCTGCAGGCAGCTGCCTGCCAGTCCAGCGTGGTGAGGGGGTGAGTCACTGTGGCATGGTCAGCGTCTGGAGGGAGGGAAGATGAATAAAAGGGTTGCAACTCTTAAATAGTTGGAGGATGAAAAAGCCACTGCTGACGGCTGCTGAAACCCAGTCTTTTAAACACTGTGATGATCTTGAGTCCCTAGAATTTTAAACTAATTAAAATAAAACTGGATGGAATTAATATAAACAGCCTCAAACCAGGCAAAGGAAAAACAAAACCCCATGCAAACTGATCTGATGAAGATTATGGAATGTAAGTGCCATTCAATTTTCTGGAATACCACATTATTTTTTATTCTGATGTTAATAGGAAAATATTTTACAGACTCTCTCAATAGGTTATGTTGGACCCGATTCCAGTGTCTCCTTTTGCAATAATGCTAATGGCAAAAGAAATGCACATCAATGTTGTTTTAGCTGCAGTAAAAATGCCAGGGAACTCAGACCTACACTGTGCACTATCACCTCGTCAACTGGTAAATTACTAAATCGGAATTTTATGAAATTACTCAATCAATATTTGTGCAGATGGCTTCCAGGAAAAAGCACTTGTGTCTGTTTAACTCCAGTGTGTAACAGATGGCTAGAGACAAGGCATTTCTTTTCAGCCAGGCTCATACTGATATTTTAAGATAGCTTCCTCTAGATGCTTATTAGTTCTGTAAGCTAGCCATTAAATCTTGCCTTATGTATTACAGTTAAAATAAAATGCAGTCATTTACAAGGTCTTTAAGAAATGTTGTAGCATGATAGCTACAAAGAAATTAAGTGCAAACCATCCCTTTAAATTTACATTTAATTTTAGCTTGTAGTATTTAGATGTTAGAAGTCAGTTATTTGTCTGTACTTTTACTGCTATTCCTTAAGGAATCATGGATCAGAGCAGTCCAGCCCTTATTACTAACTGATAGATGTGACTTTTTCTTATTCTTCTCTTCTTCTTGCTACTCTAAACACCAGGCAGCCTAGCAGCTCTCCAGATAGACCAGCAAAGAGGACACAACACCGTATTCTGTAGATCACAACTTTAATTGCTTTCTCAGGTCGCAGTGAGGGATGCCTTTTGGGTGAGGCCACTGGAGAGCCTTGTCCCCCTGGCGTCACTGACAGCCCTCATGTCTGCCCCAGCCACAATGGGGCATAAGTAGACCTCACCTCTCTACCTATGGCTCTGCTGCTGTGTCCTTAACTTCAGCAATCCTGTGACAAAGCTGTACAGGTTTAAGCCTCTTCTTCCTCACTTGGCAATGCAGAAAAAGGTGGGAGGTTCTTTCACAAGCCTTCAAACCACCCTGGTCACTACGTACAGCTCGATCATTTGTAGTCCTGTTGCACAGACAGAAGTGAGGTAGGTACCATAGGTACCAGGATCTAAAACACATGTTCTCTGTTTGACCCAAACTGTTCCCACCAGCCTTAGGCTCTGTCACCTCTAATGCACAGTAATGTATTTCTCTATAAGTGTTTCTCTTCCATTCATCCTTTCCAGCCTCCCAGCCATGATTATTTACACAGGAGTTTCCGTTTTTAAGTGTCGAAACCTAATTGTCTGCTCTTTCATACTTGTTTCTGAAATGTTGTGACCACAAGGGAAAAAAGAAGACAACACATTTCAGAAGTTAATGGCAGTCAGGGAATGCCAGCACTGCATATCTGACTTCAGTGACTTTTAGATGAGTTCGTCATCTGAATGCATCTTTGTTGGTGCTTGTACATTAACCACACACTTTGCTGAGTGTTACTATGCAAGAATAACATCTGGTAATCCAGATGTATATTCTACTTTCTGATACCATCCTGAAAATGATGACACAGTGACTTAAACATTCACTTAAAATCTTAGCTTTGTGGTAATGGGTTGCTTCTCAGAAAACATTTATGATAGGTCTCGGTGCAATTCTTCATTGAAGAATTGCTATTAAACGCCTGAACAGCTGGCATTTTTCACTGTCATTGCACCTACTGCAGCTGAGACATTTATGAGCGATGAACGACTTCTCTGCATGATCCGTTCTGTCACTCCTGTGTTTTGCTTTCCCTGTGAGGGAGAGGTGCACCAAAGTGGTTTTGAAGTATTATTGCAGCCTCGCAGTAGGGGTGAAGAGCAGTGTAACTGAACATCTCAGAATGACTTTGCCATCCACAGCTGTGTGCCAAAGCTTAGCATTAGGATGCTTAGTCCTTTGGGGAGCTCCAAGGCTGATCTCACACCCAGGACAGGTTCTACCCACCAGAAATGCCTGTGCAAAACACAAACAAAAATCCCAGTCCAAAGATTTTGTTTTGTTTGCTTTGATGAAGGGATTGAGAAAGAGACGCTTTCTTGAGCAGCACATAGTTTCACAAGCATTTCGCATCAGCCAGAGTGGAAAATGATAACAGTGGAATCCTCAAAATAAGATCAATTTTGGTGATATTTCACACCAGGAAAAGTCTTGCAGAATCCTCTGATTATTTCAACATCACGCTATTAAACAAACCAAATCCTCACGGAGGTTTATAAAGCCAGTTTCTTCACCAGAGTGCACACAGGGTACCACTGTCCCTTAAGAAAGAAGCTGATTGCAAAAGACAGAAAGGAAGATCCTCCAGTGATGCCCACTTCCAAACCTGCTCAGCTCTCGGTTTCTCTCTCTGAGAGAGAGCTGTGGGACACAAGAAAGACTGAAGTGCCAACATTTTATACTCACTACTCTGAAATGGAGAAAGATCTCCACATGGGTATTTGAAATTACCTTACAAAATTTCCTACTCTGATCCTCTATCAGCATGTGTAACATTTTTCAGCTAAATCACCTTAGGACTAAGTAACTCTAAGATTACTTTGGCCATGATGGCCTACACATCCAGTTTGTAAGGATGCATTTCTCTAAAAATTGGTTTCTTCTCTCCCTGCAAAAACTCTTTCCACTCTCTGTGGAAATGTTACTGCTCTCTGCTGAGCAGAGTTCTCCCCATCTACCTCTGAGCCAGGAAGAAGGCAAGACTCATTAAGCAAATGGGGCTGGCTTTAATGGATTTGATGAAGAGGAACCTTCCATTTGTGTATGGCAATAACAGAACAACATATACTGTAAGCACATCACCATTTTCCTTGGCTTAGGGAAGTTGGGTTCTGATTTTTTTTTCATTTATTTAATCACAAAATGTTTCTTTTAAATAGCAAGTTTGCATCACTAGTCTCTGTCTTCTTTTTAATAGCCTGAGAAGAAGTCACTGCACACAAAAAAACCCCCAAAATGTTTAACATAATGGGAACTTGCAAACCACACAAACTGAAGATTTATTTTCAAATACCCACTGAAAAAATACCCCTTTTATAATACCCCTTACATAGCTCCACATAAATATTTATATATGGTCTATATTTTAAAAAGCCTTATCCTTCTGCTCCAGAACCTTTCAAAACCAGCTGAAGCGAATACCGCTGGAGAGGTGACCTGGCCCAGCTGAAGCACAGCCATGTCCCTGCTCCATCACTTGGGGAACAACGGGGTTTTGTCGGCCGGTCCCGGGAGGACTGGCCCTGCCCTGGAGGGGCTGCCTGCCACAAAGCTTCCCACATTTCTGCATTCTGGGCACAGCATAATTTGCAACTGGACCCTTTTCAGTGCAAGACACTTATTTTCCCTCCGAGGCTCCTTTGGCAGCATACATAGGGAGCTTGCGGAGCCAGTGCTCAGCGGCCTCACTGCTTCCCCTGTTTCGGGGCTGGTAGAAGAGGGGGAAGGGAGTTGCTGAATTTTGGCCGGCTCCATCAGCGAACCATGGACAGGGAGCCCTCACACTGCCTCCCTGCTGGCAACTTGCCCTGGCCCAGGGCAGAGAGAAGCTGCTCTAAGACAGGTTTAATGAGTGTCGTTGCCAATTTATGGCCATTTCTTCATGTCATTCTCATTTTTTAATCAACACTTTGAAAAGGCAGCTGCGAGGTTACTGTCTCATAGAGCATTATTAAAGTCTAGTGGAAGTATTCATTTAGTACCAGCAAGCTGGATATTTCATATAACTGCTACTTTTTCATCATACAGCATGTTATTAAATGAGTTTTAAAAACCACTTGTGGATCCCATTTTACCAGTTATATGACATAGATACTTGCCTGTCCAAGCAAAGCAGTCCAATGCATCTGTCTACTGAGGAGACATTTATGTGGGCAGGGTGCCTGCTGGGCTGAAATCTGCATTCAGACATCAGTTTTCTCCAAGCCCAGGGAATTTCTCAGTTGTCCTTTTAAAAGGAGTTTTTATGGCAGTTTGTGCTACCAGAGAAGCATTAAGGGGCCAATCAGGGCTGAGGGAGGAGAAAAAGCAAAAGAATGGAAGAAGTGACCATTTCCATCTGGTCATTCCCTCATCCCAGAGGAGTTGGAGGAATAAAGGCTGTCTGTCAGAGCAGTGCTGCTTCAGGCTGTGTGCTCTTATGCTGAGGTGGCCATGGATGTTATCCCCAGAGCCTGCTGTGCAAGCAGCATGACTAAACCTGGCTCCTTTATCTCCAACCACAGAGCCCTGCATTTTAGGGGCAAGCTGGCTGAATCCTTTTCCAGCTAAACCACTGTCAGTTAAACAACGAAGCTTTATGTTTTCTCACCACCAGCAGCATCCCCGCTGCTGAGCGACCGCTGTGGCTCACCATCCCTCTCCTCCCAGGGGCTTCATCCAGCACCTGGCTCGCGCTGAGTCAGCAGGCAGGAGCTCACGGCGCTTGCTGTGAGGGAGCCAGAGGCAGTATCGTGCTGTGCACATCGCAAACCATTACATCATTGGGACTGCAATTCTCAAAACCCCTCATGCCAGCAAGAACAAGAGTATATTTTATTGCCTTGATGAGCAAAGGCAGCCCTTTGGGTTTGGAAACTGGCAGGTAGCTCCACAAGGACAGGACCCTGCATCTTAGCATCAGGCCTCTACAGCTGGGACCCCATAAACTCCTTCCCCTGAGCAAGGATTAATAGTGATTCATGCCTGTGTGCATACTGTTAATGTGTGTGAGTAGGTTTTACTGACGCTTAAAGGAAGTTATGTGCCAAAGTACATACAACAATTCACTGATGGTCACTTTCTAAAAGTTTACAATGAGATAAGTGAGAAAAAATTCCTTTTCTTTAATTAATATGCAGAAAACTCTTTAAGCTGAGAAATTATTAGGTACTTTGAATGTGTGAAAAATTAATTCTGATAAAGGAAAGATGCATCTCAGCGCCAATAGGACATTCACATGCCCTGAACCTCCATTTTAGCCCCTGTTTTGAGGCAGATGCATTTTCCAAGGATAAGCAAACAGCAGAATATGCTGCTGCATCACTTTCTGCTAAATGGGCTGTTATTCATCCTGCTAGAAAGGTTGTGCTGTAAACTTCTCAGACTAGCACTCGGAGCATCTGCACTGATCTCTCAGACTGTTCCATTCAAAAATGACACACTAACCTGGTCAATCACTACCAATTCCTCACCCTTTTCCAGGAAATCTGGGGGTGGGGAATGGGGGAAATATGCAAGCTTAGTCTATCTTAGCAAACCAATATCATAATGATGAGGTACTGTCTGTCAGAGTCCCAGAGCCCAGCTACCCTACCTTGGAAAACAGGTCCTGAGGAAAGCTTGCCTATTCCTCTTCAAGCACCATGTAGTGCTGCGTATTGCTTAGCATATGCTCTTGAACATGAGACTTTCTGTTCCGTAGGAAATTTCAATGCAACATTTGGTTTTACCTGCAACTTGAATGAGCCTTCGAAATGTCCACTTCCTACAGAGGGCAAAACATTTCAGAGAAACAATATTTTAAAAAGTCAGAATAACTTATGACACTGCCACAGAATGGTCCACAAAAGCAAGTGTCTCTGATATGGCTTTAAGTGTAGCTTTAGATACAGGAATTAACTAAAGTCTGGTGGCACAAGACCAGGAGGTATATCCTCACATATCCTCGGGTACAGGCAGTTTCACCACAGCAGCGATGTAACTTCAGCACACACAGCTGCTGTCTCCGTTGTACAGCCAGGACATCAGGATCCACAGTAACCAGGTGGATTTGGCAACTGATGGCATTTACAGCCACGTGGCACTTTGGGGCTGATGCTGAAGGGCATAATGTCTGAGGTTCATCTGATATGCTCCTGCATTTTTCCCCTTTTTTAGCCATAAAGTAAGTGATGACTTTAATGTTTGTCTTTATAAAGTGAGTAGGGGTGATACTGGCTATACTGTTACTTGGCAGTCTTAAGGGCACTATGCTCATGATTAATAAGAAATAACTATCTTGCTATTCAGCCGTAGAATGAAATGGGAAATTTCGGTAGCAGTAACCAAAGAAAATGTTGGCAGTGGGTGCTGTCTTTGGGCTATTTTTGCCTAACCAGATTAAAGTGAATAGATTTTTTAAGTGGTTCAAGCATATAAATATTCAAAGCGATGGCAATATATTTTATTAAAACCAGTGCATTGCTTGGTAGGGCAGAAGGAAATAATGGCTCAAGGGTCTAGGAATGGGAGATGGAACCATTTACGTCTAAGTCACTCTTTCACATCCAGCCAAGGTCAGCAGTAAACAAGAATCATATCGTTACCAGCTTGTGGCCCACGGAATGAGAAATAAATTGATAGTGTGAGTCCGGTTTTCATTAACGGAGGCAAATATCATAAAAACAGAACCAGAAGTGGAACTAATTGACACTGCTGCTGGCTCTACCTGTGAAGTTAAGGACAGAGCCATAGTGGGAACCCGGCCACCTTCTCAGCATGGCGGGTGGTCCCCCAAAGCCACGGTGGAGCCCATCAGGCAACGTGTGCTGCCCTTCTTTGCTGTCACGATAGCGCAGTGATGTGCCTTCCTACTCTGGGGCAATATGTCCAGTGTCCTACATGAGCCCCACAGAGATGCTAAACCCAGAGACCTCCTCCCAGCAAGGCAAGGAGGGACCCCTCACCCCCCTGCCTTCCCTGGGAACTCTGCCTTCCCAGGACAAATGCCTATGACTGATGGATTTTCATTGGTATTTGTATCAGTAATGCCCTAATTATACATCTGCTTGAAATAATAAAGTTTTAAAGTATAATATGTGAGCTTGGACCAAGGTGACAGCTGATGTTTGTTATTATTTTTATTGTTTGTTTTTTCTGTATTTTCAGGGGTAATTAATTTATCTAGCCATAATATTTTAAAAACGCAATCAAATGTCATTTTAATTTGAAGCCAAAAAATACAGGCTTGTAATTTATGAACACTTAAAAAATGATGACTCTTTTTAAAAATACCACAAAGAGAATGCCAATTTAGCATAATTACATTAAAGAACCATCCCTTGAGAGAGAGAAAGAAGAAAAGAGAGTAAAGACCAGCCAAAAATAAAAAGACTGCATGGGTCAGTGGTTGCTTGATTACTATGTACACATTACAATATGCATGTGTATATATAAGCACGTACATGCTTGTACATAATCGTTATAAACCAGCATGCTTTAACACTTAGCTCCAAATTTGTACTTCACAAAACAGTCCTTTCATAGGTATTAAGAGAGCATGAGATCCAGAACTACAAAAGGAAGTGTGCTGGTTTGTTTTTACATTTTTTCATATGAAAGGCCAAATATTGCCTTCCTTGAAGTTAATATCTGGAAATTTGTTACACAAGTAAGGTAGGGGGAAAAAATTAATAAATGGGGCTCATTATAGGTATTGCCAGAAAAAACTTACTAGATTTGGCCAGGCCACTGATTTAATCGACATTTTTTCTTATTGAAAGCAAATGTTCAAGTATAGTGAAATTGAACTGGCTAAGTGGGAGTTTCAAAAAGCGGAAAATGAGTCTGTATAAATCTGTATATACCAAATCTTAAATGGAAGATAGCTCTGTCTGCATATTTTGGGAAAAGTAAAAATAAAGACAAAAGGCAGAATAAAGCTCGGATGTCTGTGAAACGATGCTCTCTCAGGAATGAAGCAGTGGCTGTCCCTTTCTGTTTCAGGGCTGCTGGTGTGGTTGATGGAGGCTGGCTACACTTCAAGGATGAAACTGCTGTGGGACACTTTTCTCTCTCCCCAACATATTTGGATTTATAGAATGTTTCCCTCCAAGAGCTGGAGATGTATGCTGAGCAGTGGTTGCCAAGGCAAATGATCCAGGTGGGAAGGCAAAGAGCTGCCTGGTGTGCCTAGCAGTTCAGTGGTGGTCAGTTCAGCCTCTGCACTCCATCTCCTGGTGAGTCCAAGGTCACTCATATCATCTTGCTGGAAGAAGTGGCCAAATCCCAGCCATGATGGGTGGATTTGGGGTCACAGGGAGAAGCAACCAAGGTGGTAGGAGCAGTTTTCCCCCATCAGCCTCAGGCATCAACATGCATCTGCTCCTCTGAGAGCTGGTGCCTGGTAGGGAAGTTCTGGTGGCTCCAGCTCCCTGAAATACCACCTGCAGCATGCAAGCACCTTTATGCACCTAAATCAGGCCTTATAGCTCTGGGGAAATGGAATGGGCATTCCCACACATCAGCTAGGTGCAAATGCTACCAAAGCCTGTGCCTCTAGGGAGAATCCTCTCCTGTCTTTCTGCACCAGGGTGGGGAGAAAAGGTCAGTCTACACCATCTTCTCTTTTCACATCAGCGAGAGAAAGAACAACAGCATGTAAGACGAGCACTTTCATCTCATCATACTTCATTGCCTGATATTCAGCAGGGAAACTCTTCATGCTATATGACATATGCACAACAACAGGTTGAAGCAGATAACACTGAGCAGAATCTATGTGAAATGCCACATCTACAAGCAACCCTGTACGAGGTGGCTCGACAAAGCTACATATTTTCCTGATTCCTCTGTGAGTGTGATCTGGACCTTGAGTCAACTGTACCACCTTACTGTAGACAAAGATTTTGTTTTACGTACAGGAGTCTTAAAAATAGCCTTTACCTCCTGAACCCCTTTCTACAACTGCTCTTCCACTTAGCCACAAGCTGAAGCTAATTTTCACACCACATCTGCTGTAATCAAAACCATCTGTGTGACTATAAGTTAAGGACAGAGAATTTATGGCCCATGTTCTTCTCATCTGACACTGGGAAGCTTTTGTGTGCATTGTCTGTATGTCTGCATTAGCTGTATGACTTCAGGTCCAGGCACCCACACTGTTTCTTTTTCAAAAACACTGCTTTTTTTTAAAGTCATCTTGGAATGCTCATTACCATGATGCTTAGGAGATGATGCCAAGCCGACTCTAGCAGAGATGCAGGCTACTGTCCACAATTAATTGTTTGGCACTGAAGAGGACTGTTGCAGTTTTTGGTCATCCAATGTTCTTTAAAAAGGTTCCTCAGCTCTGACCAGCTTTCCCTCACTATAGGTAATTAGGAAAGAAAAATAAACGAAAGCAGGACTCCTCTGGCTGCAGGAGTGCTGTGCTCAACATAACCCCCTCAGCTGTACAGCGCCAGAGGGAGTTGCTAACAGCACTGACAAGTTGGGGAAGTGATTTATGAAGCTTTTCTTTTGAGAAAAGTTGGCATCTAGACGAACTGTACCCCTGCTGCTGCCTGCATACACCTCTGGCAAATATAAAACCTGAGAATATTCTATAAACCATTCTATAAACCAGACCATTATGCCCAGTGAAAAAGCATGATTAGAAACCAAAACAGCTTGATCCACATTAATTTAATATTTGTATTGAGAATTATGATACAGCAGCAGAAGAACAAAACACACATCATGCCACCTGGTACAAGAGATAGTAACCATTTGTTTACTTAGATGTAAACCTGAAATTCTCCTTTGCTGAACGTGTACTGCTGAGCTAATCCATGCTGTTATACCAAACACATTTTTCTCAAAGTATGTCACTAATGAAGAGTTTCTCTGCTGGTCTGGATGCGACAGTGATATACCTCTGTCCATATAATTTTGTGTGTCCATTTCTAGTCACCTTTCCAACATTTAGCAGTATGCACAAACTTTGCAGATTAGTACAGTGACAAGCACAAGCTCACATATCTCTTACATCGTTTCTAATGTCCTAATCCAATTGCTCATAGATACCATGCATGAACAATGTCATTAGGTTAATGGGTATTAGTGGGTATTGATGCTTGTTTAGACACCACCCCAAGAAGCAGCCCATGTCTTCGGGCAGTGGATCATTATGCTGTATTTGTGACACTTTAAAAAGTTTTTATTTATTATTATTTACTTTATTTATTTAGTTAGTTTATTTAATTAATATTATTAAGTAATCAGTTGCTGGGAAGCTTAAAATTAAAAAAACTCTGATTCTGTATTTCTGTGTTTCACAGGAAGGATGCAGTCCAGCTTTGTGGTCAGAGATAACACTACAGAGTTCTGCATTATACAAAATCCATTTCCATGCAAGAACACCTGCAGATGGGGATGAGTGCCACATGCACCACTCAGCTATTGCAAGTTGCTCATAATTTGAATGAAAAACAGTAACAGGGATTTAAAGCAGTTTAAGACTGGGCTAATGTGTTTAACCTACAGATAACTCAATCAAAGCTTTCCAGATCCTGATGTAAGTGTTCAATATACTTAATCCAGTGAAAGAGAAGCCATCTCTTCAACCTCCACAGAGGTGTTTCTCTGCTCAGTTGAGCTGTTTTCACTAGGGCAAATGGACTGCACTGTTAAAATCAGCACTGAATCCACACAGGAGTTAATTTTCCCTGGTGATTGAATCCTGCTTATGCCAAGAGGATGGAGAAGGAGAGAGTGAGCACACTTACTCAATGGATGGGCTGACAGAAGACCAGCTGAGAAGCACCTCTATTGACCACACTAGCATGAGATCCCCAAATGTCTCAGGGCAGCAGTACCAGGCACAGTGGGGTCCTGCTCACCCTTCTGCTCACATACCCTAACCCAGGCACTGGATGTAAGATCTGTGGCACAGCTGGTTTGGATTATCATCCATCTGCATGCCTTTGCCAGCTCAACCCAGAACGGAACCATTGTGTTTGTTATGAGGACAAAAACGCAGGAATAGCATTACAGAACCTCTCACAAAAGAAGTTGCAGTGACTCCCAGAGGGATGTTTCAGATCACTTCTAATTAATGAGGCTCTAATTATTACTGGATGCTCCAGCTAACAAGGGACTGGACAAAATCGGATGAGAACAAGGCAGTACCTGATCTCAAGACTGGTGATAACTACTCCTCCAAAAAGGTATTGAAAGGTATCTATCTATGCTGGGTCAATGGTTACTGACTTCAAAATAACACAACATCATAATATTGAGGATGCAGTAGTACCCAAGCACTCCAATACTCCAATCTTTATAGCAAAATAAGTAACTCAGCCTTTAAACTCTGGAAAGAATGTTTCCTCATGGTACAAAGGAGGACCATAAAGAAATACCTTCTCTGGGGACTGATTTCAGAAGGGCATAGTAAACTTTTTCCCACCCCATCACAACACTTAACTCTCACCAAAATCAGATATAGAGGCATGTTTGGCTGGAAAGCTACAGGAAAAGAAAAATCAAGAATTGAGGTGGGTGTTTTGGATGACATCCATAGTGGGATACTGTGGTTTCAGAGTGATATTTTTGTCAGCTTTGCACCTGCCCTACCTGGGAAGCTGTGCAGACCAGCCTTATTAACATGAGTGGGTTTAATCAGGGCTCAAGAGGTCACCTCCCTGCCAAAAATCTGGGGTTTTATAACCCACCTATGCCATCACATCAGCTAAATAAACTCTTCCTGCTCTTGCTGGAGTGGTGACAACATTTATTTGATCTGTTTGGCACCATAGATTAAATACAAAGCTGTACACTAAAGGGGAGAATTTTTTTCAATTAGATTTTAGGTGAGATGGAGCAAGAGTAAGAGAGAGAGAAAGAGCAAAGTCAAATAACCAAGGTGTTACATTAGAAAAAAAAAAGGCCTTTTCCTTGGCACAAAGTAATTGGAAATAGAGCCAGGAAATTATGATTCTAATACCTACTCTGTCATCCAATTCCCTGTGTGGTCTTGGGCAAGTCTTTTAACCTGCCTGTCTAATTTCTTCAACCTGTAAAATGGGGACAATCAACCACAGAGGATTTTGATGAGTACTAGCAGATGTTTTCACAGCACACTGAAAAAATGTGAGAATCCATGGATGTGCTATTACTACTCCACAAAAGTACATCTGAATGAAATTAATCTGAAATTTTAAAAATGTATATAAGATGCAAACAACACTCCTCTTTCTGCAATGGGCAATTTTATTTTATTTATTTTTAATTGACTTACAAATGTATCCTTACTAAGAATTCTTGCTCTAAAGCTAGTTGGGAAATATCTTGTTGCAACATTTTATCATCAGAAATTTCTGCTTGGAACCCTAAGACTGGTGGTATGTTTCTGTTTCTTAACCACTTGAGTATGACATCAAGGGTTAAATTGCTGGAGAAAATACTAGAAAATTTGAAATTTGCTCAAAATTTGCTCAGTCAGAATGAAATTCAATCCATCCCCTTCAAGGTAGATATGACCAGAGGCTGTATTCTCTCTCTTTGCATTTCTCTCTTCCTTCTACCAGTTTTGACAATAAAAGCCACTTCCCAGAGGCTTCACATAAGAGAAACACAGGAAGGCTGTGCACATGGACAAATGAAAGATACAAGAAATTAAAATGGAGAGTCAGCAGGAAGATATGATGAGAGCCTCCCCAGCTTTGCTACTGGAGTATTCCATAGTTTTCACTGCAACAAGATGAGCCACACAGCAGAAAGCTTAAATCAAGCAGTTTGGTAGCTTGATGTCTAAAAGCAGTGTCCTTTGCTTTTAGTCAGTGCCTTACTATGGGTCTGATTTGCAAAGATGCTGACCACTTGCCAGGCTTCACAGAAATCCACGGGAGCCGAGAGGCAGTATGCAGCATCAAAAAAAGCAAGACCCTTGCCTAAGTGCCTCAGTCCATGTGGAAATGCAACTCATGGAGACTCTGAAGTTTCTGCCTTAAATTTGCTTTCAAGTGTCTGCTATGCTAACTCTAGCTTTGGTACAAATCAGAGGATTTAGGGATTTCTTATTGGCTGGAGATACACTGCAAAGCCGATTTCCAGCAGCTGAAGGGGTTAGGATTTCTTGCAGTGTGGAAGTCAGGGCATAACAGTACAAATTCAGGCTAATGGAGCCAATCCCGTTCAAGTTTCAAACATTTGTCATCCCCTGGAACAAGTTTTGCTTTAGACAACTTGCACAGATGATAGAAGGAAACTGGGGCTTGACTGCCATTCTCAAACAAAGAGCACATCCATTAGGGAAACTACCTCCTCCAAAGCACTTACACTGGCATATGTTTCCTACAGACAGTAAGGGCTTCAAATCATATCATGTGTTACTCATTTACATGTCATGTTAACTAGTGAAGACAGCAGAAATCTAATGTTACTTCCTCACCAGCTCAAGGTCTCTTTGCAGCTTACTAGTCACCTCTTCTCTCAGAGGACTTGCACTGTGCTGCAAGGTTGCCGTTAAGAAGTCACCAGATGGTATACGGTCAGCACTCCAGGTTTTTACACCCAAACCCCACTTTTCTTCTAAGAAACAGGTTATTTTATGAAAATCCAGCTAAATAAGCAAGAAAGGAGCCTCGGCTGGGGAAAGGCACTCGCATGGCGGCCACATGCGTCAATAGCTGAGGAGAGTGCCACCAAGTACCTACGATGGTGCTGCTCAGTGTGCACGTGGACAAGACAGAGGTGGAAAGAGCTCACAGCGAGATGCCCCAACAGCACAGAACTGTGCATAACCTGTGCACTGCTTACCTTGCTAATGGTTCCAGGGCTGTACAACCTTCACTACCCAAGTGTTGAAACTGTGGCCAGTAATGGAATTTCACTCTCATTTAATAACAGCAGAGCAGCCCAAAGCAGCCACAGAAACCAGTAAGGAAGTTATAAGGAGGGAGGTCTTTCAAGGGATCCCACTGATTTCCTTAGAGGTCTCTGGGAAGAATTTAATTTCTTTGCCTGATGGAAGAGAATTGCTATGAGCAATAGTTTAAACTTCATATGGCATGGTGTTTGTTTTGTCTAAACCGCTTAGCAGCCCTGCTTAAGACATCTGCTTGTGTAACCAACCCTCCACTGATGCACCCAAATCTCCAGAACTTGTATGCTGTTGTGCCAGCACACTGACTGGCTTCCCAGCTCCAGAATTGTGCATTCACAGTGCCTTAAAGACATGTCATTTCTGTAGCTTGCCAAGTAAACTAGATTCAAGATCATTGTATTCTAGTAGAGGTTTTAGGATACATGTCAATAGCTTTTGTTTAGTGCAGTTTAATTGGGCCATCATATATATGATTGATGCATCACAAAGTAACCTTGGAAGAGCTGAAGCAGACCCCAATTTGGGAAGCATGAAGTTAGGTGATTAGTCCCATTAGAACTGATGGGTTTCCTGAAGCAGAGAATTTTTTCAGGATCTTGTGCTAAGCCACCGTGGAGGCTGAGCTTGTGACTTCACCTGAAGCTCCACATCACAAAACAGGCAGTGGTCAGCCAGCTGCATTAGCAAGGAGTGACACACAGGTGAAGAATAAAATACCCTAGTGAAGCTTTTCAGGGAAGTTTACACAAGCTGTGCGTAAATTAACCTTGATTTAAGGCCACTGCTATTAGCCTCTTACTTTATCAAGAAACTTATTTTTAAAAAAGCTTCTTATAATACTTGGATATCAAAACTTTGGGTTTTCAGTAATAACGTTTTCTGTGTTGAGATTTTAAATTAAAACCTTTTGCCTTGTAGGTTTTTCCACTTAGCAAGTGGATTACTGCCACTTAAAACAATGCACGGTGAGTAATATTCCTTGTGTTACAGAAGGATCTGAAAAAATACAAGAGCAATAGAAATATGCCAACTTTTGTTTACACATGTGCATATCAATGGGTTTCTAGTGGAGGCACATGAGAGGAGTGCTAGGAAGATTGATTGCATTTTCCTGTTCATGGTCATCTGTCTATGTGACATACATATAACAGTACATATGGTTAGCATAGCCCTCCTGACTCAGTGTATTTCACACATATCCACCCCAAAATCAAAGCTATAGCTCCTTGCACTTGTTTATTTTGCTGGGGTAATATATAGGGAAAGGTGACCCAAAGAAAAGACATCAGTAATACCAGAGAATTCCATTTTCACTCAAAACTCGGTGAAAACCAGACAAAGTTTTCTGAGATATAGAGAAAATGAGGCAGTACTGTGGACACTTGACCCTTTTCCCATGAATGCTGCCATCTCCATCATCAATCCTTTAACTTCTTACCTATTTTAGGCAGCCCTTCTCACACTAAATTTCAAAAAGCTGTTTCAGCTGGGGTAGAATGAATGCATACTGAATTAGGTCCAATGCCTTGTCTTTTATACTGGTAATATATTTGGAGAAAGGGCTATTTTGTCTTAGACGGAATGAAGCACATTGTCCCTGCAAAGCAACCTGCCCATGAATAACTGGAATCTTTCAAAGCTACTTTGTCCCCTCCCTCCAGCATTTTCCTCAGGTTTATATATCTTTTCTCAGGACTGTGGGAGGTATTGAAATCACTTTGAGAGATGCCTTTTTGAGAATATTTCTGCTCCAATGAAAGGAAGAAAACAAACCAGGAAAGAAAATACGAAAGATTGATCTGGGAATTTTATGGCTTGTTTGTAGTGTTAGATGTAGAGGTCTTATAATTTTGTGAAGTGTAACTAAACAAGATCCCTCCTCTTTCAGGGCTTTTAGATTTCTTGAAACACAGTGGCCTTATTTTGATACAGGAGCACTCAGACATATGGATGGTTGTTGAGTTGTACATTTCCACTCTCGATCCCAGATTTGCATCAGCTCATGGACATGCCATTTAGAAAGAGACCCTCAGACTCCCAGTGGATATCATTCTGACTCTGGTGACATGGCAATCCATCAGTGCTAGATTACACTCGATATTGGAATCTGGTCACTGTCTTCAAAATACACCTATCTTTGTTTCCAGTTTTGTAGTTTATTGATCAGAGAGCAGAGGACAGAAGGTTTTGTACTCAGAGTCCCTGGGTCCACAGATGTCTTTTTTGCCCAAATACACATGAAAAAGGATTTTTTTCATATACCTTTTTACATTTTATTTGACTTAATTTTGTTTAAATAAAATTAATTTAGAATTAATTTAATAAAAAATATTTTAATTTTTTATTTATTACTTTTTTTAAAAGCTCACTCCCAGCCTGTTATCAAGAAGTATGTCAGACACAAAACATAGCTTTTCTTTCACATGCATTATGAAGAATAATAACTATTTTAAGAATAAAACTGATACTTGAACAAAATTCCGTTATATAATACTCCCCTGTTGGGGAAGGAAAATAAGCTATAACCACGGCCTATCCACTTACTTTTTCCATTTCTAGTCTCTTTCTGTCTAAGGAATGTTTTCAACATTTTGCAGAGAGAACAAAGTGCCAGAGAAAGGAGTAAGAAGAATTTGATGGCTATCTTTCCAGCCATGTGTTTTCTTGTCTAGTTATCCCCAGCCGTTTGATTCAGCTCTGCCTGGGAGTTCAGGGCCTGCCACCCTGTACAAATATTACTGTTTTTGGTGCGACTCCCACTTCCCAGGATGCTCAGTATGGTAACAGGGTTCTGCCCTACCTCTTCCTCAACATGCTCAGGCCAGAACCTCACCAGACATGTCCTGCTGTGACTTTTAGTTCATACATACCTTCATTGCAGGTGTCTCTGGATAAAGTGTACCGGCGATGTTAGCTCTCCCAAACTTTGCAGGCTCGTGTCTCATCTTTAAAAAAGGGATGGCAAATTATTTTTGCAGCCTGACTTCCATGTCTCTTTCCTGTTCCCTTTCCTTTACAAATGTAGTGGATGTGTTTGGGGCAAGAGCGTTTGATAAAGCTGCAAGCTGGAAGAGAGTTTTGAGGACTGTTTGAGGAGAGCACAGGGCTTTTTCTCAAAGTCCATGGGAATGCACCATGTGGCTGATCATAACAAAGCAGGTTTGATTGGCAAGCTCTTAGCAAGTTGTTCACTGGCCCTTGGATTGGTTGCAGACATTGTTAGTGAATAATAGAAAGTGCATGTGTTTCTTACACTTTTTTTTCCTTCAAAATTCATTTCTGCACTTCACAGAATCACAGAATCACAGAATTCTAGGGTTGGAAGGGACCTCGAAGGATCATCTAGTCCAACCCCCCTGCCGGAGCAGGTTCACCTACAGTACACTTGGTGCACCTTCTACTAAGATTTACAGCCACAGAATCTTCCTCCTCTGTGTGATGCGCAGAAGGATTAGAAACCATTATTATCCTTGTCCTAAAGCTTCATCTGCCTCCTTGGAGAGGGCACAGCAGCTTCCCAGCCATGCAGCGCAGGGGTTCCTGCATGCCCTCCCAGCCCATGGATCAGCACCAAGCCAGGGGAGGCTCTCCCTCCCTGCAGATTTGTGACAGGAGGATGCGCTGCTGTCACACACCAGGAGGCTCGGGGCACGGCTCTGCCCAGAAAGCGGGTGTGTATATCTGCAGCACAGACAGCATCTGCTTCAAGGCGTCTGTCTTTCAAGACAGTCTTATAGCAATAAGGTCCTCAGATCCCCCCACAAAACTCATCGTAGGCTAACCAAGGAAAACACACGTAATTAAATTAAGGCACTTTGTTTTAATACCAGTACAATTTATAAAGATACCAGTGTGACAGTTTCTAGGCTCAGATGTAGTCTTCATATTTTTCCTGGATGTAGTACATTATTTCTCAGCCAGAAAGCTGTGCTGGGGAGAGTCTTGGGCACAAAGCAACGCTCCAGGCCATCTTCCTTGGTAACAAGAAGGGGTGCTATCTACCCTTAAATTGTGTTTTTAGCTAATTAAATTCAGCAAGAGTGCCTTCTTTAACCAAAGCCAGTCACATGGAAGTATTTGGAACGGGGAACGCTGATATGTGGTACAGAAGTTCACACCAGCTGTCATGGCTTTCAAAGATGGTAAAACATTCAATCAAGCCATAAGCTGGACCGTTGATGTTTTGACAGTGTATTTCCTGCATCCAGAGTCTCTGGGTGCAACAGGAGATGTCTTCAGCACAGAGACAGTTGTTTTCGGGTGTGGGTGACTTTATGAGTGCGATTACATGCTGATGTGATGTGACACTTGAGAGCAAGATGTATCTCTGTTGCCGCTTGCAGATGACCATGACACTTGTAAGGCATTGCTGTGGGGGCAGAGTTTGACATCAAGGCTCTCCATACCTTCTGCCTTGACAGCATAAGGAGCTCTTCCCTTCCTACTGTTTTCCCAGTAACAGAGAGCACTGTCTTGTTCTGTCCCCTGTGGCACCCAGTGGCTTTTCCTCTTTCCTGGAGAAGACGTGGAAATGAAGAACAAAAATCAAGCAAGAGCATCCTGACCAGTTTCAGTGCATATTCACAGCTGCAAGAATGCAGGGTCTATCAGAGGGTAGCAAGCGCAGGATGAAGGCAGACTGAAGCTGCTGCACTGCAAGCATAAAATGTGTCCAGGGGAGGAGGCATAGGCAGAAAGTGTGTGCAAAGCACTGATGGCCAAACCTCTTCAAGTTTCTTTTCCAGATCCTTGGTCCATTCCTCTTAGGAAGAAGAGTTTAATTTCCTCTCAGGTAAACAGCTCAGGGTCTACATGCAGCATTTCCCCGAGCTTCCTACATTCTGCAGGACAACTGTTGTACTGAGTTGGGTTCAGAGTGACCAAGCTTGGGGACAAAAATGGCAAAGAGCTAGAAAAGGGTGTTCTAGCTTCCCAGTGCCCAGCTTGGCTGAAACGTCCATCCTGTTTCACAAGGAGATGATCCTGGGGACTGCAAAGTACCCTCTCTAGTGGCACACATGGAAAGGCTCCTGTAGTGGCCACGTGAAAACAGCACCTCTGAGCCCAGTGAAGCACCCACGTGAAGCAGGAGCAGCACTGGGACCAAGGGGCAGCCCACATTGCTTCAAAGCCCTAGAGGGAATATCTCCTTCAGGACAACTACATGCACTGTAGGTGAAGCCAACACAGGGCAGGTGCCTCCTCACTCCAGGAGAAGATAGACCTTTCTGTCTGTCATTCACACAGAATGAGGTCCCCCCTCATACTCAGAAAGAGAAACATCCATGATGCTGAAAGACATATGCTTGGACATCATCTGGTGCCTGGCTGAAGTGCTGAGTCTGAGCCTGGACTGGCAGCAGAACAAAAGCAGAATTATTGCTGTTGTCAGTTATAAATTATCATCTTTGATATTTAACAAAACTGGACATGCTGTAAATTAAATTAATATTTGTTCATGGATTCATAAAATGCAATCATTTTCATTTAGAGATTATAGCAATAAACCACATGGGGTGCAGAACAAATGGGATTTGGCTTTAGTTTTTAATTTATGGGCAGATTTCCATGCCCTTGTTCACAGTGAAATAGTGACTAACTTTACAAAGATAATGTGCTTTTATTAGCAAAAAGGGTCTTTGAAGTGGAAGCCTTGCAGTCAACCTGGCCTTGATATTTACTGAAAACAGAATTATTTCATGTAGTCCTTGAGATATTGGCAACTAGGAAATTACACTTGATTTCTTTTGCTACAGAGAATGAGCTGACCCAGTTGTGATTTTTGCTGGTTAGGGTTAATGTTATTGGTTGCACTGGGTCTGAGCCTCTGCCAGATGTCCCATCTGTTTTCTTAACTAGTTTTTAGCTGGGAAAACAAGAACAGTGAAGAGGATTTTGTCAAAGAACTATAGAGTGTTGTGTACCAAACAGTAAATATTTGCTTCAGTATTACAGTATATGCTTTGGCTTACAAGAGCAAAAGAGGGTATCTGAGTAGTGATCAAGTCCCATGGTCTTGATGGGAAATGAAATTTCACCTGTGAACTGGCTTGTTACTTTGGCCATAGACCAGAGAAGGCCGAGGAGCTTGGGAATAAACTTCACATTTTCCAGGCTGGCTGGGCTGGACTCTTACTCAACACACTCAGTGCTGAGGAAAAGGAGGTCATATATTTGAACCTCTGCAGACCTATTCATTGGCTTTCACTAGAAATGCTTTTGAAAACTATAACCATTTTATGGCATGCTGTAAGAAAATAGTACAAATGAGACATTCGTTTTATTGTAAAAACAGATTACATTAGGAAAGCAAAGGTAGATAAAGCTCTTTATGCCTCTTGTGCTTTACATATAGTCACATAGGGTGCACCTTTGCCCTGAGACTATTTTGTACTCCTGACATATTCTCTCCAGTGCCTGTATTAATCCAGGGTTAGTGAAGAGCTATTGTCCATCTGAGTGGGATGAAACCTCTTGCATTAAGACCTATATCTGACAGCCTTATAAAAATGTCATGCTCACCTAATATCTTGATTGTAAAAGGCTCCCATTTGTGGAACTTGAAATTCATTAAAAATTCAATACACCCTCATTCATATTCTTAGTTGTTGAGAAAGAAACGTGTGAGGCACATTCTGAGTTTTGGGGTTTTTTTCTTTTATTCAGTTTACTGGGATCATGACGAAACACATCACTTACATACCCCATCTGTCACATCATCATCATCAAAGTATTCATTTGGTCTTCTCTAATGGGGATCAGATTTTTAATAAGGAATTTGTACCTACGTAAAGATAAACTCTGCATTTGATTTTTCTTTGTTTCCAAAGAACTGAAAATGTGATTAATCTTTTTCTGCTTCTTGCAGGTAATTTGATACATGGTATTTTAGAACATTTCTTTTGTATGTATGTTTTGGCACAAATACATCATATTGTTACATCGTTCACAGCCTTTCTGTTGTCACTGCCAACTTCTTTTGGGGAAAATCAAATAAAAGCTGAGACAAGATATATCAAGCCACAGTCATTTGGATGCCTAATATTTTATTGCCCCTTCTTTCTTACTGGTGTCCAGTTCTCAATCTTGTCATCTAGTTCTTCTAAATAAGCCATTTTTCCTGCTGGTTTAGTAAATAATTTTACAAACAGAGCTGTTTGAGGACATGCATCACACTCTTCTTCACATCACACAAGTTAAAACACCCTACAAAGCCATGCTATGGTTAACTAATTCTTGGAAGACTTCCTTTTTTGATGGCATATTCTAAAAAGAAAAATTAGGTGACTTTCACTGAGTTCTCTTAAAAACAAAGGACTGTGGCTGTTAAAGCCTCCTGCCTCTAGAGAGACTCTTAAGAAATGAATGCATTTGCCCTCACACATGTATTTTCTCCAAGTGGTTTTACCTATAATTATGTCTGCATATTTACCTAAAAACAATCAGATATGAGGGAAAGAAATTGCTTATTCACCCATATATCCCACCCACAGTCTTCACACAGAATCACAGAATCCTAGGGGTTGGAAGGGACCTCGAAAGATCATCTAGTCCAACCCCCTGACTCTGGGTCACCCAGAGTATATCACACAGGAACGCATCCAGGCGGGTTTTGAATGTCTCCAGCCAAGGAGACTCCACAACCTCTCTGGGCAGCCTGGTCCAGTGCTCCGTCACTGTCACAGTAAAGAAGTTTGTCTTGATATTCACATGGAACGTCCTATGCTCCAGTTTGCAACCATTGCCCCTTGTCCTATCATTGGTCTTGCAGCAATCTTTCTGTTCCCAGGGCTTTCACACATTCAATAAAGTCTTCAGTGAATTGTTTGTGCCAACTTGACTTATTTCATAAGCATCATCCAGAAAAACAGTCATTCATAAACCTTAAAGAGAGTCTCTGCTATGGCCTGGTTTGTGTTGTTTCTCCGTAATATCCAGCACAGCATAGCTGGTTTTCTAAGGAACAGTTCATTTCTGCCTGTGCTCACTATCATGCATAGCCAAAGACCACTTGAAATTATTCTAAAGATATAAGATCTGGTATTTTAGAGGAATAGAAAAATCCTTACAGTGAGGGGTATCTCTTCATAAATTTAAGGTGAAGCCCTACGAGATGTGGTGACCCAACCTAGGAGCTTATGGCAGCTCAAAGATTTTGCTACCTCCCACCATCTCCTTTGCATCCCTTTTCCACATCACGGTCCCATTGCATAAAAAAGTCAGCTCAGATACTTTTCTGTGTTAGGAAGCTGCCAACTCCCCAGAAGCTAACAAGAGGTCCAGACACACGGGGTGATTTTGGGTCAGTGACCCAGTGGAGAATCAAAAGGCCTTTGCCATCAGGCAAGTGCTGTCATGGATCTGCTGGTGTGTGATTCCCAGAGACAAAGGAAGGCACCATCAGGCATCTCCAGGAGTTCTTGATGGCAGTTCAGCAGTGGATGCAAGCTGGCTTCAGGTGTTAAATAAATAAGACTAAATTGGACCCAATTCTGAATGTGAGCAAAGCTCCCTTTTGAATCAAGCTGTTCATGCACTCCACATAAATAGCCCCCTAAGGATGTCATTAGGCATTATTCTATTTTTTAAGTTATCCAATACTATCTCTTTTTCAGCTATACTCCCCTAGGGACTGGATGATAATGTTTGTTTAGCACACATATTTTATTTTTTCTTGCTTCTAATTTCATTATATTGCTTTATTTAACTCCAGATTTAGTTCTAATCAGACCCAATTAAAGTCTGTTTTATTTAAAAAAAATCTTCATCTTACACTCTTGGCCCATCATGATTTTATCTGCTTTCTTAGGAGTCAGTTCTCCTACATGTGGGGCAGTACTACAGAGCTTCTCCACACAGCAAAGAGACTCCATCTTCTCTAAAGCCCCCGAGGTCCATGGAGATTTCAGTAGCCCTCAGACAGGAAAATAGTCCTGAATGGGAGGGTCAGCTGCTGCTGCCTGATGAGGCATCTGAGCATGGCCCCTCATGACAGACCATGTGATACCCACTTCCATAGTGAACCCCATGGGATTCTAATCTCTCTGAAGGTTTACACTGCATTTCACCAAAACACTTTGTATAGGCCTAATCCTGTCCACATTTGGAAGAGCACTTCAGCACATGCTTAGCCCAAAGCATGTGCTCAGGGCCATTAAAGTTAATGATGCTTAGGCAGATTTCAAAGTTAACTGTGTGTTAAGGGTCTCTCTGCAGCAATGGTTTCCAAAGGTTTGCCTGGAAGAAACTCCATAAAATATAGCTGGATTGAACTGCATAGTGTTTTCACTCTGGCAAATTTGTTTGCCATGAAAACATGAATGGGGTAGTGTAAACCCCTGTACTAAATACTGTTAGCAGAATGATTTATATACCGTATTAAAAAAATATTGTTGTAATATGATAGACTCGTGTAAGCTCTCTAGGGAGACACTACACTTTCCTTGGGTTTTGCACAGTGCCTGGCAAACCATAGATGCCAGAGTTAACAAATAGTTATTAATAATAATAAAATATTTCTACTGGCAGAGCAGATGCCAGTTCTTTGTATCAACCACATGTGTCAGACAGAGAAATATCAGACAGATAAATATAAACCTGCTCAAATTAACTCTTTGTGGATTAGTAACTTTTTCAAGATGGGACCAGATCTGATGGGACCTGATCTCCTTCTATGATCAGGTGACCCGCCTAGTGGATGAGGGATAAGTGGTAGATGTTGTCTTCCTGCATTTCAGGAATACATTTGAAAACTCTTCACTGGGTTAAAAACTGGCTGGATGGCCGAGCCCAGAGAGTGGTGGTGAATGGAGTTAAATCCAGATGGAGACCGGTCACAAGCGGTGTCCCTCAGGGCTCGGTCTTGGGGCCAGTCTTGTTTAATGTCTTTATCTATGACCTGGATGAGGGGATCGAATGCACCCTCAGTAAATTTGCAGATGACACGAAATTGAGTGGGAGTGTTGATCTGCCTGA
>VZRW01002574.1:125894-137839 GCA_013398125.1 Aegotheles bennettii
AGTACTGCATCCAGTTCTGGGCACCGCAGGATGGGAAGGACATTGAGGTGCTGGAGCAAGTCCAGAGAAGGGCAACGAGGCTGGGGAGAGCTCTGGAAAAGAAGCCTTATGGAGACCAGCTGAGGGAACTGGGGTTATTGAGCCTGGAGAAGAGGAGACTGAGAGGAGACCTTATTGTCCTCTACAGCTACCTAAAAGGAGGTTGTAGTGAGGCTGGTGTTGGTCTCTTCTCCCAAATTGCTGATGACCGGACAAGAGGAAATGGCCTCAAGTTCCGTCAGGGGAAGTTTAGGTTGGAGATTAGGAAGAAGTTCTTTACTGAGAGGGTTGTTGGGCACTGGAATGGGCTGCCCAGGGAGGTGGTGGAGTCACCGTCCCTGGGGGTGTTCAAATAACGAGTTGTTGAGGCACTTGAGTCTGTGGTCTAATGGTCCAATGGTCAGGAATATGATGAGATAAAGGTTGGACTTGATGACCCTGGAGGTCCCTTCCAAACATAATGATTCTATGATTCTGTTCTATGATTCTATCAAAACTGGACACATTGAAAATGCACCATTACGAGATTTGGGGTGGAAACATGAAGTTAAAGCAAGCTGATTTGCTATGAGATGCAAACAACTCCTTTTCTAACTCTGGTTTTCTGTTGCCAGCTGTTCCCAAGGTGACCAATGCCTGCACCAGCCCTTGGGAAATGCCCGTGTGAGGCAGTGAGACAGCAGCAGTGAGGACACCTTGAGCATGCTCTTGACTTGCTGCCCTGCTGTGTTACCTCAGGCAAGCCGTGCTATGGCCTCATACCTCTGCTGAAAGAATGGTAACAAGACTGAAGCTATTGCAAGGCAGAGAAAAACTCCAGAGTTTAAAAAAAATACGTACCCCACGCCCACAGTCCCAGCCAGGCTCTCTTTGTTCCCTTTCTGATTTTAGCACATCCAAAGCACATTGCATGCTTTCAAGCTTCTTTTTCCAGAGCCACAAGGGCTAAAAACTTGCTTTTTAAAAAAACAAAAACAAAACCAAATAAATACAAAACCTAGGATTCCAAACTAATCAAAGCACTCTGGAGGCTGAGACAATAAAAATAACAAGGGAAGCTATGAGAGTCACTAATGCAGCCAGCGTCACAGTTGTGCCCCCACCACCGCTAGCTGCCCAAAGAGACAAGCTCTGAGTTTGTCAGGCACTGAGCCTTCTCGAGAGCCCAGAAACACTCATGTTTTGTGAAAAACAGGATTATTTTGACAAGAGCTGCCAGAAACTAAAAGGTTCATACATGCGTAGAAGACTGACTCTTCTATTTACAATAAACTGGCCTGACGGCTCCCAGCCCAGCTCCTAAGGGCTGTCCAGGGCAAAGGCACAAAGAGGTTTTTTTGGAAGCCTGCATGTTCTCCAACTGCCTCCAGGCAGCTGTCCTATATTTTCTCGGTAGGACCCTCCCAGCCAAAGCAAATGTCCCTGGCCAGAAGTCAGGCACCCAGCGGTACCCTGTGGACCTGTCACTGATGGTGCACACCCACCCACACCTTCCCTTCCACAGCCCTTCCTGCTGGGATCCCAGCCCATCACTTTTCTCCTCAAAACAGCATGGGGCTGCCCAGCCCTTGCTGCTGGCATTGCAGGAGGGAGGTTGTAGGAGACCAAACCCTGCTGGTACATAGCAGGGGTGTAAGATGTGAGGAAGATCAGAGCTCCTCTGCAAGTGGACTTGGCCCATCACACTTCACCTTCTGCAGTCTACACCAGTTTTAAAAGCCATTTCACAAATAAATACATTACTATGTGGAAAGTGTGTAAAGGGTGTTTGGCACAGAAAATAGGTGTGATAAAATGCAATCCAAACCCCAGCCCTGAATTAACTATTTAAGAATATCTTCCAATGAGGGAAAAGGGTGAAGGGGAAAAAAAAGTAGCAAAAAGAAAAGAAATTAAGCAGTTGGCAAAACACAGATGAATCATGAAACTCTACATGGAGCTGCCAAAGTTTCAAAAAGACTCTTAGGTACAATTTACTAAACCAACAAGTAAGAGATGCTTGTAAATTATGGATGTGCATAGATGTTGGTGGACTCCAGAATTAACTCTAAGCCTATCAAAACTTTAAACACTCAATGTGCTTGACTGTCATCAAATATATTAAATAGTGTTGCAGGTTGCAGATCACCAGGGATTCAAGCTTTCCCAACTGAAGACCTTTAGGCTGAGGGCTCGAGAGCTGCAGCCTACTCTGCTGTAACAGGATGCAAACTTCTAAAACATTAAATGTACCCACAAATAGATCACATCAGAAGGCCCAGAAGAGCAACTGAAACCGTGACATGTCACAGATTTAAGATTGACATCCTTCTATGAACATTTAAAATGTTTTGGACAAGGCATCTACTGAGATTTCTAGTGCATCATGAGGTATCTCAGTAGGGCACAGACTGGGGACCATCTCCCTGTCACGCTGTGTATGGAAAAAGTTTAAACTTGAAGGAAAAAAAGATTGAGTCTCCCCCGATGGTGTGCTTAGAGACCCAATCTTGTGCTGAAGCCACTTCTGCTCTAATGACAGCCCCAGTTTCCCTTGAGGTATCTCCCTTTAGGGATAGTCTGTGAAGAGGATGAAATTAGTAGAAGACTAACTTACAAAACACAAGTTTTTTATGAAGTAAAAATCATGCTTAGAGCACAAAAAAACCCCTGGCCTGTCATCTATTCCACTAAGCCGAATTCCAGCCCTAAAATCAGGGACCATTTCAGAAAAGAAGGAGATGCACTACAGACCAGATCTGTGGTTTTCAGCAGGCACAAGCAGACACGCTCAGTCCTGATTTACATCAGTTGAGCCACTGGCCTCTGGATATCAGCAACTCTACCAAAACTGGCTCTATCCTAAAGTTAAAAAAAAAAAGGAGAATTAATGCAGATACAGTATTGCCTTCTTTTAACTAAGTCCACCCATGCTCTTGGGAAGGGGTGAAGCAGGAATCCTCCCTTGCCAATCTTAGCTTTCAGACCTTTTTTTTTTTTGCCATCTGAACTTATTAAAACCCTTTATATACTTACAAATTCTTCTGTGGTACATAATATGTTTGAAGCAAAAATAATAAAAGAACAAGAGTATTTCTGCCCAGAGATTCTTAAATATTGAATGCAAATTTCCTGATAAAAATCCCAAAGAATCACAACGTAGTCTAGTGTACTATAAATTATGCTAAATCAAATAAATCAGACTATATCGTCCCTAGTGGCTCCCACACAGTCTTTAAATATATTACCCACTCCTCATCAGTCCATTCCACTCAATAACCAGCTCTGTCTTCAGTCCCCAGGCCCGCTTTAATTTGAATAAAATATTAGCCTTTGCAGCATAAAGGAGAAAGAGACTTCAGGAAGAAGGTAGGCTGACTTAAAATGAATCTCCCATGGCAGCTGACTTGGACGTGTAGGATGGATGGCTATTCTGAGCAGTCTGCATCCCAAACGCAGCCAGGGCAATAAATCCTTCCTCAGCTGGCTGGCTGGCGGCTGGGAGCAAGAGCGGTTCCCGCCTTCACCTCCCCCAGTCCTCACCCCCCTTGTCCCTCCCAAATACAAAGGCTTGCAGCCTCTCCAGCTCCATTCAGAGGGCATATTTTATGGCAGAGCTGGGAAGAGCAAAACCAGAAGCTCAGCCTCAAGGGAGACGTGTCTGTCTTGGTGGGTCTCCCAGCATTGGGTGGCCATGGCCATCCTGGCATGGGAGATGGCCCTGACTGGGTAAAGCCAGAGTCTGCATCTGCTATCCTCCCAAAGGGTCCCCAAGACCATACCAGGGCATGAAGTGGAGAAAATGGACCTGAGCATCACCTCCTGAAAGCTGCCCCTTGGGAGGCTGGAACAGGACAATAGAAGGTAGCTGGCCAAAAACCTGCTCCTCCTTGAGGTGTCTTCAAAGTGGGGAGACAAAAGTGCCCAGTCTCTTCCTGGGGCACAGGCTAGTGTACAACATGGCTGAGATACAGGGTCACAAGCTGAAGGCTCGTGGTGCTGAGCCAAGGCTTGGTTCGTCCTTCCCCTGAGAAAAGAGGAAACAGCCCTGTGTCTAGCATCATAAAACATCTGGTAGGGCTATCAAAAGGAAGACTGCTGAGGATAGAGTTTAACAGAGCTGCTGGGATATTTTTTTTTAATTGCATTTATTTTCACGAATCATAATACTAAAAAAAAAAGGAAAAGTTGGAATCCACTCAGTTGAGTTAATGGTTTCGGAATTTTATTAATCAACGTCTCAGCATTCATAAAAAAATGACACCTTTTAAAAGCAGTGGAGAGGAACATTTCCAAATACTTCCAATCAAAAGAAATTATTTTAAAACTCACATTACATGTATTTTTAAACCAACCCCTCAGGGAGATGGGTGTGAACTCTGAATTATCCCAATTAACTTTAGTGCCAGAGATCAAGGCCAAAAAATGCAAAGTCAGCTCTAAGCTTTCTGAAAAGGTTGCTGAGGGTGCTACAGTGCCAGTAAAGCAATGACCATGTGCAGCTGAGCTTTTCCATGCCCTGTGCCTGGGTCTGTCCTGAAGCACCACTAAGAAAAGCTCCAGCACAATAACACACAGCACAGAACATGGTGAAGCCGGTGACAGCCCCATATTGACTAAAAATCTGCCTGGTGAGGAGAAAATGGAAACCAAATTATTTTAATGCCCATAAAAATATATTTACTGACCAAGCAAATGCATTCCTTTTGTCTAGGCGCATGGTTAGCATTCACTTAAGGGCAGTGATTTCAGTACTGAATTAAGATGCTGTATTTCATGCCCAGGGCAGGGCTGAATACCAGCATTCTCACTGTGAGTCTGTGAGGAAGCGAGGGGGCAGCACATTAAAAGTCCAAGCACCTTGTGATTCCCTGTGGGTCCTGTCCTCTCTCATTCTAAATACTGGATAGTACACCATGTCTGGTTGTTTACCCTGTAGATGGGAAAATTAGTAGAAATCTACATTTGGAGCAGCAAAACTGAATTTTTTCCAGGGCATACACACAGCCAGTGGGAGATCTGGGGAAGGAACCAGTCTTTATCCTTGTAGTTGCATTTAAGAATCTGTTTCCCACTCTTCTTCCACAGCTGAACTTCTCCTTTCTTTTTTTCAGTCTCTCTCTCTGCAGTCTGACTGCTTTGCTCTTTCCTGCAGGTTTTCAGCCTCCTCCTCATCCCATGCTCCTTTCTCCTCCTGCAATATCTGCTTGGACCCACTCCCCAGTCAAGGACATCAGTGGGAGTTCAGTCTGTCCTTCTCTAGGAAGGAGCAGCATCTCTTCCTCTCCTGCTGCCTGGAAGGGCAGTGCAAACAAAAATGTACTAAAAATGAAATTGTTGCAAAGGAAAAGATTTGGTGGATGTGTCCCAGGTTCTGAGGGTTGCACCATGCAGCTCAACCAGGTAGGTGAAAGAGCAGCTCTGATCTGTTAGGTAGGAGGTGAGCACAGGGCTGATCATAATCAAGGGGACTTTTTGTGGACAAGACATGGTTAGTCTCACTTGGAACATGACCTCTCCAAAGAAGCAAAATAGGATGCAGAGCCACCTCTTGCAGCAGCCCTCAGCTAGGTCATGACTCTTAGTGGCACAACTCTCCCTGAAGAGCTGGCTCAGTGTGGCTGCACTCTTCTGAGCTACTTCCAGCAGGTCCTACAGAAACCAGACAGCCATTCAATGCACTGACCGGTTTCATGTTGTGAAATCAAATGGTGAAAGAGAGGAGCTGACAGAAGGGAGTGGTTGTCATCATCCCCATGAGATACAGGAGCTTTTTTCTGACTATGAATGAAAGAATAACATTCAGAAACTAATAAGACTCTTCATTCAAACAGATACTATTGAGCACTATTTGTGCCACAAAGGTTCATTCAACCAGAAGACAGTGAGAGTCCAGGAACCAACAAACACAGGGTTTGAAAGTTTTCAAGGGCGCTAAGTTGAATTGAGAGTAATGCTCTGTGAAGGCTAACTCTTGTGTTGTTCACAGAAGCTCATGGTGAGCAGAAATGTTCATGCGAGCAAATGTCACTGTGCAATGCTCGAGCTTTAATGTTGCATAAAGACCAGTCCAAGAGTCACTCAGCTACTAGAGTAAAAGGGCAAGGTTTTACCACAAGCCCCCATTCTTCAAAACAAGTTTTACTGTGACAGGCAAGACTTGGTGGGGTACTGTCTGCAACAGCAGCCAAGTAGCCCATGATCTTGGAAGGGCCAAATTTCTGCAGACCGTGTCGAGCCAGATCTCGAACCCACTTTGAGAAGGGCAGTTCCAGTCAGAGTGAGTGGCAACCTACACACTTGGCAGCTGGTGCTGTTCAAGTAAGTGTCTGGGAGTAAGGAATTCAATAATTCAAAAAGTTGTTGGATTTTAACCAAATCGCGTTGACTCATCGCTCAAATTATTCAGCAGGCTGCAATATTTACAGTACATTGTTTTAAGAAAATTATGCAAACTATATGTCTTTGTCAGATAAATTATTCACAGTGAGTAATATGACCCTGCCGTCATTCATAAATATAGCTCCCAACACAGTTATTTCTTCAGTTGTCTAACTGCTGCTTCAGCTAGCTCAGGCTTCCAAGAAGCTCTAGGCTTCAGCAAAAAACCCACAGCCTTTGCAGTTGACTTAGCTCTGCAGTGCCACAGCTCCTCTGCAGTGAGTCTCTGAGTGCTTTACAAAGAGAATTAGGATAGTTACCTTCATTTTAGGGATGAGACAGCAGAAGCATGGTAAAGGCAGTGCCTTATCTAAAGATGAACAATGGCCAATGACAGAGATAGGAGAACAACCCTAGTTGAAGATGCTTAGTCCTGTACTGAAATTGATACTTTTCTTTTTAAAATGTGGCTGGCAGCTCTGCCCTTTTGGCAAATGCCCATTTGCATTTTCATGTGTCTGAGCTGCTGTTAAGCTGTCAGGTTGGGACTGCTGTCCCACAGGACGAGGCTTGTGGATTCCAGCATCCACTGAGACTGAAGTTCACAATGTTCTGGCCACCCCAGAGAGCCTCAGACTGCATTTGAAAACATCCAGGTAAGAGAGGTCACAGAGCCTGAATCCAGGAGGAACTGTACCTGGAGATACCCTTGCCATGGCACATAACCAAAACCAAGCAGAGACCTGGCATTTGGAAAAAGAGGCCAGACCTATAGCGAGTTTTCCTTGGAGTGTTCAAGCACTAGTCTAGACTACTACCAGAAGGAGTAATGCTAACATTGTGAAGAAAACCACAGGAAAGAGGGTGTTAATGGCTAAAACACAGGCCTTACCAAACTGAGGAAGACAAAGCAAGGAAGTAGAGAGAGAGCAGAAGAAGCTGTAAGTGCGTGGTCTTTGCAGAGGTGGAAAAACCCAGATAAACCTTAAAAAGCTTCATTTATGCACATTATTGAAAGAATGTAACATGAAAAAATAGAATTTTCTCCTCAGAGGGGAGAAGTCTGTGGGGAGGTGGTTGATGCCAAATGTTTTTGCTGTTCTTGAACCAAGGTTTTGGCAGATACCACTACACAAATGGAGCACACACTTGTGCTCATTTGACAAAGGAGAAGACACCTCTTCTCCATGGAGACTGAAAGTCCAATGGCTTTGATGATTTGAATGAATGCATTACATTTTTAATGGTGTAAATTATGCAAAGGTTCACATAAACAAAATTTTGATCAGAAGGAGAACAGGAGTAGAAGCGCTGCACAAGCCTGAAAAAAAGCAGAGTACTGGCCTAAAGGAGAAAAAATTAAAATACACTTTGTGTGTAATAGAAATAGCACACCTAGAAGAAAAAAGAACACAGCAAAATGGGCAGAAAGGTATTGGCATTGAAACTATCACCACTCTAGATACACCAGCAGAAACAGGTACAAAAATTACGAGCATCCCTCAAAGTACTCGATGAGAAAGGAAATTTATTCTTAATCTAGCTACTCAATCTAAGAGTCTGAAAGCATGTCTGTGCATATAGGATCATAAGATATCTTCTTACTAAAAGGTCCGAGGTAGTTAATCAGAGAACTGTATTGAAGAAGTTCAGCCTTGAGGTGCTAAGACACTGAGTAAAAAACTGAGAAGCCCTTGGACTCTTCCATGAGGGATATTGGTGAAGTCCTCCTAAGAGCATGAATTTATGTCTTATGGATGCTAATAAAAATGTCAGCATGCTGCAACAGAGAAGAAGGTTTTGACTATGGTATTTGGGTGTCAAAGGTTTCATGTCTTCATCTACTGGAGGCTCATAATAGCTGGAAAGGACATTACGCCACCTACTGCCACTGCTAAAAGGAGCATGACAAACTTGCCCTGGGAACAGCTTGAGATTTCTTGTTATTAAGAGAAAGTATTTGTATATTAAATAAAAACTTAGAAGAGAGATCCTAGTCAGAAACACAACCTCTAGAGCAATAGTCTGAAAAGCAACAGTGCAAAGACCAGAGGTGTGTGATTTTGCAGTGGCCTCTGGTGAAAGGAACAGCTACCTTCCCCTGCACAGGTTACAGTGCAACAGAGAGGTGATCTTCATGTTACAAAGAAAATTGCCCTCTCCACCTCAGTAAGGTCGTGAGGATCAGTCAGGCATCTTTGGAGCGCTCTTTTGTTACAGATCTTCATGAGGACACGGGACTTACCCTGCTTGTCCCCCTCAACCTCCAGTTCTGGGAACTGACCCACTCCCAGCTCTGTACCTGCAGAAGAGCCCAAGCCCACCTCCTGCCGTGGAGTATGCAGGGGCTGAGTACTTATTCCTACAGCTCAACAACCCTCGTTACCAGCGAGAGGCTTAGCAGCTGACAGCACCACTAAAAAAGGGGCTGCTCTGCTCTCTCTCTACTAAAGGCGGCGTGTGTCATGAAAGAGTACATGACAACATGTGATCTGGAGTGTTAAACAGACTGCAGTGAAGTCCCAGACACACACATTACCAACACAATGGGCCGGTGAGGGATGCTATCAATGTAATAAAGCACCTCTTGGCAAAGAAGGGAGTGAGGCAATCACATCTATATTTAGTACTTCTAAATTATAGAATAACAAGAGGGACATATGGGCTGTCAGCTGCAGACATTTTTCTGGAAAGAAATGAGAAATCTAGAATGCCTATGCTATTAGAAAGTGAGCTCAGGGGCATCAGGGTCTTGCTGGTGCATGAAGAAACATTTAAGGAGAAGCCAAATATAAAACACAATGGGACATACTGAAAACTGCTGCCATGGACTGGAAGTGATGCTGCAGGTACCTGTCTGTACAGGCAACCAGAGGTGGTTCTGCGGGTGTGTTAAATAAACCATCCTAGCAGGACACGACTGCAAGCACCTTATCCAGAACTTAGGCTGGAGGAAGATGAGGAGTGTGTCTACAGCATTTTTGATCAGCAAGGATACCTGCAGCAGCCTGAGCTGCCCACAACAAAAACCCGCCAGAACTAAATGGTTGTGCTTTTCCCCGGTGCCCATGGGACTGCTCTCTTAAGACAGGAGTAGCCAGAATCTCAGCAGTAAATTGGATGATCATGATGACTAACAAGCAAGTTATAAGCCTTTCATATCCCTTCTAATCTCAACGCTGCTTGCTAAATGAAGCTTAGCTGAGAAAGAACAAAGTCGGGAACTGTGTATTTACAAGTCTCTGGCATGACCTGGTTGGACTGACCACTGTGTTCCACAGCAGCGGGCACTTAGAAGCCAGGCACTAAAAGAAATCAGCTCTCTCAAACTTCAGACCCTCAAGGGCTTTTTAACCAACACAGAAACACCAACTGAGTTATAGGAAACCTTTGTTATTGCACATAACTTCTGGGGTCTCCTTACTTCTCTGTTCTCCCTAAGGGGAAGGTTGCAGTACATTTGAGAAAAGATGATGCCCAGAGACAGCACAGCTATTTCTTCATGCGGATATCCCACCAAATATGCAGATCCCTAAACATTAAAGGACCATATCTTCAGATCTGGCCTGATTCAGTCAGAGGAAGACTCCAGCTCCTTTATGGGAGGCAGTCTCTGGAAGTCTATTTTGTTACTCCCATTAAGTCTGTCAAAGAGACAGGACAGTTGATGTTTCCATCACTGAAACATCAGCTGAGGTTTCATCATAGTTGAGGTTTCAGCATGGAAAGATGTGCCTCTGAATTTTCAGTTTCCTACAGACATCTGTAGAGCCAAAAGGCACCCTGTCACACAGAGTGGGATGTATGAAAGTCTGTTTCCCACAAATGCCACCACTATTGCAGCACACACACACATGGAAATGAAGCAGTTCCTTCAATCACAACTGTTTTTCTTTACACAAAACAGCAAAGTAAGAGAGAAAAAGGAGTCCTGGAGGGTTATACTGGTTTCACATGGGTGATCTGAAACCGCAGATGAGTCTTTTTGGTCAAAATAGTAAAAATGTTTATTTCCTGTTTGCAGTTACTTTGAGAGAAATTTATAGCATGGGAGCAACCGCGTCTGAAGCCGTAGCAGACAGGAGTGCTGTGCTGAGGAAGGGGTCGTGTGTTTCCATCCCTGTGGAGTCATGAGTGGACACAGATGTTGAGCCTTCCCTCTCCATATCCCTTCTACCCCAGTCAGACCCTCCTTCAGAAAGCAAGAAGATAATTTGCAGAAAGAAAGATGCATTCCTCTCCCCCTCCCCCCTTTGTTTGGATATAATAGTGCATTTCTCTTTCATCCTTTGAAATATGGATTTGTTACACAAAGTCCATGGAGACTCAGAACCAGAAAATACTACGCCAGGATGAGAGCTGATGGTTTGTGTCTTGTGCATGCCCATCTCTGCCAGGCTCTAGCCTACACTGTCTCTTCATGTGCAGGCAAAAGCAGCAAAAGCTTTACTCCCCTAAGATATGCCATTTAAAGCAATGTTAAAGACAACTTTCTGGTAGCTAGTTTGTGTGTGTATAAAAAATATAACAAACCAAATAAAATTCTTTGTGTCCAGCGTGAAGTTACTGGATCTCAGACTTGCTGGCATTTGTTTTTGGACAGAAGAGGGAAATATCTCTGTAAAGTTTCCATTGATCTATAAAGCAGAAACATCTGCTGGAAGTGTTGTCCCAGGCCGTCTCTGACTGCAGTCAGCAGGAGGCGAGCCTGTGGTTAATAAGCTTTCTCTCTATCCCTTCCACAGTAGATGTCATTGCAATGAGTATGAAGCACAATAAGAAAGTTTACAGGATATGGACTAACTCAGCCAGAAAATACAAAACACAAACATGGAAAAAAAGCATCACTGAGAAGACTGTCAACAGCTTTCAGATTAGTGATGTACTCCTGCCAAAGTGAAAACAGAACCATTGGACCAGCTACCCCGAACAAGTCCTGGGACTTGCCTCCGTAAAAAATGCCATATGGACCATTTTAAAGCTCTCTTCTGCAGTCCTATATAAAAGTGCTTGCAAGGCTGGGACTTAATCAGTAAAAGACTGTCCTCCCTGGCAGGATTTTCAGAGAGTTTAATTCAATTTGCAGTGTAGTTTATGCCATATACCCACACTGAGATTTTTCATTTCCTTAGTGATGCTAATTCGTATGCACTTCCAATGTGGACAACAGCATCCCATAGGTACTAGAGAATTGGAAACTCCCCAGCACAGAAATGAGCCTGGAATTCACTGCTGGCAGTGATATTGAAGAAGTTGAGCAAAGTTTTTGCTACCTTGGGCAAAGTTTGTGTTCCCCCCAGGCTGATTTTCACAACCAGATTGCTGGTTGTTTCCACCTACAGGAAACTTTGAAGGGAAGCCTCCAGCATTTCACCTAGACACCTCCCCAGTGAGGCCAACGCCACTTCCCCACAGCATCTGTCAGCCCCATGATATGAGGATCTGGTGGGTCCTCCACTGCCTCCGCCATGCAGCCCACTGCAGCCTCCTGCACTCTGCACCAGTAAGCACCTGCTGCTTCACTTCATAGAATCATAGATTCATTT
>VZRW01002575.1:0-74070 GCA_013398125.1 Aegotheles bennettii
CTATGGGTCAGGTCTGGTTGGCATATGGGGCCCTCCGTGCCTCTAAAAAGGGAGTCACCAGTGACAACTACTCTTCTTTTTTTCTTAACAAAAGAAATTGTGATACAATGTATAGACCAACTTNCCCTGATACCTATTGTATAAGTGTGCCTGAGGAGGTGGTGCAAGATGGGTAGAAATGCGCCTGTGACCCCAAGCAGGAACCTGCTTCCATCCTCCCTCATTTCTTAGGCTGTCTTTATTTGCCTGGTGGAGAGAGCGTAGAGGATCCTTTCTTTCATGTGTTGTGACTGCCTGGTGTATCTGCCTCAGGGATGGTGGATTGGTGGAGCCATACTCTATCTCCTCCCCAGGGTCCCTGATACTTCTTAATCTCTCTACTTCCTCCCTTAGCTCAGCCACCATGCTGAACAAGTTATCCACTTGGTCACACCTCACATATCTGTTGTCCATACAGGCATCCATTACCAATGACAGACTCTGGCATTCCCTACAGCCTGAGACCTGGACAGCTGCATGCCTTTCTGGCAGCACTCTCTAGGTTGCTGCATCCTTTCTGGCAGCTGCAGAGGTTACAGTTTTTGGCTGAGTGGACACCGTCTCCAAGTTCCTTCTTAGAGAGTGATGACCACCAAATGAGCTCACCTCGAGCTGGCCAGGCTTCAGCACCCTTCCTGCTTGCTCTGCCCACTTGAACTGCTGTGCAAACTGCTGCACCTGCCCTGACTGATGCGTCCGCACCATTTGGCTGCTCTGGTTGCTGCACTCTGGGTCATTCATGCTCCCCAGGGCCGTTTAAATCACCTGTGGCTACTCTGACCATGCCCCCTGCCGCACCTGACTTGCTGTGTGAGATTCTGGGGCCTTTCTGGGGTTCGGGGTTGCTGCATGGGTTACCCTGATTTCATGAAACCCCCCTGTACAGTCGGATCTGACTCTCAGCCCCTGGGCTTACCTCGATTGTTGCTGCCACCACTGATGCTTGCCTTGTTGACTGAAGTTACAGTGTAAACCTGAAGTGAACACTGTTCCAACCAAGTCAGCTAACTATCTTAATGGAGAAGTCTCACATGCAAAAAATAAATCCCTAAACATATACAGAAGATTCTGATCCCAAACCTTGACGCAACAGAGCACAGAGAGCATATGACTAGGCAGACATCTAAGCCATACCAGATGCTGTAGTGCTTATCTGCCTACCTGGCCACCTGAGCGTCCTCACTGGCGTGAAATGCTCTTGTCTGCTTTTATTCTAGCTCCACAATGCTTGCATATGTAACTACAGTACCTTATTGTAAAGTGCAGAGATGGGGAAAAGGGAGGGAGATTGTTCCCTTTTAAATGCCTCCTGACCTCCTGAGGGACCCTGTACTTCCTTTCTCTACTTCCCTGCTTGGTGCTTTTGGCTCAGCCATGTTATTTGCATCACTCAGGTGCACCCAGAGAAGAAAGGTTCTTGTGCTAGACTCTGAGAGTATAGTTGGCAACTAATAATACCCACTGACTCTTTGTACTGAATGAGGTGAATAATGTGGATTAGCCTGCTTCTTGAAGGCATTTCAATTCAATATGCATTTGAGGAAAACTGCCAAATTTATGAAGTAAAAGATACTAAGGAAGTAGCATAGCATCCTTTCAAGGAAATGCAGCATAGAGTCCCAATACGCTGCATGAAAAAAACCTGATAATTTTTTCTGAGTCTACCTTCTGCTAAACTAATAGGATGCCCTTCACATGTTACACTGAAGATTGTCAGTAATCCCCATTCCGACTTTCCATTTCTCTCATCATTCTGCGGACCAAAATTTATGTTAAATTTAATTTCCAAATTATTTTTTCATTTGTTTTAGAGGAGTTTGTTGGCCTGTTTGTAGTACTGATACAGCTTTCTAAGTAGAAAAAAAAAGGCATCTCTCCTCTAGGTGCAGAAAGAAACACTTAGTGTAAGTGGGCTGTGTACACAGATCCTTCCCTAAAAATTGGAAGAATTGAAATTCTATATTTGACAGGTGAGAACCTGAGAATGAGAGCCAGATTGATCATCTAGAAATGAGAGACAACTATGTAAGGCTACTGATGTGACATTCATGATTATTTTCAGTGTTCAAGGTTTCCAAGGAAAGTCAAACATTAACTTTCATCTTATTTCAAGTGCATTATCATACAGCAACTTTTGCATCACTGGTGATTATTTGCCTTTCCACACCTACCTCCACACCTGCATAAAAACTTGATTACAAGAATATGTGTATCTTGACAATAAACGAACAATATATGTATTTTCTATTGACATATTAAAAACTAAATAAATGTGAAGTTCTCTTTAGATTTAGATACCTTGAAGATGATGTGCCTGCCAGTCTTAAAGAAGGCAGTACCAGCAAGATCTAGTATGTTCATGTAGAGAACTTGTTATATATGATGGATTCATAGAATGGTTTGGGTTGGAAGGAACCTTAAAGACCATCCAGTTCCAACCCCCCTGCCATGGCCAGAGACACACACCACTAGACCAGGTTGCTCCAAAGCCCCATCCAAGCTGACCTTCCAAAGAAGGGGCATCTGCAATTTCTCTGGGCAACCTGTTCCAGTGTGTCACTACCCTCACAGGAAAGAATTTCCTCCTAATATCTAATCTATATCTAACCTCTTTCCATTTTAAACCATTACCCAATGTCATATCACTACAGGCCCTTGTAAAATATCCATCTCCAACTTTCCTGTAGGCCCCTTTCAGGTACTGGAAGGTTGCTCTAAGGTCTCCACAGAGCCTTCTCTTCTCCATACTGAACAATCCCAATTCTCTCAGCCTGTGTTCACAGGAGAGGTGCTCCAGCCCTCTGATCATCTTTGTGGCTCTCCTCTGGACTCACTCCAACAGGTCCATGTCCTTATGTTGGGGGCCCCAGAGCCAAACACGGTACTCCATATATATTTAAGTGAAATTAACTAGTGTGCATTGTAGCTTGCTTAAAAATTCAAACAGTAAAACAAGTTTATGGAAAGGTATGCTATAGTTATTTTTAAATACCTTTGATGTTTAGCATTTTCACTGCTGCTCTGTGGTTCTGCATTACCACAGAGCAACACAAAGCGGTTTGACTCAAAACCCTTACGTTCTTTTCCTTGAATTTTAAGTCTGATCTGAAAAACCCTTAAATATACTGAAATCAGCTTAAAAACCTCTCCAAGTCCACTGTGATCTTAGTGACATCTTAGCTTGAATGCTTTCTACCTGTTCAATTTTACCATTTTTCTCAAGAAAGAGATAGGTCATCTGTAAATGTGCCACAGGGACAAATGTGGAGCCCTGGGACAGACTACTTTCCTTCACAAATATTTCTAAGCTAAAGACCAATTCTGTACTCACTGAGCATTTTAGCTGATCTCTAAATACTTTACAAAGTTCATAGTTAAATACAGGTTTGGGATTGTTTTCTGTTCTTGGGCTTTCTACAATGGTCTCACATGGTTATTCCTCTCATCCATCTTCGGGATGGGTTTCCCCAACCAATGGATCAATAAACTTGCCTACACAAAACACTCCTGGCACAAGCAGTATTTATTTCTTTAAACATTTTCTCAGTAGGGTAGGCTAAAGAGATAGACATCTTGTCTCCAGGAAGGCCTCAGAGGACAGTAGCTTATACAGCTGTACCATAGCACACTTGACTATAACACAAATAATATAATACAGAACACTCATACTGTGACTGAGGACCATTTTCTGCTTCCAGTTAAATTTACACCAAAAAGGAGTTAAACATTTTAAACTGGTGATATTCAGGAGTATATTGGTATTTATGCCTCTAGTGTGGACTAGACATTAACCTGTATGCACAGTTGCAAGCTGTGATTCCCTTTCATTGCTAAAGAAAAACACTGTTCTCACACCAATTGATGTTTTCTGTACAATCCTCACACTGTCCCTAAGTGTAATTCATATCTCTGGATGAAAAAAATAATCATAAAATGCAAAAGCAGAGAACAGTTAGAGTATTGGTTCTTCCTATGGGATAGGAATTTTATGTGACCATTTTTGGATTTTGTAAGATGTATGCAAAAATCTTTCAGTGAATTTATCTTCAAGGTACTTTTATAGTTAAATACATGTGATTTGTTGGTATTGTTTCCTCTTTATTCTAGTCACAATAATCAATTGCTTCCAAGGACTATAACTAAAATTTAAGGGGTATTTAAGTTTAGTTTAAGTAAAGTTTATTTAAGTAAATTTAATGATAAAATTATTTAAAAGTTCAGGAGAAATTTACTGTCTAATTTGTCTTTTTAGTACAGTGGTAAATGATGATTTTAAAATTTAAAACTGGGAACTACCTCATGTTTAAATGGGTTAAGAGAAAAAGTATTTGCAGATTTTAATTTATAGTAATCTTCCAGAGCTGATACGAAAAAAATAGTACAAGTGGAATTCTTACTCCACAATCAACAAAGTGACAAGACTTTGAAATATTTTTTTTCTCCCCAAGTGTTCCACATGATGCATCATAACTAAGTTTTTCTTGCAGTCACAATGTTCTGATGCTACCAGGGTAAGACTCCAGGAGTGTCACTGTGAAGAGCTTAATGAATCCTAAAATTTTGGAATTTATCTTCTGCTGTGTAAGAGTATTTTGACAGATGGTCACTAAAAGATTTATTCAGTACCAAAAATCATAGTTATTTCTGTTATAAGTGCTTTGTTAAAATAACTTTAATGTTAAAATACCAAGTAAAATTTGGTGGCTGACTGGTGACATTAAAATAGTAAACTGAAAAGCTTTTTTCTGTGCTTTTGGCAAACAGTAATCCTCGTTTCTCTGCCTCAGGAGCAGGTACCCTTTTTACATATTCAGCCGAATGTTAGCATAGTTGCAGAAACAGCTTTAGTCTATTCAGCAAACTTGAGGGTATATTTAGCAAATAAGATTTTGTATTTCTTCTTCTATACCACTTGCACATTAAGTATATGCAAACAGTTCTAGTTTCCTCTCTGCAAGGCAGGTCCTGCCTAGACTCTACCTCAGAAAAGCATTTTTTTTTCTTGAAATACAGTATTTAGAAAGGCAAAGCCACTTTAATGGTTGAAAGTGGGTTTATGTCTAGACTACTTCCTTTGGTGTCTAAGCAAACTGAAATGCCCAGGTATGCAAAAATGACTTGAATGTTTCCTTTGCTAGTAGAAATCTAGACCAAAACACTTAAAAATCCAGTAGGAATACAAGTTACCTAACAACAATATTTTCAAATTTAAATCTGAAAAAGAGGAATCTGAAAAGCAATGAGTCAAATTTGGCTCTCAATGGTACATTCACTGAATCTGCTTCCTTAAATAAAATCTCAGTACTTTTCCTTTTTAAGCCTTGTCGTACTTGAGTTAGAGATACTCATGATGGCACACAGTCTCCCTGAATTTTGGCAACAGGTACTAATTCCTGTTCATTTGGATGGGAGACATTGCCACTAAAACTTTCTTAAGCAATTTGAACAACCACAATATCTCCTCTTTGACAAGGATGTGTGTTCTCACTAGGAAGGAGCTTAGTGTCTTTCTGTAATATATGGTTACAACTGTTTAATAGGTGGCTGAAAGAACTCAGAGACACCTACCTTTGCAATACCCTTTCCTATTGTAATGACTAGAGTTTAAGTTCTGCTTTGTTCCTCATTAAAATATAAATCAAATAACTCCATAAAGTTCAATAGCTTAAATTAGGAGAATTTGGCTTTGGAGACCAGGCATTTCACCTTATTTTACTGAAGGTCTGATACTTGCTGAGAAATGTGTCACAAGAAGACTACCTGAAGAGCAAGAATGAGGAAAAAAAAATAAATTATGAGTAGGTCCAGCTACTGACAGTTACTACAACAGATCATTGGGGGTGTCAAAATGCATGCTATAGAAAAATATTTCCTGGAGGTATATTGTCAAGAAAAATATAAGGCAGAAAATAAAACAAATTGAAAAATTAAACCACAAGAGTGTTAAATTAGGTAAGCTTAAACACCTGTCACCTTCCATGTAGGCATAGCTATTAAGGAATAACATACATTGATCAAAATTTGCATGGAATGTCTTACTGCAAAAAACGCAAAGCAGATTTAAACAAAAGTGTTAACAAGCATCTTGTCTTGTACACTAAGATCTCATTTAAGCCATAGGTCAAAGTCTTAGAATTTACTTGGTATTCATTAGGTGAATCAGAATGAAGTTACTCCTGAGAGGAGAGGCTAAGCTAGAACATTTTCTTATTTCAGTCCCTGCAACAAACTGAAGCTCACTTAGTTCTGCCCAGATCAACAAAACCACCTCTCACAGTTAGGCTGAGGGTTGCAGTGGTTCAGAGCAGCACAGAGAGCCAGTGCCCCCATGAACTGTGTCACAATAATGTCACTGCAGCATCAGAGCAACCTAGGGGAAACAGTGAAAGGCATGGTGAGCCCATCCTTCCCAAACTTCCCCTTTCAGCTCCCTGTTAATTGCAGAGTTGCAGCCAGTGTGACTTGAGCATATTTACTTCTCACCCCACTGCTGGCAATACCCTTGATCCCCTTTCTTTAGGGCCAGCAGGTATATGCTCCTAATTTACACATATGCACAAAGACATTGAAGTATACACATAACCTCAGCTGAGTTAGAAATACAGATCACAGGGAGACTAACTGCAGCAGCTGGACACAAAAGCGGAAGGCTTCTAAACAACACTGCTTGTGCAGGGAGAGAGTTTGTTAGATGAATGTACCACATTTCTCCCAGAGTTCTAGCTTTTGAGTCTTCATGTAACAAAGTGATGAAGCACCAGTCAACATCAAACTTTGATCTGCTTGAATTAGTTACCTAATCTTCTGATTACAATGGAAGTATAGTCCCTTTTGCTCTAGAACCCTCAAATGGAAAGCACCTAATAAGCCTTAGCTTATGCACAAATCAAGTTTTAGGACAGTGATCAGGCCACCATGAGGCTGAAATAATATATGACTTCTCCTGTGTTGTTTTGTGGGTAGGGTGATAGTGGTTATCAGACAGTAAACCTCGCAAATTTGATTCAGCAAGGAAGGTTTTGTAGACCAGGAAAAACTTGTAGATTTTGTAGATCAGGAAATACTTTTTCACTGTGCGAGTGACAGAGCACTGGAACAGGCTGCCCAGAGAGGTTGTGGAGTCTCCTTCACTGGAGACATTCAAAACCCGCCTGGATGCATTCCTGTGTGATGTACTGTAGGTGAACCTGCTCCGGCAGGGGGGTTGGACTAGATGATCCTTCGTGGTCCCTTCCAACCCTAGAATTCTGTGATTCTGTGTGTGATTCTGTGACCACATTGATGCAGTTTCATTCATAGTCAATACAGTTTGGTGTTCTAGTCCAGCCCTAGATTTCATAAAATAACTTTAAAAATTATTTTAATGTTATTTAACACTATTTAATGCTATCTTACCAAATATGACATTATGCATTACAGTTTCAAGATCTGTGAATGCAGTGTTTGTACTTTATAATTCTAGTTAGTTTGTCCCAAAGTTTTTGTTGGATCTGGATGTAAACACACAACTTTAGAAGTTTCACTTTTTTTTTTTCCACTACAACAAAAGAAAAAACATTAGTTTGGAATCCTAATGACATGGCAATAAGTTCTTAAATTGTTTTTGTCTTTATGTTAATTGTAAAAATGTTAATTCAAAAACCCCAAAATTTTAAAGAGAGCAATTTAGATTTTATTGCCATTATTTCTCTAAAACTGAATAATTTAACTTATACTTAAGTTAAAGTAATGCTTAATGTATTGATCTAATTGATATATTAAAGCCAAACATCACATTAAGACCACTTTCATGGCTATTAGACAAACTCAGTCTATGTTACTTTCGTTATTAAAGACAATTTTTTATTCAAAAGTTATTGTCTAATGCAAATTATTTCTTTATAAGGGTGGTATTATAAGGTCACTTATAATTTCAGCATAATTAAAAAATGAGAATCTCCATTCTTCTGTCTTAAATTAAAATCATGTCTTCCACAAATAAAGCATGGCTTACTCTTAGGAAGTGATAATGTTATAAGGACGGCCCCACAGAGAGAGTACAGCAAGGATTAAGGGAACAGTCAAAAGCTATTGCAAATTTACTGCTCAGCTTTCTTTAGAAGCATTAAGTTGTACCATTATAAGAAAAACTGCTTTTTCATACCAGTCAGGCTGCTTAAAATTAAACATGCATTGCTTACTCACAAGAACTGGAAACAAGAATATTAGACGTGCAAGTAACAAAGAATGTTTTTCACTGTTGAAGAGTTCTGGACCAGGTTAAAAAGTATTTAAAAGTGTGTGAAACCTCAAATATTTTTAGGAAGATAGAGATGAAGACTGTAGGGCAAAAGATGTCTTTATATATTCAACTTATAAACACTCACTATTTCCATTGTTTCATTTGAATGTACTGTTTCTTTGACTTCTTTAAGATGAAACTGCAGATTAGGTTATTCTAACAACAAAGTCAAAGTTAATTAGTTTTAACTAACAGCCAAGTTGTAAACTACTTGAGGTCAACTCCACCCTCAGGAAAATGAGCATTAGTGAGACATTTTAAAGCACTGTCTGTTTTTATAAGCAGTGCAGGAAAAGGCTAAGCCAATAAAACATGATCATTCCATTCTATATTTTAATATTAGACTCTAAAGGACAAAACACTCCAGTGTGCTTTCATGACAAAACCTTGCACCGAACTAATAACCATACGTGAGTAAAGGAAATTACTGTCATTTTGCTTTGGTATTGGTCACTGAACGTAACAAGCAAACAACAGTGAAACCTCTATCAAATGGACTGTGATGAGAGGTTCCTGCACAGCTTGGACAACAAAGAGACCCCCAGAGACTGGTGTGAGGTTTCCTTTTTTTACCCTGAAGATAAATCGTTAGGGTCTCAGATGATTCTATATTTTGAAAAAACAAACAAACAAACAGCAGAAAAAAAATCTTTGCTTGTTTTTTGGAAATGCTAGGCGTGACCATCTGTTGTTAATTACAGCTTCATTTTCTCTTCCAGACTTCTTTGGTTGCATGCCATAACTGCATGGGGCATAGGGGTTTATGGCTTGAAAATAGCCTTGTCATTCGGTGAAGTCTAACAGAGCAAAGGGGGGCTTGATAAATGTTAAAAATGTTCCTTGGAAAGCTCCTTAGATCAGATTAGTTCTCAGTTGTTTGTTTTTAGAATCCCAATAGTCTTGAACAATTAAAAGGTAAATACATGAGGCCACACAATTCATGAACCATATAGAAAATATTTAACAGCTATTGAATTACTCTTGAAAGTAACTATTCCGCCCTTTATTTACATGGCATGTTTATATGCTCTGCTTAGAATGTTAAATAAATTGAGTTAATCACATAATTAAACTCCAATTTAACTTGTATTCCTCATATACTGAACATCAGACAAATGCTTAAGTACCTTGATGAACTGGGGTCTTAGGGTGTGTCTCTAAAAGGTACAATGCAGTCTGATCCTGAGCCAGCAGAACTAACTTGCCAAGCTTTAAGTCTGTGGAAGACAAATAACATGTTCTTCAGCAAACTGTGGGATTTCCCCTCTCACCCCTGCTCCCCCCTCTACCCTTCCTTCCCTTTACTGGATCATTAGAAGAGACTTCAACAGTTTACAAAGCTGAATCTTGAAAACAGTAACAAAAAATCTCACATATGTTTCTCCATAGAGTTAAGCTGGTGTTTCAAAAAAAAGGGAGGTGGTCTACATAATCTACTACTGTTAAAATTCATATAGGGGGGCAGGGTTATGGGATTAAGAGTATGATGATTTAATTTATGGCTATTTTCACTACATACTTTACATTAGGTTTTTTTAGAATAAAACAAGATTTACTGAAATAAAAGCTTCTTAACATTCAATTTATTTTGTTTTCCATTTCCATAAGTCCCACTGTTCTGTTTATTATTTCTCCTGTCCTTTTCCTTTTCTAGAGAAAGTTATCACCCTTTAAATGGAATTATTGAAATTAAGAACAGTGACAGATTTTGACCCAGATATCAGTTTATAGAAGAATGATGATGCACAGACTATGGTGAAGAAATGCATTAAGAAAATCCTTCTAATTTGCTGCTGTAAAGTGCAGCAGCAACAGGACACTTTTAGCTGGTGTTCAAAGTAATTGTGAGAATGATGGGACTCAAACTGTCCTCCGTGTGAAATTTATCCTTCATCCAATCAGCAGAAACAGCTAATGCACTGGAAGGTGTATTATATCCCATCTACTTCCCAATAAAGTCAGTGGTGTCCAATCAGACACCTATTGTTAGTAGAGAATCTGAAATTGATACAATCACCACACTGATCTACAGTTATGTCTGTCATTTGCTTGCAGCCACATCCTCCTCCACTTCCACCATACAGCTGTTTCAGAGAAGGAGCCTGCGGCACTAAGTTTCAGAACACCCTAATGACCAGATTTGTTAGTGAGATTGGGATAAATAACACCAGTCCATACAGGGGCTACTGGTAATGCCACATGTAAGGGTGGAGGGTACAATGCTACACAGTTCCCCAAGATAACCAAGATAACTACTCACCTGCTCTAAGCCCTACTACCAGACCAGGCCTTGAAGCAGAGAAGATCAGGTTGATTGTTTCATTTTATACATGATTGTCTCCCAAATGTGCTGGAGAATGTCCTATTGATGGACTGCTAGTAAGTTGCTTGGATTGAGGGAGAAAGGAAAACAAAAGAAAAAAGAAAGCCTTGAAATGGCCTCCTTGTGCTTATGAACTCGTGAGGATGCATAGACAGGAGACAGGATTTCTTTTGTTCAGTCCGATTACAAAGCCAGCTACATCAACTACAAGACAGGTTCACTCTCCTCACTATGAAACAGGCTGGCAGTGGGCCGAGGGACACATATGACGTTTGTGACTTCTGCCACTAGAAACAAGTCATAAATTAATTCCTTATATTAATTTGAAAGTTTATAGGCAAGGATCATTACACAGGCAATCTTTAAACAGTGGATTAATCTCAGTCTAGAATAAAATGTTGATGTGAATGAAACCACTTAAAGTTTAAGACTGTTTTAGCACTTACACCTCCTAGTGATAGCTATCAGCATATTTTTTTTTCCTTCAACCTATCAAGCCATGAACTATAGGAAATTCCTTTTGTAAGCACAGTCTTTAGAAAGCTCTTCTTTTTGTGGAAGGCTGCTAATGCCAGTTTATTTCTTTAATACACAAACCTCAACCAGAATTGGCTGTTACACAAATACACAAGTAAGTTGTGCTGTCTCTGATCTCATCACATGTTGTGAGTTAAGATCAGATTATCACTATCAGTACTTGGATACATGTCCCCCAGAGAAACTCCACATATTGCAGTACTAGTGATTAAGTAGGAATCACTGTCTCCATTAGACACAAGTTTGTCCTAGTATACCAACCAAATGGATCTACCTATATCTTCATGAAGATGCAATATTTATTATGTTAAAGATGCTTAACTAGACTTAACTAGACAACTGCTGTGGTTCCACAGGCTTGCAGCAGGTACCAAGCACTTGTCACTCAGAAATACCACAGTGATTTATTTCTATTTTCATCATGTACCTTTTAGGAAAGCAGAAGGGAAAATAAAGTAGTTTAAGAACGGGAAGGAAATCAAAAGCAAAAGTGTTGAAAGATAAAGATAGAAGGGCAATCAAAAGCCTATTTTCCACTTAAAGTCTATGACTTTTTTCACTATAACATTAGAAGTAACACAGGAAATATTAAAATTCATAGACAATAACATTCACACATAATGGTTACTAAGCACACGAATGACCACTCCTGATTATTTGGATGATGTTACATGAAAGCCTTTTGTTTTCAGCTAATATTGTCCTTCCTGGATGGAAAGGAAGGATTCAGAATAAACCCTACTCAAAAAGCTGATGGTAGGATAATGTATTAAAAAAACCAAACCAAAAATTCTCACAACAAAAGCCAAAACGAGAGAGAGGGAAGGAGAGGGAATGAGAATGAGAGAGAGGGAACGAGAGCAAGAGAAAACTAAAGTACTATTAAACTGAAGATGAGAGAAGCATTCCATACACAGTTTGGTTCTGTCAAGGCAGTAGCCAGATTAGTGAAGATGGCAAAGTGAATTTAAATCAGGTAGAAAAATCAGTGTAGCATTTTTTCCCCTTATCTGGAGTATTGCACTGACTATTAATGTTTCAGAAATATGTTATTTGACTTTTCATTGATTCATACATAATTTTGTCCCTGCATAATTTATAACAAAAAGGAAAAACAGTGTAGCTATTTTACTAAAACTGTGTTGTCCAAGTGAGTACCACAGGTACAAAATGTTTCCTTTTTTGACTCCTGTTGTTTCAACGCTAACTAATGACTGAAAACTGAATACCAAGGACAATCATGAGCACTTAGGGCCCAATTCATAAAAAATTCTGCAAGCCATTTATGCACAAATGTTACTACTTTCATATGGAAACAAGCTACATAAAGTAACCCCCTTTGCGATTCACCAACCCTCTTTATGTTAACATATTTTTCCTCAGTGGTATATAGTAACAGTGCGGAATTCCACAGAGGGGACAAAAGCAAAATCAAAAGCTTTTTTAGTGTTTCTTTCAGAAAAACCTTAAGCTTTATGTTTCTGTGTCTTTTTTTTTTCCACCTCTAATGAACCAGAGCAAATCTGACTCTTCTTGTAGGTAATTGTAATTTCTGGAAGATCACGTGCTTTTTTTATACTCGTGACTTTTTACCAGTATCAGAGATGTTGGCAGATAATGTGTCCAAATATTCTTAAATACAATGATAAAATAAGAATATTTGAATATTTATAACTTGACAATATATTTTTTAATCTGATTTTTTCAATAATTGTTTCCTCAATAGTCAAGATGTGTTTATTTGAGGTAGTGGTTGGCTACCTAAAATGGTATTAGATACAGATAGATCAAAGGGTTAGAGTTTTACAGTGTTTGTCAGAGGCACACACCAGCTGCAGAAATAACAACCTTAACAAACAGCAGAAAACCCACACAGGAGTTTAACCTAAAGTCACAGAAACCATGCAACATAATTTCATTTGTTTCTTGCTTACATTTTTTTTCTCCACTCTGAAGATGATATTGCTACAGACTGCACACAGCATCTCTGAAAAGAAAGGGGTACATTATCACAGCTTTTCCTCTGGTCAATTAATGAATTACACCCTTTTAGAAAACAAAAGCATATACTGTTACCCAAAATGAAAGCTTATGGAAGGTCACATTTTCCCATTGGTTATGGCTCAGTGATGCCTTGCATGTCCAAACTAAATAGCAGAGAAAATAATAAAGGCAGTGTAAAGCATTAGGTGCATCCCAAGGTAGGACATGTCTTTAAAGAAGACTTATAAAAAGAACTTTTTAGGCAAAGTGCTGATTCAAAAGGAGATATTAATCAGTGTTTTCTTTGTTTCTCCGGTGTGCAGTGAGTGTCTACACAACCATCTCAAACTAAAGCTCAGCTACTGCAATTTTATCTCCTACTGAGGAAAATTCACAGAAACCAGAATTTTGGTTAGTGAGATGAATCAAAAGGTGAAACCAGAGTAAATAGAAAATACTTTTGTATATATACATTTTCATATTTTGAATTATGTGTCTATTTATATAGTAATTCTGGTAGTTACAAGTCATAACCCAGGAGATTAGAGCTAGGCAAGCTGTAAGTCAGCAGTGTAAGCTTTTTCATACTGTAAAAGAAACGTAGCTCTTACAAAGCATTGAGATATAGAGGTAGCTTACCATAATCACAGCAAATACGTCATAACACTAATGCCATCACACTTCAAAGTTATGCTCTGCTGAGGACTAGAACCTGTCTCCCATCAAGCCAACTGAAAATACCTTTCAATTCAATGAAGTATCACCAAGTTTTAACTTGCCAGCATTTTTCTGGTATACACAGACTCATGAACAGATGCCCATGAAGCAGACACACAGTTGATATGCTTTAATGTGTTGAATATTCATTATTTCTCTCAATTATATTTTTGATATCATGAATAACCTGAAAGATGAACATACTTCTCACAAAAGACAAGACAACTGAAGAAATGAAGAGAGAATCTTACTATGTCTGTTTTGATTTGACATTACACTGATCTTCTTTAAAGTTACATATCAAATTTACTCTTCTGTAGTATAGGAAAGTTAATAGATTATTGGTTTTGTTTGTATGTGTGTAAAAGAGCATTTTTATGTAAATTAAATTTAATTGGACATGAATACGGATTTCAATTCAAAGTTAGATTACTTAAGCTTTATTCTTTTTTGTAAATGTTCTAATATAAAAATTCTGATGTAGTTTTGAAAAGTTTTCTATCAGAGGTTGATCATACTTAGCAGCTTCTGTGTGTGGAGAGTTGGTGTCTTCAACACACTTGCTGAGTGTGCACCCGATCCCACCATCCATGTCCTCAACAGAGATGTTAAAATTCAGCAGTACTGACCCCTGAGGATTGCCACTCATCTCCACTTGGACATTGAGCCATTGACCACCACTCTTTGAATGCAACCATCCAGCCAATTCCCGATCCATTGGGTTGTCCATCCATCAAGTCTATGACTCTTCAATTTAGAGACAACGATGTCACGCAGGATGATATCAACTGCTTTGTACAGGTCCAGGGAGATGACATCAGTTTCTCACTGGTCTCCATTTGGACGTTGAACTGTTGACCACAATTCTGAGTCCAGTATACTGGCATAAACCATTCCTGAGTTTTTCATAAGGGAACCGTATAGCACAATGTTCTTCTTATTGCAGATTACTAACAGTACTAACAATTTCTGATTCATGAACAATAAAAGCTGCAAAAACAAATTTAATATGGCTATGTTAATAATCATTACTAGGATTCACACAACTAAGAATTAACTCATCTTACAGTTAGGTCAGTAATTAGTATACCAGATACAGTGTAAGATTTAACCTTACCTTTGAGATCTGTGCAGTGAAACCTAGGAACATGGCTTCAAGAGTAGTTTGCCCTTAGAGGAACAGTTAGTTACTGGATATTAGAAACTTTGCTGCTGCTGGGTTTCCTCCCCAAATGGGGTATATGGTGCTAGTCACTTGCCAGGCAGTTGAATACCAAAATGCTTCAACCTTAGAAACTACCCTCCTCTTCAAGTATTCATTAAGCAACAGAAATTTCATTAAGCAATAGAGATTTTTTCTTGCAACCATCCTGCCTAGAGAGAGGTGGTCTTTCTAGTGATACCAAAATACTTGATTGTGGGAACAGTGAGAAAGAAAGACAATTATGAGCTCTCCCTAGGATTTCATTCTCATTCAGGAAAATAAGTAACTGGCCTGACACTGCATTTGTTTTCAGACAGTCCTGGAGTCAGTCCTGCAGCCTTGTGAAACAGGACCTTGCTGTGGGGTTTTCACTAACATCTTTTCTTTTACTAGCAGAAATTTGTAGTGAACAAGGGGGATTACTGGTTCATCCTCTGTTTTCTGACTCATACCAGAAGCTAAATACTGACTAAACCACCAAGTTAGGCATAACAACAGTCTTTCTAAGTTAAAAATTTAAACTTAACTAGGAAACAGAACATTTAACTTGCCATAATCATTACAATTTCCCAAACACAGATCCAAGCTTAGGCACATGTTACCTGGAATTCACCACAGTACTTATCCTAGGAATTTTGTCATTATTTCTACAAAGTTCTTATGAAAAGCTGTTAAGTAATTATTTACTGCAAAATAAAGTGATTAATCATGCCTCCCTGGGTACACCAAGGGGAAGGAAATGTGAGAGTCTTCTAGGACAGAGGTTGGGATCACAGTGAAAGACATGTGGGGGAAAGGGGATTTCTGATAGAAAAGTGAAGTAGTAAAAATCAAATCCAAGCTTTAGAAGTGAATTAAAAACATAATGTATGTGTATATATATTTGGATGAAATATTTACTACATTATATGTTGTATATAATACATATATACATGTATACATATTGCTTTACACTACAGGCTATTGCTCAAAGTTGCTGAACTGTGAGAATAATGAAGACAAGAAACTGCCTCTTAATGGAGATGGGAGTTAGGAATTGTTGGCAACTCAGCAGGCTGACCTGCTGGAGAGCAGTGTAGGAGAAAGGGACCTGGGGGTCCTGGTGGACAGGAGGATGACCATGAGCCAGCAATGTGCCCTTGTGGCCAAGAAGGCCAATGGCATCCTGGGGTGCATTAGAAGGGGGGTGGTTAGTAGGTCAAGAGGGGTTCTCCTCCCCCTCTATTCTGCCTTAGTGAGGCCACACCTGGAGTACTGTGTCCAGTTCTGGGCCCCACAGTTCAAGAAGGACAGGAAACTGCTTGAGAGAGTCCAGCGCAGAGCCACTAAGATGATGAAGGGAGTGGAACATCTCCCTTATGAGGAAAGGCTGAGGAAGCTGGGTCTCTTTAGCTTGGAGAAAAGGAGGCTGAGGGGTGACCTCATCCATGTTTACAAATATGTAAAGGGTGAGTGTCAGGACGATGGAGCAAAGCTTTTTACAGTGATGACCAATGATAGGACAAGGGGCAATGGTTGCAAACTGGAGCATAGGAGGTTCCATGTGAATATCAGGAGAAACTTTTTCACTGTGCGAGTGACAGAGCACTGGAACAGGCTGCCCAGAGAGGTTGTGGAGTCTCCTTCGCTGGAGACATTCAAACCCCGCCTGGATGCGTTCCTGTGTGATGTACTCTAGGTGACCCTGCTCTGGCAGAGGGGTTGGACTAGATGATCTTTCGAGGTCCTTTCCAACCCCTAGGATTCTGTGATTCTGTGATTCAGTCTTCCCACTTAATATACATGTCTTTGTGGTTGCTTCAGAAGTCACTTTGTTTTAGTGTGATTTCTAATAAAAATTGTGTTCAGATCGGTGAACTACTTGCCGTCTGAATAACTGATTGGTTCATCAGACACCAGGGCAGGGGTTAACAGTTTCTACTCTCCCTGGAGGTCAGTCACAGTGGAGTGCCTCCTGGCTCTCCTAGCACCTATCCACATTAAGACCTTTATCAGTGACCTGGATGAGGAGGGAAAGTGCACCTTCAGTAAATTTGTGAATAACCCTTATCTTGGGGGTGCAGTTAATACACTTAAAGGTAGGGTTGCCACTCATGTTTTCAATATTTATGAAATATTTATGAAATATTTGGTCTGAATGTCCTGTTGAAAGGATCTGCACTTATGTTGTTTCTATTTGTTTCTTCTACAGAAGCAGAGTATCAGGCCATAAAATTCAAAGAATTGCTGAATGTTCAGTTATATTTTATTCTTAATGGAATGGGGGTTTTTTTTAGCATGAAAAAATTGTTACTGGTGTTAAATATATAAAAAAAATAAAAGGTGTCTTTGAAATCTACTAATTTTTCTACAAAAAGAGAGATTCCTCTGGATACTTCTGTTGCTTGTTACTGTGAAGCAAACCTGTTAAGTAACAGACTTCAAAGATTCTTGAGCACATTAAATCCTTCCCTTTATTTAATTTGCTAGGTCTGTACAACAGCACCCTTAAAAAGCAAGCCCAGATCATCTGATTTACGGGTGACTGCAGGTGGTATATCACAATATTCTTGAAGAAGACTGCATATGTTTACTTTTTACACAAAGGAATATTCATCCATTAAGAATGACCATGGCACTTATTTATATACCTTATATTAAACATGAATTAAATCACTGCTATATTATGTGTTTGTGCTTTTTCTTTAAAGAAGGAAAACTTTAAGAAAATACCAGAAAACTGACATTTGACAGAAGAAAAATGATGAGTGAAAGGAAAAATGGAAATTCATGTCTTCATTTCCCATATCCTTTTTCTTCTGATCTAGAGAGAAATGTGCCTGAACAATTCCTATACATAAAGATCCCTATTAAACTGAACATTTAGCTAATGCATTTATAGATATGTGGTTGCCCACACGTGTTTATCTTCTATTACAGTAGTTTCCTCTTGGTTTCTGTATATATATGAAGATACACTCAGTTCAAAGAGCAAGATAACATAACAAAAACTAAACAAAGTATGAAGAAAATTGACAGTAAACTGGAAAGACAAATGATTGATGGAGGTTTACTTTTTTCATATTTTTTTGTATATTCAACATTTTCCTTTACTGCACCTTAGATAGTGAGAACTTCTTGAGTGAAAAGTGAAATTTAGGAGGATCCCCACAGCTGTATTTAGAAAAAGTCTTGAGGAAGTACATTTGTAAGATACAAGGATAGATAATTCTATTTCTGTGATTTTCCTATCAGCTAACTAGAAGATATGACATGAATGGAGAACGGAGACAATTTTGTATATCTGAATTATGAATTTTTTTCCCCAGTTGCTGCTAACTGTATAAAACAATGAAAATCTGCTTGGAAAATTGCTGAAGTAGATGCCTCTACATCTGACAGGTGAAGCAAAGTATGTGGCTTATGTCTGCTTTACTGTCTGTAACCCATAGCCAAACAGAAGTGAGCATTGTCTTTCACAGAAAATGTAAAAATACAAAAATATACATTCTGCATTTGACCCAAAACATCTTTGACAATTGTCATGGCAAGTCACAAGGCAAAGACAGTGAACCTATCTGTTTAAGCAGATTTGGAAATTTCTGCACATCTATAGCTTTACCTTTAACATGGTCATGCAAGGACAGTGGATTTTTCTCCCAGCCACTGAAATATCCATCCAGAATCACACAGCTGTCTTTATAAATAACTGCATGAGAACAGACTTCCTCACTAATAACAATTGTTGAGGTGATAAGAGGTTAATAACAAATATGGATTGTATACTTCCATCATTACACATGATGGAACTCATGCTGAAGTAATCTATCAAATTTGCTTTCATTCTGTTCTTTAAACTGCAGAATAAATAGAAAACATGTTGTAATTACATACAAAGGAAGCCTTTTCTGTAGATAAGAGAATTTCAATTGAGATACTCATTCTTAAAATGCCAATTAACCTTGATTTTTCCTCCTTTATTATTATTTAAACTAAGCACAAAACAACTTTGATGCAGAACTGTAAAACATTTAATGAGGTAAATTATTTATAGAGCTCTAACTAATTGGTTCAGTCATTTTCTGTCAGTTCTAATTACATAACTATATTCTCTACATTTGGCAAGTATACATTTAGTATGAACTTTTCTATCATGGCAATTAGCTCAATATTCAATGACCTTATTTGTGTGCTCTTGTGACTTAATTATGTTTTGTAAAGCTGCATCAGTTTCAGTTTATTTTATCAATTCAAGATGCATTTTCAGCAATTCATTTCAAGTGTATGCTATGTGTTAAATAATTAATTATCAAAGTACCTGGGAGTTTGTGTTTCCATTTCTTTTGCACAAGACTTCTAGAAAACTGACATCATGGCATCTTTTCTAGCACCCATGTTGTTTCCTTTCAGCTGCTTTCAGCACAATGGATTCAATTACTAGAATTCAGCACTTTGACAGAGGAAAGTGTGATACCAACAGCACTGCCACCAACTGTTTCCATTGGAACAATAACCTACTTGCAATTTGTCAGTGCTTAAATATATATTCTCTCTACCACCATACTTACCACCACCACCTCTCACTTTAATTCAGTCAGTGAAACTGTGAAATGTCATTATCCTCCACCCAGGTAAGAAAACTTGAAAACAAGTTGGTAGAAGATTTCCTCTGTGGGGAGAAGTGATCTGATAATCTCAGTTTTCACATTCTGCTGGTATTGTGTGGGTGCCCCTGTATGTTTATCTTCTATTTACTATGATTTGGTGATAATTCTTGCATCCTAAGTTTTTTTTTACAAAATTCTACTTATTTCAATTAAAATATAAATATTTTAATAAAAAATGAGATTTAAGGTAATTATCATAATTGATTGTTTAGTAAGTACAATTTGATTAATCCTCAGGAGAACTATAATCACTGACACAGGTGTTAAACTGTCAGGCCAGTCACCTGCTTCCTCTGCCACTGGCAAATAGACTCTTTTGCACTCTTCAGAACCTCGTCAGTTAAACCCAAACCAAATTTATAATGAGTGTAACAATCCCCAGTTGATGAAACCAGGATGACCAATTAGTCTTCCAGGAGCCAAAATTGTTTTGCGAATCCAATGAGGTGGATTTATTTGCATAACTGGGACACATCCTGGGCAACAGACTGATGAAATTGAGAACTGATGCTACATATTTCTTGGTTGGAGTCTTTGGTTGGAAGTCTTTGGTAGAATTGACAGCTTTAGCTGAGCACAGTGCTGAGAAAACTGTGTGCTTAGTAGTCCTCAAAAATCTTGTTGGTGATTAAAATATATAAAAGTTTTACCTCCCTGTCTGGTTGAGGATGAAATTGTTCTTCGTTGAACTACATCGCGTGCATTACTATGGGCTACTCATACAATGTGCATATCATGCAAGAGAATTCGAGGACTACCTCCACCATTACTTTTCTTGGAGAAAGAAGGGATTGGTGTATGTGTGTGCGCGTTTGTTCCATGCCAAACTGAGAACACGCAGAAAATAAATAAATAAAATATAGTTTTTAAAAAACAGATGAATGTAAGGCATTCAGAAATTACCCTCATTTCAGTTGTGCCCTGGCATTCATCATCTGCCATATATACCAGGAAAAGTGTGATAATTTTTTTCCTTTCCATCAGAAAAGCCTGTCTAGGAGTGGGTCCATAAAGTACCTTCATTCTTGTATTCTTCTGAAAGTGGCAAAACAGTAGGCAAAAGCTAAAAAATATGGAAAGGGTAAAAATAATTCACAAGAGTCAAACAAGCAATCTGAGCAATGTCTTTTTGTGGTTTAACTCACAAACTGAACAGTACTTTTCATATTTAACATGATATTAATTAACTAATACAAATCATGAAAATTGTTCCTCCTAAGAAAATGACATCTTTCTTGATTTATATATTGAGCAACTGAAATATGTCAGTATAAGTTAATCAGCTATCTGATTAAAAATAATTATAGACAAGAATCAACATATAAATTCCTTATCTTAAAGTGACTATTATAAATTAGCTTTTCTATTAAAGTGTTGTTTGCCTATACCGTGTCTAAGAATTTTAAAGGCTCAAAAATCAGGATGCTCTGATTCTACTTTTCAAACACCTGCAGTATAATTGTGTGACAATAGAATTACAGATTGGACTCAAGACCCTGCCTTCTAGTGACCATTATATTTTAGTTAGATAGACCAGGTTAAATTGTTTTTCTGTGTTGTATGACAGAATTAATATTTGAATCAGACATTCTGAATCTTTAGTTTTAGAGAATTACCTGACACAGCCATTTTTAAAAATCAATAAACAACAACAAGCAATGAAGAAAGGGTTTGATTTTATTTCCACCATTTTTCATGTAGTGATGGTATTACACTGTACTGGAAATAAAAAGAGCTGTACTGCCCTAACTGAACCTTATATTACTCTGAGTTGCATTTATGTATGTTTATCAAGAAGAAAATTCACATTTTGTAATAATACTGTGACAAATCTTTAAAGTAAAAAGATTATTATGATGTGAGTCATCACACAAAATGTATACCTCTGTGATATAGATAGAGATCTTCAATCCAAAACATCTGTTGACATGAATTTATGCTATAGATAACCTACCACCCATTGTATTTGTCTGTGTGTAAGATATGGATTAATTTGTTTTCTACGTCATAACAGTAACTTCTCTATTAATTAACTGCTTGTGAACCTTACTTATATAAGTAAATTAACCCAAGACATAACTAGCTTTGAAATAATAACATATTAATAAATACTAGGACCTCCTGGCTGAATAGGACACAATTTTTTAAAAATAGACTCCTCATTGTAAGAAAATGTATTTAAAGCATAGAGAAGTCTAGGTATATTGTCAGTACCTCAAAGATATTTCACAAATCATTGATCTTTCTTGTTTCTGGAGCACATTTTAATTTGAATGAATTTTTAGAATATAGATTAGATGAAAATATAGAACTGATATAATAATAAGAAAAAATACCTAGAATAATCAAATACTAAAATAATATTTTTCTATTGCTAAAAATTGTCTTTCAGAAACCATGTTCACTTTTTTCTGTATAAAACAAATAAATCTGATAATTTTAAATTATTTGTTTTGTTATCAATACAGTATTTCGTTTGAGCCTTAGAAACAAGTACAGTACATTTGAACTGAACTTTTGATCTAATTGTTCCTATACAACTTGTATTTAACATCTTTGATCTCTGAGTTAGTGATCTAATCTGCTGTATAACTCAGCTTTTATTGATCTGTTCTCATGCTGAGCAAATCAAGTCTCACTTTTATGGGAGAGATTGAAAAAGATAGTAAAACTGTCTCTGAGACAGCAGTTTAAATCTGTGCAATAACAGTGGAGGCAAGAGATAAGACTTTTATTACACTGCCAAACTTCACATGAACTCAAAGTGTCATTAAATAGGTATGTGTCATTTGCCACATATATTTATTTTACTAGATAAGTTGGTAACCACCCATTTAGATACAGTACAGTACCACATTTTCTTTGCCACATCTTCTTTGACATTGAACCTATTCCTGATATTCAAAATATATTTGAAATATCTTTCTTGTGTACTTTGTATACACTTCAGATTTTCTGTTCTCATGCAGTTTTCAAAAAGAATTTTTGAACCGCTTGGCTGAATTCCAAAAGCAATTTTCAGTAGTTATACAGTGGGGCCGTTTTTAATATGTTAGTCTATCTTGATAAAAGAAGATTAATCCTCATATATCCAAAGCTTTTCAATCACGCTCCATAATATGTGAGTTCTGTAATGTCTAGTGTTATTACATTACTAAGCATAGAGGAAAATAAAAGCAGTGAAAGTGCTGTATCTCAGCTTGATGTTATTGAGCGTAGTTTTACTTTAGAGGGTTTCCTATTGTGTTATTTTTCCCATTGTTCCCTCAGAAGGAAGACCTGATGAGCACACTGAATGTATATGGTATGTACAATGGGTGACACTTTTCACTTCCATATACAGAACAGAGGTGAAGCAGAAAATGCTTGAAAATAGATTGCCTGAACCTTTTATATCTTGGAGTTGGTCCAGGATTGCCGATTGCACCTGACAAGTTGCATGTCTATCAATTACATGATTCTGGTGAACACTCTACTTCTTATCTGAAAGTCAAGTATTTTATGATGTTGGGCCCATGAAACACTAGAAGACCCTATGTAGATCCTAAAGAAAAGTTACTCTTTGTTTACATTGCCTCTAAGTTTTACTGTATGGATGTGTGGACACAGCGCCGGAGCAGGATGAAGTAGGAATGCAGAGCAGAATAATCTAGAATTTTATACTTTTGCTTATTGAAATCAGTGGGGAAGGGGGAGGGCTGCAAAGCGTCTTTACTGTTGGTTGTAGTGAGGTCATATGAATGAAATGTATGTTCCTATAAAGGCATACCTCCATCAGTCAGGTCTATCTATCTTTTATCTTCTGATAGTAGCTTTATTTTCTCTGAGACAGCTGAAGGATTGGGATTTGCAAATGAGAATACGAACAGTGGAGGAATATGACTCAGTTCTAGAATAAACTATTCAAATCAAAACTATACATTATCACTTTATGAATATAATTTTATTTTCTTAAAATTTAATATCAAGTGTAGAAACAATTTACAAGACAACATATTGATTGTATGATGTGTCACTTTTCAATTCAGAGTTGAAGGGTATAGGAATATTGATTCAAGCACTGATTCCTCTCCCTTCTCACTATCAAACTCAAACAGACAGTACTTTCAACATCCCTTGGGTTGTCATGTGGGAACAATTAAGAATTAACCATCAAAAATAGCACTAATCATGATAAGCAGTCTCAAAATACCCAGTTTTAAAACTTCGATATCTGGCTGAGATACCAACACTTTCTGTCTTTAGCAAATGTATTTAATATTCATGTATTAGGGCATAATGTAGTCCCATTTGTTCTTCTATTTTAGTTATGTATTACCGGGATAAAGATCGGAGTCATCATCATAAGTGAAATAAAAGTGTCTGGATTGTGAGTGGGGAGAGGCAGACTGTTATGCACAACCAAGAGAGAAAGAGAAAAATCAATTACAAAGTCTAGACAAGGCTCAGAGATGGTGGTTCATGCTTACAAGATGGAAAGAAATCCAGGATTTCTAGCTCTGCATTACGCTTCTGTCAAGATTTGCATCTTCATCCACCTCTAGAGATTGGGCTACCTAAAGGTGGTTATTTGTTCCCTTAATCTGAGAGTTTAAAGTTTGCCTACAGTGTGGATTGGATACAGCTTTGGTGAGAGGGGATTAGAGGGGTTTTAAAACCCTTTCCTCCTTCCCATCAGCATTAATAAATGAAACGCATTTTCCCTGCTCCTGCAACACTGACACATTTGGACAGACCTTTCCAGTCTAACTAAGTCCATACCTGGCCCCATGGATCCAGTGTTACTTATGAAGCACAGAGATGGCAGCCTAGGGTTGTGCAATCTACTTGTTTAGGCATTTGGCTTGTTTTTTAAGAGTGTGTGAAATTACACACAGAAAACGCTAGAAGGAAACTAAATTAGCAAAATCCAATGTTCACCATTGTTGCAAGGTGTGGGTCACTTTCTTCTTCCTAGTAACAAGTGGTAGAATAAGAGGAAATGGCCCCAAGTTGCACCAGGGGAGGTTTAGATTGGACATTGGAAGAAACTTCTTCACTAAAAGGGTTATCAAATACTGGAACAGGCTGTCCAGGGAAGTGGTTGAATCACCATCCCTGAAGGTGTTCAAAAGACATGTAAGTGTGGTGTTTAGGGACATGGTTTAGCACAGGACTCGATAGAGTTGAATTAATAGTTGGATTCAATGATCTTAAAAGGTCTTTTCCAACTAAAACAATTCTATGATTCCATGATTCTATACTTTTGTTTTAACTGACTCAATGTCAGCTTGGTTACAGCAGGACTTAACCAAAAGGCCAAATGTTAAGGAAAAGTAGCAGGATAATTATACTGCAATATTGACAGTCAATAGAGTTAACAGAGTTAAATGTTTTAACAAAACCAGGAATTTATAAAACATTTTTCTAGTGTCAACAGAGCATGAGAAAATGTAGAAAGAAGGTACTAGTGCAACAAAGCTGACGAAGCTCTGAAATCAGGTTGTGCATTTTCTCTGTCAAGAAGGCAGCCTGTCAAAGGGGTATCATCTTGATTTTTCAGCAAACAACTTTGAAAAACTCCTGATGACACCAGCCTTTTGGCTGCCAAATCTCATGATGCTTTGTTAAATTCATGAGCAGTATCCTTCACCCATGTCTTTTTCAAAAGAAAGAAACTATGTTGCAATTTTATTCTTTTGGACTCAATAACTGAAAGTGTTATATGGGAAATTTTAGGTATTAGCAAAGCATTGCTTGATTAAACTTGATTTTCTTTTTTGATTAAACTTAAAGATGAATCAAAGCTTTTTTTATAGTATTACACGGGACAACATGGGATCAAGTCAGTTGGAAGAGAGAATAATCTGATTTCCATCATTAATAAACCTTTTTTTATCATGCATCGTGAAAAAGATATCTCCTGAGTGGTACCCCTGAGAATGAATCCCTACATGAAGCCACTTCTGCACTTTAACTATTCAGAACTTCTCTGCAAATAGAATTTAAGAAACCTAGCAGTGAAATGAGGCATGCCAATCAATATTAGGGGACTCATCCATCTCTCTGTTGGAGGTGTGAGAATAATAAAACAGAAGCCTTCAGCAGTGCTGAGCTACATGGAACTGACACAGGATATCTTCAGTATCGCAGATTCCCAGCCTGGGGGTCATGACCCATGGTGGATAGTGAGGCTATTTTCTGGGGAATGCAGAAGTTTCTTTCAGAAACCGATCATCTATTTAAATTTGTTTATAGACTTTCTAACTGAGAAGATAAGCTACAGGAACTGGTTCCCTGACTAATAAATATATGAAAACGGACTATGGCCAGATACTGAGACAAGATTGAAGAAATGGTGTTCCTCCTTTTCCCCTACTTAGCCCAATAGAGCAGACCTGTGAGAGGTTCTCTGTCAGCAAAAGCAAACATTCTGTGTAACTAGAACCTCCTTTCAAAAGGACAAAATCTTCTCTCAGCCCTTCACTGAACTGCCAATGTAAGTTTGTGCAGTGTTCAAGGATGCCAGCACACCTAGTTTAGACACAGGTTAACCTGAGCTGTCTCACATCAAAACATTTTATTTTCTAAGGGGGCATTTCTAGACAGTCTGCCATCTGACAGTCAGGGCACTGCATCCCCAGCTCTGCAAAGTAACTGCATTTCATCTTCCCTGTTTACCCTTCCCATCTCCCTCACTGTGTGGGTTTTATTTTTTATGTGGAAAGATAAACTATTTGAGATGGACTGTCTCAAACTTTAAGTGGTACTGAAAACAATAGGATCTGCATGCCTCCTAGGTACTATGTTAATAATAATAAAAAAGCATTTCTCCACTTCTTGACTTCTACAGAGCTTGTCAACTCTGAGAGTTTTGATGGACAAAAAATAGACTAGATGAAATAATGTTAGGTGACATGTGAATAGTCCCCTGCATTTTGCTGTATCATGATTGGAATCTAAGTGTTAGAAGTTTCAAAAAATTGATTTTTAAAAGTATTCATTTTGTATATTTTTTAAAATTTTCTTTTTCTTCAAATTTTCAGGCTAATTGGAATATAATTACTATAAATACTTCATGGCTTAATTTCTCTTGAACTTACATTTCTTTATTACGTACAGGGTAATAAAACTTATTTTAAAGCAAAAAATTTTCTTTTTTTTTTAACCTTTAAACACTAACTTTCAGTACAATATAATTTCACTAGTTTCTTAAATTAGATTGCTGTATAATCTGACAATTATTAAAAATTTCAGAAATGTTACCTTCAGGTCTTGATATTAATTTAAGTATTCCTTGGAAATGTAAATGAACAGTGTTTGATAATCTCAGTTCAGTTCCCAGTAAATGTCCACATCACAAAACCACTACACTTAATTTTGCATGATTGATAATCTCTGCTTAGCTGAGACATAGGGCTGAGCCAGCCTGTGGACTTTATTACCTCCTATTCTAGTAAGGGTGGTCCAGCCAGGTCAAAGTTGAGGTCAATAGTAGGACAGAGAAGGCACTAATTTTGCTTTGAAACAGAGTACTCTTTGTGAAACATGTGAATGTGAAGAACTTCACTTTCCAGCACCGTTTCATGACTAGAGATAATATGTCTAGGAATGAAAATGTTTCTGATAAATATGTTCTTCACATTCCACTTTTAATCATTGCAAGCACAATATTTTTTAAAAAAACTTTCAGCACTAAATGATCACTGATTTTGTTTGGAAGACATATTTTGAACTGAATTCTGAATTTTATTACTCGATATGAGCCACTGAGAATGCTTTTATGCCTTTCTTTTCTCAGTTTTTTAAAAAGTCAAATGCCTTTTTATTTGTTTACGTTTTCCTCAGAGTAACTGGAAGTTTTCTCAGCTTACGTGAAAAACCAGCTATCTGCATAAATTTGTGAGGTCTCAGCATAGCTGAGAAAGATGGTCATACCCTTAAGAAATATTTTTATATACTATTTTTCTGCTTAGTATTGCACCTATGGTCAGTTCTGCCTACTACACAAAAATCCATTAGAAACATGTTTTAATCCAAAGGAACATAAACAGTAAGACTGGGGGACACTCAAGAAGCCGGAAGCTAATTCAGTGCACTGGGTTTTACTGTGCATTCTGTTTTCTATTGCAAAATATTACTTTTAGGTTAGAGACAAAGAGCCAAAGTGTGACATGCAATGACATCACTGAGAGCTGAGTCACAGGTGGAGTAACTCATGTTAGTCAGGTTCCAATTCAATAATAAATGAAAATCTATAAGAAGAATTAAATTTTTACCTAAATTTTACTGAAGATAGAGTTGTGCCAGTTAATCAGACATTCCCGTTGCTGTAGGAAAGTCCATACTTAAAATTAGGAATACTATGTGTCTCTGGGATTTTAACATTCCCTCGTTTTTAGAATGTATTAAACTGGAACATATGTCTGATTTGTTCAGTGAATGAATTTCACCGCTGTATTTTTAAAATAAATAGTAGCTGTTTTTACTGTTTGAAGTAGAAAACCTGTGTGAGGCTGTACTGAACTGAACTCCTGTATCTGCAGAGCCAGTTTCTGCTTACTGAAATGGTTAACTGCAGATTGTTCTTTCTTCTCAAAGAAAGAACAAAAAGTCCTGGTTTATTTTCCTTTTTTTCTGGCACTCAAGTAATAGAGATTCAGAAGCACTGCTTCAATGGAGGAGAAGATACAACACAGAAAAATTAAAATTCCAGTCCTAAGCATCTATATTCTGGGAAAAGTTTGGATTTTAAATTTCTCCAATTGTAAATAAAGAAGGCTTTTGAAAATATTGGAATACAAGTCTCATTTAGGTATACTCGTATGGAGGGTCCATTTGTATCCAGTGTTTTGGTGTTTTCTCATTTCTGATGTATGTTTTTTTTAAAACTGCTCATACACTTTCTTAATGAATAGACCTCACTGTGGCATTTTTAAATTAAAGGGCCTCAGTTCCCTTTTTTTTATAGTTTGTATTGGTAAATATGAACACACAGATGACTTGGCTAGGTGGGATGTCATCCAATTCAGGTCTGAGACATTAAATGTATCCTGATTTCTGTCATTGGATTGTATTTCTAAAGTGCAGGGACAAAAACATTAGACTGAAGGAGATCGTGAAAGTTGGCTCTGTGAAAGGAATTAAACTGCAGTCTTTCTTTTTCCTCATCCCCTTCAAACGAATAAATTATTTTCTGATTGCGACTGAGTGTGGAGTCTAGCTCAGCTGAAAATTAAGTTAATATAGATTATTATAGGTTAATATAGATTAATATAAGATCACTTTTTTGAACTCAAGCACATTTCAGATGAAGTGTCTTTAAGAAAGGTAATATTGACTCTAAATGTACAAAATCAAGCATGTTCTGGTTGGATTTATTTGCTACTGTTTCAAAATCTCTATGCTTCTAAAAGTTTTACAGAGAGATTAACTTTGCACAGTTGATAAAAGATCAAGAAGACAACATAGAATGACCTCGCTTTGTAAAAGTAAGGATTGAGTATCTAAAGACTTCTGGAAACAAAGCATGATCTGCAATGAATTGGAACCATATGGAGGAGTGAAAAACCCAAGTCTAAGAAGTAAACATTAGTTGACGTTCATAGTGAAGATCAAAAGCTCCCATAAACCACTTCCCACAAAAAAGAAAGAATGGAGAACCTCAGATTGGAAACTTCATTTATATTCTGCAATTCCTTTCACACTTCTTATACTAATTCCTAGTACAAAAGAGAGACTGAGAATTGTGTGAGTTAGGTATCAGGTACTTTATATATGTTTTAAAAAAAAATAACCAAACTGGATGTGCGTATGTGTGTGCTAGCCTAAGATAGTTACCACTATAGAGGTAAAAAAACACTCAGAAACTTCTGTCTTTTGTGTTTTACTCTCCAACAAGCACGGCATGTGTTAATGTATCACTAACATCTCCCCTGCACATAGCATCATATGTAGTGTGAAATGAAATGATATAAAGCTTTCTTCTTCAGGAATTTACAACCTATAGGCAGTGAAGGGACAATGTAAACACAAACCCAAAAGATGTTTAGAGGACATGGCAGAAGGAGTGAGGGAGGGCTGCTGCTAGGAATAATTCGGTTCCAGGAGGTTTATTTTTTGTAAAGGAGGGTGAATGGGACAGCATTGTCTGGTTGTTCCAGGTGGAAGGCAAGGTAGGAGAAACACAAGGTACAGCCTGGATGAAGAAAACCTGGAGCAGAACACAGTGAGTGACTGGGGAGAGCAGTAGTGTTGAACTCCAGTGGGAGATTTTTCCACATTCGTTATGTTCATAAGAATCTTCTGCCATATGGATTCACTGAAGTTTGAATGAGGAAAACCCTGCATGCAACAGCCGCAGTCACGAATGCCAAGGGCAATCACCCCTTACAGACAGTTTAATTGTTCACCAGTTTAATCCCAGGGAGAGTACTTCTACAACTTCTCTGCCAGAATTCCCAATGCAAGCAGTTAGAAAGATGTGTACCTGCACATCTCAATATGCAATGCTTCTAGCAGCCTTTTGGGCAATTTCTGAGAACTGAAGAATGCTGATTCTTAGCCTACAGGGTAACATTGGCTAAGACAAGGCAGAAATCCAAATTGCAGAATTCATGAAACTATTTGTTGTGAAAAACAACAGACAAATCCAACATTGCCTGGAAGGGGAAATGTGAGTCTGCCAGCTATTAGACTTTAGGTACTGATAAGGGAAAGGATCTTGCACTGCATTTTGAAAAAAGTACAGTAAACACAATTCCAGTCAGAACAAGTCATTTGAAGTCTTTCCTGCCTCGGGCTTAACATGACACTTAAGTGCTACTACATGTGAAAAGAAAAAGCAATTCAGCACTCATAACAAACTGTTTTTTCTCCATCATTTAGTCTAAGATACTAAAGGATTTTTGCAAACAAGGGAATTCTTGTCTGCAAATATACGTTGTGTTTTCATTGGATCCCCTCTTTCTGCAAGTTGAAGAAATAAATATTGCTTTAAATAAGAAGAAATGTGAAAATATATAAAAAAAATCTTCAACATATATAAATGCAATAAACAGGCTTCTCTTTTCAGACTCACTATTCTGAAAGAGCCAAACAGGTTTTCAGTTCAAAAAGAAAATACTTTGTTCACCACTGAAAATTTCAGGGCATTAGTTTCTCTTGGCCTAGCCATACTCCTTACTGAAACCGTTGGGTGGAAGGCAGTGACATGGATAATTCAACAATACAGTGCAAAGAATCTCTCAGAAGTGGACCGAAACAGTTTTCCTTGTCAACTAAAATTTTGTCAACTACAAGTGTTGCCTTTAACTACTCTGAAATCAGTACAAGATAGCAAAATTATGAGAAATATCCTAAAGTCTTTTCCCCTAACTCTGTCAGATGAAACGTCTCAATCTGGTAATTTGAGGCAATTTAACTATGTCACACATGAAACTTTTCAACTTGAGAATGATAAAATTTAAGTAAATAACTTTTTGTTTTATTAATTATCTACATAAATGGTTTAATTTTACAATTTGTTCCTGTCATATTAATTAAACCACAAGTACCTCTGAATGTATCCCCCTTCAGTAATACATTGAATATGTTGCCTCATGCCTGACTCTCTCTACCTCAAAATGGAAATAGAAGAATGTCATTCCTAGAGCAAGTACCACCTTGCTCTAGATTAGCGAGTAGAAACCAAGCTATCCAGAAATGAAATTCAGATCCCACCTAGAGGGGAGGTTCATATTCTGTGAACTCTTGGAAATACTGCTGAAATAGTCACTTACTGTCAATACAATAATGATAGTGCTCCTGAGCAGCAAATGCACTTATCTAAATCCTTTCAAAGAGAGACTGTTATGACTATAAAAATGAATAGAATAGGGTTGGTAGATTCTTTCATATCTTTCTCTCTATCAACTCTAGAAATAGAAATTCCTGTAAAGAAAGCAAGTCTTGATTCATCCAAAACTCCAGCAATCACATATTGTTTCCATCCTTCCCCAAGCATAGAGCTGGTCTTTAAATAAAAGAAAGAAAAAAATCATATGCATGTAAAGAAGAATCTGTCTCATACCACTTCAATAATAGCTTATTACAGTACTTCCCCTTAATAGTGGAAGTCAGAAAGGTATGGATCTCCTATAGCTCTGAAGCTATGGGAGTCTGTAGGTACATTCTTCGATTTAGTGTAACTTCATAACTTTTAAACTCTTTTTCCAGAGTAGTTGGGATCACTTATTCAGGTATTGAACAGAAACGGAACTGTGTAATTTCACCTCCTGCCCATGGAGATTGATACTGACCTGCTTGTGCTACTTCATTCACCTAGGTGCTTGGTGGAAACAAAGATGTTACAAGAAGCTTCTGGCGGAGTTGTACTAAATGTGAAAGGAAAAGACAAAACAGCCACCAGCAGGATTGGACTCTAGTATCTGAGCCAGGGTGGCCCAACAGGATTATAGTTACACTCTTTTGACTACTCGCTGTCCCTGTGGCACTGGAGGATGACGGTGCACAGGTAGGTGCCATGGCTCCTGTTTCTGTGTGAAGGAAAGGGTTAGGCTGGCTGCTTGGCAATGTGGATACCTGATGACTATATGGGGCAGGGCTTATTGGAGGTAAGTGATAACTTTAACAGGGGGAAAGAGGAAGAATGATTGATCCACAAAGAACTGTGAAGGGTTTCTAACTCTATTTTTTATCCATGACTGCTAAGATTGGATGACTTTGGTTTAGGTTTTCAGCTTTGGCCTTTTCTCCTTCTTTTCTCTCATACTAGTACAGATCCATACCATCATTCGTTAGGATCTGTGAGCATAGACTCTGAGCCTGTTTGGCTTTTTGCAAGGGATATGATTGACAAGAAGGGCAAAAGGATCTTTGACCTTCATTCTTTGGGTCCATTACCCTCTATTGAATACCCTCACAGCCTCAGAATCGACTTTTAAATTTTAGTTTGTTCTCTTATCTCTCTTCATAAGCTATTTCTTTTAAATCCTTTCATAGCTTTTGTATTTTTTTTTTCTGAAACCTTTCCTATTTGTCCTAGTGTATTTCATACTTTTATCTTCAAATGCTATTTCAGTTCTGCATGGCCTATATCCAGCAAAATAACTTCAATACTCCCAACACAAACAGCATACAAGTGTAGGAAGAAAGACTATGTATCATAGCAGAGAATAATTAAAAGAGAAAGTTTGATGTTAAGGCTAAACAAATTCTATTCTTTTACTCCAGCAAGAAGAAATAGGACATCATTAATACAGAAAATTATAACTTTTTCTCCCTTTCTTACTGCATTCTGTCCCACCTGAAAGTGCTCTGAAGTGATGAAAAGTGAAAATTAAGCTCCTAACGATTGCTTGGACAGTTGGAGAAGTGGAGGATTTAATTATTGTTTCAAAGGTGTGTTTGTTAATTTCTTTGTTTTATTTTTTATTATTTTATTCCCGACATAGGGAAGTAAAATATGATGTAATGAATTTTCAGAAGTATTGACGCAACCCAATAGTTTATCTTTTTCAAAGACCCTGCAGTCTATTATATAATAACACACATACTGCATAATAGCATACATTTGTGCAGCATTCAGGAAATGTGTGCTATTTACCCAATGGACTAAAATAACTGCCTCAAAGCTGCTACAATCTTCAAAGTAAACACGTATTTTGGCATGCATACTAATTTTAAAAACATATACTATTTACCCCATATGCTGTAATTACACAGTCTATTGTATACATGTATAGAAAGGCACACTTCTTAAATGGATTTTTGTCAAGATGGTTCATAATAGTACTGTCAGAGTCCTTATGTCTATCATATAAAGTAAGTACCTAGGTAATAAATAAATCATTTTTAGCCACTTTGTTTTTTTGGGGATGCTGGCAGTCCCTAGTCCGCTTTGAATTTTAAAGACATTTGATCATAATAGACAACACTGTGAGCAAGTGATACTAGAATACGTCTGTGATATGTCTGTGACAAGTGCCAAACTGCTTGTTTGTTAAAACCTGACTTCATATTCTAGGGTGGCATATGTCTTTGAGCAATGTGTTAACAAAATGGCCAGTGCAGAGTGCTGTCTGAATGTTCCTGAGACCCTTAACCAGCACGGCTGCCTCCTCCCTGGAAGTGTTCAAGGTCAGGTTGGATGGGGCTTTGAGCAATCTGGTCTAGTGGGAAGTGCCCCTGGCCATGGCAGGAGGGTTGGGACTAGATGATCTTTAAGGTCCCTTCCTACCCAAACCATTCTATGATTCCATGATTCCATGATTCTATGATTCTGTTTGCTCAACCAAAATCAGACCTTCTTTGTCACATAGAGACAAATAGAGATATTTTTAAGGTTGAAAAACAAAATAAAACTATTTAGAATGTCACTTTATAAAGGCCATAATACATTAGAGAAAGGAAGCTGTTAGGATCCATAGGAATATAAATGGTTTATAACATTTATTATCTCAACAAACACTTATATTTTTTATATTAACAGCAATCAGACATGCCTGTTCATACTATGTAGAACCAGAAGTAACAAGGAAATCTATCATTCACTGTGAATTAGGATACCTGACCTCAGATGTCCTTTGTAACACCAGGTCTATTATTTTTAGAATCATTACTATTTCAATAGTATATAATGTATTTTCTAAACATTCATTAAAACAAAAAATACAACATAAAATAGATACTGAACTAGGTAAGATAGAAAGGACACCCTGAATATAACTATCTTTATGTACACAGTGTGTTGAGTCTTGAACATTTCCTTTCTCAGAGCAACAAAATGCTAATATGTAGGATGTGATACTTAAGAAAGGAGCTTTTATTGGAATATCTTTTTTTTTTTTTTTAAATCTAGCCTTCAGTTACTTAAAAGTACAATTGCAATCTCACTCAAGACAAAGGCTGTTTGCTGAATGGTGGCTTGTGCTCTTTGCATAAATGAAATATAACATGCTTTGGTACTACAACAAATTTAATATAAAAATTTTTAGATGATATAAAACTTTTATGGTGGAGGCATATAAATGACCAGAATCATTACTCTTAGTATAAAGCAGAGACAGTTTAACCTCTGCAATGTTTTATTGTTCTGTGTCAGAACAGTGTGACAGCTACTAATTGTTAGCTGTTGGTTTTGTTGCCTGAGGGATCAGCTAAAGGAAAAAAACAAGCTTCAGAGAATTTGAGGGGAAAACAGAGGAAAGGTTACACTGTGTGCTATCATGAATAAATATTTGTGAAGCATCTTCACTATAAAGAGTAGCTGTTTAGAGCAATGTAGCCTACTTTTGACTCTCTGATTTTTCACATTAAATTCTGCCAGCTAGAAAAAAACTTCACTGTTTAGATGAACAAAATATAAAAGTAACATCAATGAAAACAACTTTCATTTATTTGAAACTATCAAAGCCACAAAGAGTAAATATTCAATAAACATAGTATATATTAAAATGTTAGTTACTTAACAACATTCTCAATCTTAATGGTTGAACTCAATGATGATATGTTCCTTGCCTCCATTGTCTCCATTGTCTCCATTGTCTGCACTAGGTTTAAGTATGGGCCATAAAGATATTCACCTAACTCACAGAAAAATATAAGGTTGTGATTGCGTTTAGGCTGACAGTAGTCTTTTTCTAAGAGGGAAATACAAAGCGTATGTGTTTTATAAGAAAAAAAAAATAATTACATAAATGAACTCCAGATTCTGATTAGTTTTGAAAAGAAAAACCCTACTAATCTTTAATAAAGAAATACAAGATATAGTATTTGGGTACTAAATATTTAAGAAGTAAAGTTTCATTCCTGTTAAAATCAATGGGAAAATAATGAACAAGTTCTCCAGAGAAATAGTTAAACACTTTTGGAAAAAGGTCAGTCTAAAATGTCTTACAAAAATTGCACAGTTGTAATTATTGACTAAATTGCCTGAAGAATATATTATGTAGGTACTTAATCAAATATTGGCCTATGCAGGCTAAGAATCATTACTGTTCATCATAAAATCAACAATAAATGCCTCCATAATCCCAGTATTATACAAAAATTTTAACATATATGAGACTCAACCCCACTTTCATTAAATTCAATAACAAATCTTTTATTAATTTCAATAAGAAACTGGGTTTTGTTTCTATCCAACCTGTTTCTATTCTATACCTGTTAAAAACCAGTCATGATGGATATATTTTTTCTTTTTTTTTAAAAAAAGGAGGAAACATATAATACGATCATATCATATTGCATAATCTATTTTAGGAAAATGTAGACAAGACTGTATGAAATAAATATATTATATTTTTATCTTTTAATTAGTTAGTATAGTCATGCTCTTATATCTTTATTGTATTTAAAAGCATAGCAGACTGAAAACTTCTTGGTCATTTTTTACACTTTAAAAAGAATATAATAAGAGATGTATAAGGAAAATTGGTTAAAATGATAAGCACATCAAAGATTTTGTAGATGATATAACCACTATCTAAGGTTATAAAACCTTATATATTATTTGAAATACACAAAACTCTTCTTATGATGTGTCCAAATTACTTCTGCAAAACATGAGATAATGTTAGACCACTGTGGAATATAGAAACACAGTATCTAGATTGTGGAATTATCCTTGTCTGTAAGGGACAGTTTAATGGTCTGAATGTGGACACACAATGCATGTTTCTAATAACAGAGAGAAAAACACTGGGGGTATTCAGAAACGTTGATAAGAAAACAGGCCAAAGGAATATGTAATAATCTACCAGTTCCCATGCAGTTTATTGTAAATTTTATCTCTAAGGGGGTGGAAGGGAAAAAAAAAAAAAGCTTAAACAAGACCTATTAGCAGTAAATACTTCTGCCAATATCCCTCACAGTAGGGGAACTCCTCCAGCAATTTTCACGATTAATTACCAGTGGCAAGTGTATTCATAATCTGGTGTTAATTTTACAGTGTCTGAATGAACTCGACTCTGGCATGCTCAGTTATTGTTTCCCTGCTAATAGTAGGATGAACTACTTGTTCAGGTCATGCTGTGTCAAAAGAGTGCTAATGTGTTTATATAAACACTACAAACAGCACCTGCTTTAACCACACTTTTTATTATTTTTTCCATCACCAGTTAGAACATAAAATCCTTTGGTGCAGGAATGCAAATGACAAGAAAATATAACTACATCTTGTTTTTGGAAGAGAAATATCGAATACAGGCAGAAGACGAAGCAAAAAAAATAATGTCTCTATAACTTTTTTGAATTAAAGCTTTTCTGTCCTTACTCTGGAGAGGTTTGGAGAGACTGTTAGTGGCTAATTTGTCAGCTGCTCCCAAACACAGTGATGCTTTCATTGAGAGCATCTCTTATTATCAAGACAATGAAATACACAGAAAGAAGGAATGAAGCAGACAAATGTAATACACTCTTTATGTTAGAGTTGATTTTTTCTTGTTTTTCTTTTCCTAGTCATGTATTTTAGAATACTTTTGATAATACAATTTTTCATATCCAATGAGTTGCCCAAGGAAAGCTATTCTTGATAGGATTAATTGTCTGACATGCATCACTTGCTAAGCAATGATAACCCCAATTGGTTAATGGGGATTCTCAGATGTGTAATTACACAACCACATCTGCACAGGTTGGAGTCCATTACCAAAGCCATTAAAAGAAGTATGATTTTTATAAAAGCAGTAATACGCTCCAGGGTGTGCATTGTCAACCTCATACCCCTACTGTACTTGAGATTTATACAAATGACATCATAACTACACACCAGGTCCTATGTTCACTTAAAGGATTTTTATATGCTAATTAACATAAAGCATGATTTTTACATCTATTGTAGTAAGGCCAATGGAAAAATTTAAAGGATGTATATTCCTTTCCCTTTTCACAGGGACAGAACCATTGAAGTAAGTATATGTCTTGGATTCATATAGTAAAATATAAAAAACTGGTAATGTCTTACATGGTATAAAATTAAAGTATTAGGTGACGGGAATGCTAAAGGAAATGACATGAAAGAAAAAGAAATATTTTCAGACAAGACTATGAAACAAGAAGTGGAGCACCTTTAAGAGTTGCATTATTCTAAAGAGGGAACTAGATAGATCTTAATATGTACATTGCCTTTCCACAGCATATTTTATTTTCTCTAACAGCCTGTATTTATTTACCACTTTAATGTTCCGGAGTTGGTTGTATTTGTAGGAATTGATTAAAAATATTTGAAATACTTTTAGCTGATTAGACATGTATTAACCCACAGTTGTAACACAGCAGTGCCTAACAAAAAGAAGGATATTTAGGCCCTACAGTGTAGCTCATTGTTCCTTAGTGTTCATTCACATTTATTTCTGCATGTTGCTAACCCGAATTAAGGTGGTATTCATGAAATAACGTGTAATGAAACCTCTTATAATTCAAAATTAAATCTGCATTATTCCTAGAAGAAGAAAGACTCACAACTGTAATTCCACCTCAGAGGTCTGACAAAATGCAGACCTTAGTGGGCTGGGTACACTGGTGAAAAAGATTGAACTAGCTGACTTTGACATCACACAGTGCATTCAAAAGTAATCAACTAATAGATTGAGCCTATATATTTTCTCTGCCAGGTGAGAAGAAATTCAGCCTAGAGCCCACTGAAGTCAATGTAAGTTCGGTGTTTATCTTCATATTTTTCCACCTTAGCCCACATAAGTCCTCACAATACTTGGATGTTTACAGCAAAAATCTTTTGAAGGAATGCTGTGTCTCTAAGCTTCATCCAAATCCTACATTTAAGAAAAGTAGCTTAAGACAAGATAATGTAGGTATCAAATTATCAGCTTCAAGCATGGAAGATATCCCTAACAGTGTCCAACAAGTCTCTATTTGAGAGCTTAAGGAAAACCATGGATTCTCCTTTTTCCCTTCTGAGCTTGCCTTACTATTGCAACATACCTCTGACATTTGATAGAAAAGAATCACATGTAAGTAGTTTTGCTGTTTATTATTTTTGGCTGCAAAAGACAGAGGTTTGTACTGAGGTTGTGCTAACAGCACTGGGTTACATGCTTATAGCATACAATGCAACCAAATCTGTCAGGGTGATACCGAGGGGGATGTTAAATGGCCATGGAGTGGGAAGGAACAATGGTCCCCTTCTGTGTGCCCACATGGCAGGCCGAGACAGCAGACGGAAGCATTTGAGAAGGGTTAAAAGCCAAATACATGGAGCCTGAAGGAACACAGCGTGCCCACTCTATTCCTCAAGCTGCCAAGGGACCTCCCCTAACCTTCATTGTTGAGGAAGGCCCACCAGCTGGATGAATATTAGTTGTCACCACAAACAAGTCTCCAAATCTCAGTGCTGCAGGCAGGGCCCATGAACAGCTGCCTCTCCCGCCACAGGTCAGGGAAGCCAGGCATAGAGTCAACCCAGCAAACAGACCCTCCAAAGAGTAACTTCTACTTTAATAGGTGCACAGACAGAGAGCCTACTAGAAAGAACCACTAGATCTGTATCAAAAGCACTACTCCCTTCAAGAGAAACATCACAGGTAGAACAGTACTCTAGATACTGACAGGAATTTCAAGTATATTGAAGATATTAGCAGCAATGTGGAGAACTGAATAAGAAAATGTATTTGTGACCCTTTGCTTATGACATTGGTTTTTGGCCCCCTAATCTGCTCAGACATAGATGATGTAGAGTTGCAGTGAGATGGAAACTGGAACCTGGTTTCGTGCAATTTTTTCCAGCTTAGGCAGGGCAGAGTGTCTTGCCCTGAAGATTGCTTTAGAATTGGATCCAGCTTCATCTCATGCCGTTCTCTGGCGATTGTACATGGCATCATTAAACTAAGCCAATACAAGAAGGGATAGGCTGATGGTAGCTAGAATTCCTGAAATGTTTGTTATAATCTTGTTATCATCTGAAAGAAAGAAAACTGAGAAAAGAGTCTACAATGGACATACGGCTACTTCTTAGTGCCTGAGGACAGTGTAGCAGGCAACCTTCCCAGAATATAGCTCCAGCTCCCCATTCTTTAAGCCCACAGCCACCAGGCTGTGCTTGGAGAAGCCTGCAAACTGGGTTTGCACTAAGATGGACATAATCAAAGTACAGCATGCCCTTGCCCTGTGTTCCCCTCTATGGGCCCCCTGAAATGCAGTGATGGGAAGATAGGATGAGGCTCTCCTCTGGAGCAGCAAAGTTACACCATCTGTACATATGCACTTGTAGGCATTTTCCTTGTGGCAGAATAATCCCACCGTTGGATGGCAAGTGCTTTCTACTCTATTTCTACTGTTTTTGCATAAGAAATGGAGCATGATAAAGAAACTTTCCTCACACACCTTGAAGATTCCAAATCCAGGATACTTGCTGGGATGATGTTATTTGATACATATATGTGTTTCATCAAGAACTTGATTACAGTGATAATGCTCTTGTTTTCTTGTTACATCATCTGATTGGAAAATTTTTAAAATATGAAACATCTTTATAATTTCTAGCTTTGGACCTAATTGGTCAGGAATTATGTAAACAACAATGGTTTCAAAGTGATTAAATGTAGTCCTGTGAATTATCAAAGTAAAGCATGACTATATTTATTTGCAGAAACTGTGTATCAAATTCATGATGTTGCTTATTCACATTTATAGCAAAGAATCCAAGAAATACCTATAGGTTATTTAAAAAAAAAAAAAAAGAAAAAAAAAAGGGGGAGTCCTGTAAAACATTTGTATCTATTTTAAAGTTGATTTTGGTCATTAATATTCTCATTCATAATTCAATATTACTGAGTAATTTGGCCAGAAATTGGCACTTCAAATTAAATTTGTAATGATTTTCTAAGGAGAAAACTTTCTGAACAAAAAATTATTTTGTTTTAGTTTGCTGGCATAATTATTTATGACTTGGAATTTGCAAATTCATAATATTTAATAAAACTGAATAGAAATAGATTTTGAAACTTGAAAATTGTGTAATCATCATGTACATATATACTGTGGTTTATTTAGCATCAGGCTTCTATTAGTTTATTTGCTTGTCTTCTAGTTTGTTACAGGATAAGTAAGTTAAAAAATTCTTTAGTATGTACAAAATATATATTTGTAATTTTAAAATACATATTTAATTCTGTCTATTTCATACTAGGAAAAAAGCATAAACAGCTAGCTCAACACTCATGAAATCTCTTGAAGCAATGCTTTCTCTAGCAATCACTGTCAGACAGCAGAGCACAAACTTGCTACAGATATTTTGCCTGTGAGCGAAGTGTGAAAAGGAGTGATGTGTAAGTTACACTATCCCAGGAGGAATCTCAGGGGATAACTTTCCTCACAGACTGCCTCTGTGAGCACCTCTTGGAAACTAATGAAGACCTCTCTCTTACATTTGCAGTTGCTAAATAACAGAGGTCTCAATCTACATGAAATTGTGGAAAAAAATAAATATCTGAAGCCACAGAAACATGGCACTTCTGAAGCAAAACTGGTTCCTTGGGTCAATGTGCAGATTAATTTACATTACAGGCTGCATCAGGGCTTTCAGCATGTTTCAACAAAGCTGGCAGCTTCATTGAGGATGCTCAAGTTTCACCTGTGGAAATCAAGCCAAACACATCCTTTTCCCACAGATCTACACCGAGACCTGAGATACTATAGGGTGTTTCCCTAGAATTTGTCACCCCAGAGACATGGGGCATCTGGCCTGAATAAGATATCCATGAGTACGACAAGGCTCTTTCAGAAGTCTGAATTATACCCAGGAAAAATATATGACTTTGAGCATACATTTTCTTTTTATTCAAATAAAGTTTCATATCAGTAATTTTGTGGTTGTGAAAGCTGGAAGGAGCCTCCAACACATCAGGCCAGTACTTTCCTGTCTTTATGCCAACTCTCAGACTTTGTCTAACACATGGGAGTGTAAATATGCAATACATGTAGGTGCAATCCACTTTGTTCTGGAGTGCGTTTGTCAATCAAGCCCTACCAGCCTGAGTAGACAAACGTGGTCGAAGGAAACTTGTAAGTCTGGAAGAAATTTTATTATGAGCAGCTGGGAGTTTCATAGACATGATCATAGAGATCTCTTGTTCTGTAAGAAGCAATTTGGGATGTAAAGATACAAAAAACCTTCCCCTGTTGGCCTTGCATTAAATATAGTAGATGTGACTTTTCTGTTGCCCACTGAGTCTCATGTGTTGTACAATAAAATTTGTGCCCACTTCCACTGAGAACTGAGTTGGTTTTGCTTTGTATTTGGTTTTGCTTTGTATTTTGTTTTGCTTTGTATTGAGGATGCCAACAGAAATAGAGGTCTATTGCTGCAAGCTGTAAATGTGTGAAATGAAAAGTTTTTTTCAGTGCTTTGAGACAACACCAACAATTCCTTCATTTCCAGGATTGTTCTAATAGGTAGTTCAGATGTGTTCAACCAAGTGCTGAAGTCTCTGTAGATTTTGACTGTCATAAGAAAGCCCAGTGTCATTTCAAACCTTTTAAAATAACATATATAATAAAAATGGTTCAATTAAACAATAGAATTTTTTGTAATGTAAACATTATAAAATATCATTTTACTGTATAAAGTAAAATATCTCTTTACTATGAATCAAGATTTTATTTTTAAAAATCAGGAAATCTAATGTCAAGTTAATACCCCGAAATAAATCATTATTAGATATTACTAAGCCTACTAACGACTCCCAGATCACATGCCAAACTTAATCACATATGAAGAAAGGAAGAGTTTACAATGGTTCCCCGTCATTTTTGAAGAATAATTTACACTGCAAAAATCAGATAATCCCTCCGATTTGAAGAAATCCTGATGAAAGCAGAGACAGTAAATGTTTTCCATACTGGACATTTCAAATTAAAATTGTTCAAACTTTAAGCCTACATATACCTAACGATCTTTTCTAATATTTGCAAATAGATACAGTGGTCAATATTTCTGGGTCTCACAAGCTGCGATGCAACAACCCTGGGGAGCAGAACCTAAGCAAGAGTTATCTGAGAGGAAATTCACATCAGCTGTATCTAATTTGGACATTAAAAGGCTGAAATATCACACTGATTCCTCATTTTGAAAAATAACCTTAACAACAGAAGATGTAGATAAGGTCTGTCCAGTCTTAAAAAAGGAAGGAAGACACAGTTGCAACAAGAAAAACTATTTGGCTATTGTTGAAGTGGGTGGGAGAAGAGTACTGTTTCCAATCAGTGCAGCCATTGTTTGTTGGGACATGTGGAATAAAACACTTCACTGACCTAAGATGTCACTATGACCAGATGTCATCATTTTTTCTAAACTTTGACAGGGCAGAATTGCCAGCGTGTTTTGCACTTAGTTTTATGCTGCTAGGAAACTCAGTGACTACCCTCAGCAATCCCTTTTCCAGTCTACATCCAGCTTCCAGTTTAATTCTGAAGCTGCCCATTAGGTAGAGTTTATGTAGGTACAATTTACCAGTAACTTTTTTGTTCTGTTTCTCTTTCAAGTACATGTATTTGTCAAGGTGAGCCTCCTGTCTGCCAGATTTTCCCCTTGTTATGAACTCTGCTAATTGCAATTATTTACTTTTTAGGATGGTACTGAAAATACTGGAAACATTTAGATTAGTTTTCTGTGGCATGGACTCAGTTGCCCTGCTTTGGCCTCTTCTCTTAATCTGTGGTAGTTTTTGATGTAGAGGCTGACTCAAGAGGTAAGAAATTAAATGACCATTCTTAATCCACTCAGAGAACAAGATTCATAATATGACGAAGCACTAGTCTAGTTGTCTTATCCATCCCATGCCTTGTGCTTTGTCATTCAGAGAGGAATTTAGTATGTTACTATTAATGTTATTTATATTTTCTTTTCTTCCTTCATTATGTATGTGTTTTCCCTTTTTAATATGTTAGTATTCCATCTGTCCTGCTATCTAAAATTTGATGTTAAGATGGCTTTCATTAGAGGCATTTACTTCTTATAGAAATAGTTTTTTACCAGGACAACACACTTTCTGTTGCTTCCACATTTCTTCAGAATATCAATGATCTTGTTCACTTAGGGTAATATACTTTAGCCACCACTGTATTTGAGTAATAAAACTGCTGCTAATTTAAATGTCATTTCAAGCTGTTTCAATATGTGGTTAAAGATGGCACAACACCTGTTTTTAGAATATCTGGCTCAACAAAAAGAGACTACTAAAGGCCCCTGACCCAGTGAAACTGCATCACGTCTTCAGAGAGGCAACAATGCACTAATTCCAAACTCATTAAAAAAGAAGTTTTGAAAATATTTTACTGAGAGGTCAGAGTACTCCACATATTTTCTTGTGATTCCTCCAGATCAGAGATTTAAAAGCACTGAAGTGTCCTTATCAAAGACATACAGGTACAACAAATTTGTTGCCATGTGCTCTGGGCTAGGTAGAAGAAAGGAGGATGTGGTTTGACTCCAGCACACACAAGAAACTCAGAGAAGATGCCCTGAAGTTTATTAGTTCACAAGTTCAGCTAGAAGCTCCCCTTAATTTAGATTCTAGGTAGGCCATCANTCATTTTAAAAATAGAATTTAATACTAAGTTCCGGACTGAACAAAATATGCCTGCTGCTTACTACTTGTAAATTGTAAGTCACTACTAACAATAAATCAGTGATTCAATGCTGAATCTTTCAGTAAAGGATAAACCTTTCAGAAAAAATATTACAAAAAAAAAATAAAATAAAAAATGAAAGCATTTAGAATGCTTTTTATTTAAAAATTAGATTTCCTTTTTTCTATCCTGCTGCAGATGTTCAGTGTTGGGGAATCTATATAAAAACCCTGGGATTGAGATTCAACATTGAATGTGCAGAATGAAGATTGTAAAAAGAAAATTAAAGAAATAACTTTGCTCACCAAGACTAGCCCTAAATCTTAAATCCTTCATTTGACTTAATTCTTATATTAACTAGGCTTACTCAGAGTCAGTATCAAATTTTAAATTTGTAATCCTGGATTTAATACTTCTGTCAAAGGAGTAACAAAACGACAACCAAGTTTGTTAGGAAGTTTGAAATGTAGGAGTACAAATCAAAAACATTAAAGTAATCTTCTAATTTTTGTGAAGACAAGACATATTTATTATTATGAGAGATTATATGAATTAGAAAGACAGAAAGGTCAGTCATATTATCCTGGCTATAACCACAATTACAGTCCAGCTCACTCAGTATCACTAAGGAAAATGGTTATGTTTCAGGTTTAAACATATAAAGAAGTAAAGAAGAAATCGAGTTGCTTCTTTAAAAATGTAGGCACTATTTAACTGCCTAAGGAAAATGGGGTGAATCCAGCCATGGCCTTCCCTATGTACATGCTATAGGGACAGGTGCATTTTCTTGCCCCTTTAGAGTCCTGCTTTCTTTAAAGGGAAGAAGACAACGATGGCTCCTGCTGGTCGTCTCAGAAGTAATGTAATGGGACACAACCCACTTGGATTCTGCATTTCTCCCAAGATCCCCACTGTAAAATATTACAGGGACCAGAGGAGCTTTGATTTTCCTGTATTGCCATGTGTTGTGCAATGCTTGCTGAGGTTTTACGGTTGAGAAGCACAGTCTATAAGATAATAAAACCCTAATTGCACTAGGACTGTATATATTGTACACTGATGTGAAGTCACAAGGGGATCTTTTGGAGAGCTTATCCTTGACTTCAGAAAAAGAAATAAACCAAAAAAGGGATATGATAAATGATTACTCTGAACCATGACAAAACATGATAAATATTTTCAAAGCTTAAAAAAGGATTAGACTAGTAAATTTGGAAAATTGGAGAGGGTAAATTTATCCTCCTGTTTCTAATTGATACCAACTGCTACAGCAAGCTGTATTTAATCATTCATTTTCAGATTTTCTGTGTCTCTGGGGTAAAACATTTTTGAGCTTTCCTCATGTTCATATTTTGCTCTATCGTGTTGTTTAAAAACCTGATTCTTTAGGATTTTAAAAAAAGAAAGAAACCTCCAAATGAAGTGTTTTCCCATGTGTAGAAATCTAATTTTTTTGTACCAGGTTGTATTCCATTTCTGCAGAAACTTTAAGATTCTTTAAAAGTATGTTCAAAATTAGGTGAAGGGTAAAATTATGAATTTCCCACTTGGAAGAAAGTGGCTTAAATTCTATCCAATTATTTGCCATGGCAACCAGCTAAACACAAAAGGGCTGGAATGGATGTAGAGTACTGCCTCTATAATCATCACTGTATGTCCTTCAAATCATGGATATGCAGCACCACTATCCCAATCTACTTCAGGGCCATAAGCCTACATGGTAATTATATGCTTTGGAAAACTCCACTTAAGTGCATCAATAATATAGTGAGTGAACACGTTCTTTAATTCTGCACCTGTAAATGGAGAAAAAAAAATAATGCTATCAGAAAATGGGGGGGAAAGGAAATTAGATTATTACATTATTTTTAACATACTTTCTGATATATCAAGTCCTACAAATTGCTAATTTTAAATCACCTATTAATAATCAACAAGTGAAAATCCTGGCTGAGTATCTTTCAGAACCACAATGTTTTTACAAACCAAGTCAAAATTAGGAGCTCCAGATTAAGGGCTTCATCCCATCAATTGTTTCTTTTCTATGAGGCTTGTGGTGCTTCCACCAGGGGATTTCCACTAGTGTATTTCCATGAGTTTGGAGAGGAGTAATTTTTCAGCTTGGACAAGTGATTTGCAGAACCAGGTCCCACACAGACATGCTCAGGGTCCACCCTGACCCTCACACATGTAAGTGTCTCCTGTTAAGGGTTATGAGGAAGGAATGTAAGTTGCCGTTTGTGTTTCAAATGTGATCTGGGCAATTTGGATTGCAGATCAGATGTGAATTCCTTTCTGGCTCTGTTACTGAGCTGTTAAAGCTTCACCTTTGTACGTCTGTTTGCCCTCTTGCTCTTCCTCTGCTGCGTGTTTGACTTGTGGACTCAGTGGAGCAGGAACTGTCTCTTATTTTCTGTTTGTACAGTATATTGCCCAATGGATCTCCACTATGCCTGTCTGTAGGTGCTAATACAATATACGATCAAGGTAAACTCAGGTTAGCTTTGAAGTTTGTTGCTTCTCTTTCAGCTCTAATAACAGTTTGTGTGTCCTGGTTTATTTTTTCCAACTGCACTAGCTGGCTCATAAAAAATATAATATTTCTCTCTAAGAATCTTGTATTGTTTGTATTCTTAAACTATTAACAGCTATTATGATAATAATAATTAATTATACTCCCTAACACAATTAATGTTACAACTACACCTAATAGCTTCTAGTCGAATATTAGAAGGGATGTTACATATTTTTAATGAGCTGACTCCAATTAAACATATCACCTAGAGGTGAGCAGAAAGTGTTAATTTTGGAGCTATGCACTTTGTTTGAGCAACTGTACATTCAAAGTTACAGTTTTTTTCCTTAGACAAGGAAAGGGAGCAGCCAAGCCCAGACAGGGTGGAGCTGACATGAGTGAACAACTCTGCAGCACATCAAGGCAACATAATGTAATTAAAACTCAATACTGAACTAAAACCTCCTCAGCCTTCTAAGACTAATTAATCCTACCTCAGATGTCTCAGTTCACACACAAACTTCTAAAAATGCTTTTCACTGCAGTGATCAAAACCTTGTAACTGTGTCAGGAATTTTTATTTTATTACATGTAACAGCCATAACTACTGGACTGATAAGATTTAATAAAAACTCAAGATTTAAAAACATGTAGATGCTTAAACCTCACAGTTCTTTAAAATATATTGAAACTGTGAAATGGGTATCCTTTAAACTGGAGAATGTAGACAGCAGATGAGAAGAACCTGGCAAATATGATAATTTAAACACCACCACCTGAATCATCATGAATTCTAAGCAGGTGTCCTGACTTCTGAGAAATAACTTCCAGAGTTTGAACACTTGATTTTGTTGAAACCAGCATTTATTTATCATACATAGAAAGCAAAAAAAAAATATGAAAGTGTCTGGGAAAATTCTTATCTATACATCTCTCCTACATCTATTGAAAGGTATTAGGAAATGTCATGACTTATGCATGCCTCCTGTATACAAGCAATAGCACACCATAAGTCTGTTAATGAAGGTGTTTATATCTAAAGCCTTCTGAAATAATTTATTTCTCTACCAAATTGAGACTTCTGACAATTAAGAAAAAAAATCTGTGATTTTCTCAGGCTGTTAATATTTTCACATATAGCAATATTATAGATGTGAAAAAAGTTTTAATATATAACAAGTATATTCCAAGAACAAAGGAACCTTTAAGTCTAAAATAATTTCCACAGCTTACTTTCAAAAGAAAACAATTTTAAAATGGGTCTTATCTGATAGTGTATTTCTCACAACTTTTTTACAATAAAAAAATAAAAAAAGTTAGGATAGTGATCCTATTAGATATATATTTTTCCTCGGAGAAATACAGAAAGTGTTTTCTGTTCCCACCACAAAATACATTTTTTCTATGAAGAAAACCATTAGTGTTTTATGAGGCAATTTGAACTGCCTGTAAAACTGACAGAGGCAAAACTAGTTGAATTTTTAACAACTCAGAGTCAAATAGAATATGTTGTGCTTTTACTGACAATTGTCATTGCTCCACATAAAAATGGGATCTGATTTCCACAAGTGAAAACAAAAACAAATATGAAACAAATGTGACACTTATTCTAATTGTATGAAAATCTTGACCTCCATGATTTTTTACCAGGAAGTATTTCAATGTGGTTTTTACAAAAAAAAAATAAAGCAGAGTTTAGGTCAAGTTTGCAGAGTTCGTGTAATCATAGCTATAACAATCACACAGAAATTATATTTCACATGTATTCTCCACTTTATTCTGAAGATCTTCAAATGTTTTACAAGCCACACTTTGATAAAATCATTGGAATAAAAAAAGCCTTTTTTAAGTGTAGTACCAAGGCTGATGCTGTTTTGTGTATTTTCAGAAATCATGGTCCAAAAGTAAGCCTTTTGTCTTACAGGAGGAGGTTGTGCTGGGCAATAAGACTTTATTTCTTCAATTGCATCCAACAGCCGTGCTATTCCCCATTATAACCCTTATAATTTCTTTGCATGGTGACTTGACATTCTTCCTCTCCTTTTGATACACTCACTGATTTATCATTTCCACTTGTCCTTGCTTTAGCCTTGGGCTGGTGAACCCACTACAACAGCCAACTGGGCAGGCTGCTTACCTCACACTAACACTTACACCCATGGCATGGTCGGTCCTGGGATTTCTGTGGGACCAGGCATCTACAGGGAGAGGGTGTCTCCCTGTAACTCCTAGTCTGGGCCAGGTAGTGGGTTCCTCTCTGTCATGGAGCTCTTGGAGCTTCCTCCATTGCAGTTGTCTCCTGTGAAGAGGCAAGGCACCTTGTATACCTCCTAAATCAGACCTGACCACAGAGCTGGGAAGGCAATAACTGCTTGGAGCCAGTCAGGCAAGTTATGAATGAGAGGTTGTGTCAGTGAGATTTAAATATGTTGCCTTATCACAAACACACTTAAAAATCCCAATTACTGTTAAAAATCCCAATTACTGTTACTGTCCTCAATAGTAGCTGATGTTGTATTCTCAGTTGTTGCTTACATATGTAGAGTTCACAAGTAAGATCATCATAAATAATGTCTTCCTATTATTATCACTACTGTGATACACACAGCAGGGAACTGCTGAAATTTTAATGGCAATCACCTTTAGTTCAAATTTCTCAGTAATAATATTAAGGTGTATGAAACACGTGAGCATACTTGAAATATGTTGACACAGAAAAATTATTCTACTTCAGGTTTTTTGTTGTTGTAAGCCAGTGAATGTTCATGAATTATTGCTTACTGTGAAAGGTTATTGCATAGTTATATTAGTACTTTGAAGTAGAGAGACAAGGTAGAAGGAGTTGTTAAAAAGATTTGAAGAGTTGTTTCCCTAAGACTTGCATATTTTTGTATGACCATACCAACTCTCTGTATCTACAGAGCTCTACATCTCTACTTGACATTAATGGGTGACACTAGTCATTTTATATGGCTTATATGAATTTATACACAGGCACATGAGACTAGATTTCTGTCCATCACTTAGAAATTTAGGCCATTTTGTGTTAATATACACCAATCCACACAGACCTGTCAGCCTTAGATACTTACACACTTTTTATGTTGAAACAAAATTTCAAACCTGCTTATTTTTTTTGAGTACCAAAATCTAAATCTCAGAATTTCATATCAAATTATAATTTTTGACATTCCTTCCAGCAAGGAAAAACATTTCTTAGTTCTTATTATCAAAACCTGTAACTTTATCTCATTTTTAGAGAATGATAAAGTATCAGAGAAGGGTAAACAGTTTATTCTGCCCTAGTATTAATACATCATCTTGCACTAAGGTTTGATAATACCAAATTTTCACCTTGGCTGGATTCTCAGAGATGAATTGTAAGCCACCGCAATTGGGAAGTTTGCTGTAGGACCATAGGCAGACTTTGCTGTGGCAATACAAATGATACTTCTGTAATAGCCAATTAAAGGTATGCACAGCAAGGAAGAAGAGGTAGTATTTGAAGTCCACTGTCCAAATGCTCATAAATTCCAAGCTCTTTGCACTCTAGGAGAGTAATTGATAATATTAAAGTAACATAAGTATTAATGCTTGCCAAACCACTTAATTTGTGTACCTCTGTAATCTTAATTACAATCTCAACAAGAATGCCACCTTTTGAACAGGCAGATGAATAAAGAATAAAAACATCAGGTCTATAGGAACTATCTCTTGGTGTCATCTAGTGGTTACATTCCCATACTGCAAAAAGGAAATTGTGTGTATAGTTTTATTTATATATATATACACTGATGTGAACACACACACATGTATAAAATATGTTTGTTTCTGACTGAGTGGAGTAAAGGAAGCTGCCATTTTTAGCAGACAAGGCAAGGTTAGCCTTTCCCTGCTCTTAACCCTGGTCTTTTTGCTGTGTCTTCTTATCAGGTCAAGACACATCTACAGAGAGCCCAGTTAGCATACGCTGGTGTGAAGGTGTTGTCTGCTGCCCCATTTAGGCTGCTTGACTGAGTGACTGGGTGTTGTTAAAGGACATCCTCTGCCAACGCACAAGGTATTTCTTTACAGCTGACTGAGTAGCACTCAGGGGATGCTGACAGATTGAAATGACATGCCACCAATCTGATTGCACATGACACTGAAGGAAGACTTAGAGCAAAAAAGAAGCATCCCCTGACCCTCCTGCCAGCTTTGTCTGACTCTCCCTGTTCTTAGAAAGGAATCAAATGGCTGACACTGGGACAGGCAACATTGCAAGAAAGACTGCCATGGAGGTGCTGAAGTGCCACTGGAAAAAAAACATTAATATAGCTGTTATTTTTTAAATATATCTCCCTTGAGAAATGGAAAGGCAACAAATCTCTTCTTAGAGTGAGAATGGATTAAATCCCCCAAATTTCACCAGAGATACTACTCAGAAATATACATGATACCCAGATCTGGAAGTCCTTTATCAGGAAGAATAGACATTAATGCCAGTAAATTGTCTATAACCTTTCCAGAAGGACTGTAACATGTTATGTTGTAACAGGAAGATTTATAACCCAGAGAAGTTTTTATTCTAAAAATATAAGACTGGAGTAGGCTTCATCTCTGAGTTAGTAAACTCAGTTTGTATTTCCTGCATTCTAAACTAAGATTACCACAATGTACACTGATCTAATAAGTGATCTGATATTAAAAAAAGTTTGACTACAGTGCTACCCACTATTTTTTTATGGGGTTTAAAGAGCATTCAACCCTTCAGAAAATACTTTTGAATAGTGATAGCGTCTACCTTTTATTGATGTCTAGCCACTTTACTACTGTTTTGCTCAGATATTTATGAATCCATATATGGGTCTCATCATCCATACTTCAAAAAATTGATCAAACTTTGTCCAATCTGAGTACAGTATTTACCTCTCACACAGGTACCTGGTACCTACTGTCATAAACACCAGCTCTGCCCATCCAGTTTTGGAGAGGACTAGACTACCTGAATCAATTGTCTGAATCAGTATAGCCATGTTTGTGTTTTTGTATTTAATGTTAGCTCTTCACAGGCTCTTAAGTAGTCCAACTCCAGGCTGGAGTTCAGTTACCTTAAGCATGGCGCATACATCTAACATCTAGAGACTTTTAAAAAATTCAGCTCGAAATGCTTTTACATTTTGAAACTGATTAGAAATAAACTCATTCAGATGGATGTTATGCAAAGGCACTAAAATATTTACTGCTCTGTATAAAAATAACTGCCCCAAATACTGAGTTTTAGCTGTAGGTAGAGAGGAAAGTTATTCAGCTAAACTGGTAAAGAGATTATTGAAAGAATAATACAAATTATACAATTACATATGTTCTATGAGGGTGATTGAAATTCACTGGTAAGAATATTTTTAATCTTGTTAACGTTACCTTATAAATTATCCCTAACAACTTGACTACAGCAAAGCATTTAAACAAGGGTTTGTCTTTTCTCTTGAATAAACCATGGGAGTCTATGAGTTTTTGTATGTGCTTAAAGAGAAACACACCTGTACTNCTCACGAGCGGTTCAGTTTGCTCCCAGTTTGGTCCCCATGCTCAGTTCTGGGTTAGGGTTGGCTTTTTCTTCTTCTTTCTTTTTTTATTTTTTTTTTTTTTTTTTTTTTTTGAGGTTTATAACACCAATAATTAAATCTGTTCTTGAACAATAAGAAAGAATAACTCTACAATATTATCAGAATGAGCTCAGTTATGAGACTTCTCTCCTTCTTTTAATTGGCATATGTTCATGATATCACTAAAGTGATATTTGCTATGTATATCAAATCAAAATGGTTCGAGTAGTTTCCTGTGTGCCAGCAAGTGTTACAGGCCTGCTCCTTGTGCATGCTTCAATTAGTCCAGGGTTCCTCAGCAGGCAGCAACCTCCATGCTCTGCCACTGTACATGTGGCTAGGCTAGGACCACCATGCTGGGGGAGCCTGAGCCGTCATGGCCACGCAGATGTAGTTGTGGTTTTTATATGACAGCACAGCTGTATTGTAACTTCTATATAGTATTATTTGCCTCACTTTAGATTTAAAAATATTTCATGAAATGTTTGCAATGAATAGGTTTGGTGAACACATAGATCTGTCCCCACTTCTTTAAGTTGGACAGTATATCCATGCCTGTTACTATATTCATTAACAATTTTAATGATTTCTTTCCTGTGTGTCACTAGTGCATTTTGGCAAAAGTGTTAATAGGATTTCACTATGAAAACAATCCTACAGCTATGACAAAAGACATCCAGAGACATGACAAGAAAAACAGCAACATTATAAGATCTTGATTTAGATTTCCTTTCTGACTACACTTCCAACACTCACAACAAAGTTCCTGATACAAGAGTTTCATTTAGTTTAAGTGCAGTAAGAAATGTTTATTATGAATGGACAAACTGAAAGTAGGTGGAACAACACAGTATTTATGTGTCTAAACCTGAGCCTGAACATGAGAGCAACAGTCAGGAAAACTGGAGATAATAGGAATTTGGAAAAAAAGACTGGATGTGAAAAAGGGAAAAGATGGAAATAAAGTAGTCACTTCTTCAAAAACTATCTCCAAATATTTCTCATGAAAGAGTGAAGAAAAAATCTTTTATGGTGAAGGCTTCTATTTTTTAATCAAAAGATTGCAGTAGTACAAGTTGCATTAAATACATATATACATAAACTGTTCATTACTATTCATTGCTAGCAATGTTAGTCCAGTCAGAAAAAAGACTGTTACACTTGGGCAGAATACTCACAGTCTGCTATGATTTTTTTATCTTTTTTAATTCCAGCTTGCTTTTACAACTAAATTTTACAAATGATTTTTTTTTCTTGATACCTGTGGGACATTTGCAAAACTGATTAAACTATATATAAACAGATTTATTTTCCTGCATGTATGCAAACCAATTTTATCTCCTAGATCACAATCAGGGCATATAATCTGGCCACTAACTGCTATTCATAAGATGAGACATGCTGTTGTACATTGACAAGTTAAAACCTTCACAAAATTTCTATAGAAAAATATTACTCAAAAAAATATGAAAGTAAGACTTTGGATTTGTTTTAAGAAAACAGAACACATTTCTGATAGGTAGACCTTAGAACTTTCTAATCTTACTATTTATTTAGAAAATATGACAAAAATGCTTAGTTTCTGATAATATCAAGACTTACAAAGTGCCTAAAATATAAGAACAACCAATTCAGACATTATTTTTATTTGAAGACAATGAACTCCTACTGTAAGACCCAGCAAATGTCAGCACCAAATACAGTAAAAATTTCTATGCTGTCTGAATGGAAGAATTCTATTTTTCACTCTCTTTCATTGCTGCTTCACTATTTTCTTCCACAGTCTAATGAATGTGTTCCAGCCGGGCTGTCTTACTGCACTTCCAAAATACAAATTAAGTTAAAGAAACACTACTTTGTTCCAAAGGTAGATTATTTCAAATACTGACCCAGAGACAATCTGATACAATAAGAATACTTTTATAACTTGTGCCCTATGTAGCCATAACCTGATTTTTCTCTAAACACAGAGAAACCAAGGTTATAACTTAGGAACAGAAGCACTAACCTTTTTAACAGACTTTTTTTTAAAAAATTAATATTACCATGCAGAGCTAGAGAAAAGCTATATATTGCCCACTTTTTCTCTTGATGTTTAGCACCTTCATATGTGAATAATCCCACTGGAAAAAGGGAGGAATATTCCTATATCCTACTGTAGAATAGTCTATGGAGAGAATAAAAGACACCTTTAAAGCTTTATTTGAAGTGATAAGACAGGTTCTGGGTAAGGTGCTTTGTATGACGCTTTGAAGAGTTTCACTCCTGTGGTATAATATCAGAAACAGAGGCAAATAGTAGGTCCTGAAAGTTTGACAATATTGAATATGCTCAAAAAAGTATTCTTTATTAAATAAACAGTGCATAATTATGAATGGCTAAATTCAAGACATAATTTATTTGTAGTTCTGGTCATGCAAGGTATTCTGCAGAAGTGGTACTGTGTTTTCCCCTGTATGATTTCCTTATGATATATAATCTGACTATAATGAATCCTAATGTATTATGTGAATAACATTAGCCACTCAAATAGGGTTATTGCAGTTACAAAGACTTTTTAAATTAAATTTTTTAATTCAAATTTTCTGATTCATAAGTAATGCCAGAAGAAAATTTAGGTTAAAAATCAAAAGATTAATCCATTTCGTTCCTACTTACTGACTAAATATATTTGTTGTATTATGACTATTACCTATCAGTTTTTAGTTTTGTGTCTGTGAAGAAATTTGTATCAAAATTCTCTCTTTATAAATGATTTACTGAGGCTCTTTTTTTTCCATGCTGAAACGAATATTCTTCTGGTGTATGAGCACAACTTTTAAAGTGGGGTTTTGTTGTTGTTTCTTTAAAATATTTTTCTCAGGAATGTTGCTCATAAGTGAATGTGTCTCAGAATGTATAAGAATTTTCTCTTATTCCTTCTATCTCTGCTTTCTTAATTCTTCTGTGTGTCCTTTTCCCCTGTGTGTAGCAACTTGAAGAAATAGATACACAAATTTTGACATTAAGGCTTTTTCACCAAATCAGTTAGTTCAATTTAGTCTTCACTTGACTGACTCGAGTTCAGATACCTAAGGGGCCTACAACTGCCTCTCCATTAAGTATCTTCAGACCTGATTGTCTCTGCCTGTTTTGCAGGTCCTTATTTTCTCAGATTTGAATAATCTTTGTTGAAAAAAGACATTAAAACCACTAAATGAAAACAAATATTTTTCTTAGGTTTTGCAGTAAAATAAGTAAAGGTCGAGTGTAAATAGATTAATTCTTCTGACACCTTTAGATTTCCAGAAAAGTTGATTGTACCACAGTAGTCACTACTAGGATCTAAATTCAATCTATGCTTTCCTGGTTATCAGATTTGGTTTTTTTCAGCCTTTTTTTTTTCTTCTGCTGCCTTGTTTTAGAACATTTCTGGAGGCATGTAGAAAGTAAAACTCTGAATATGAAATTTGAAAGAAGGAAATTAAGTGGCTTTTTGTTAGTATCTTGATCTACTATGTCCCCAGCTCTTGTTGGTTTTAGTACTGTCTGCCTGTATCAGTCATGGAGAAAAAGGCTTGCTATACAAACAAAAAAAGTCATTCAGCCCTCAAAACACAGGTGTTTCTTTGGCTGTATACACAAAGAAGCAATCTCTGCAGGTGAGCATCATATTCTTCCTTAATTAACTTAATATTATGACATTTTTTTCTCTTCAGAGAATTATCTGAAAGTGTCTGGGGCAGTTTTCTCAATGGAATGGTGTCAGATTGCCTCAAATTCAACTCACTGTTTCATTCCCTATGCTACATGTATATTCAGGAAAATTAGTCAGAACAGTATTATGTTAGTTTCTAAGCAATAGAATGCAGTTTCATACCTTGCCATTTACCAAATCCACACACTTAAAAGCAATGAAGTGGTATTTAAGTGCATAATAAATTTTATTATTGTGACAATAAACATGCTCTCTTACTGTCCCTATCATAATCTTTCCCCTATTCTCTAGATCAGCTGAATAAACAAAGAAAATTTTCTATAGGTATTTGCAGAACATATACAAGCCAAAAGTCTTACAACTATTCCAGTTTACAACAAATTCCCAAGTAACCTACAAAAATGGGTTATACTTTTCTTGTACTAAGGATAAATTTGATGAAGTAAAAAATCTGGCCCATTAATCTGATAAACTAAAATAAATGTATCTCACATCGGAATATAATTCTGACCTTTCACTAAGTAGTATGAATGCTCATTTATCTGGAAATGTAAGCAATAAATAATGTCTTTTGAAAAAGAAGTGTATGTCTATATATGTTCATATCCCACGTATATACATGGAGAGTGGGAGACATAGATGTAGAAGTATATGTGAATCATGTGATATTATTTTAAAACTGTGAAAATATATGAGGGAAGAACATGTTGTCCAATTTTTGTAATAAGTCAAAGAATGAAATCCAAGAAGATATTCAAGGGTTCTTTCCTCCTTACATAATATAAAACCAAATCCTTTCTGGACTAATGTTTTTTTCTTATTAGCAAAACATTAGGGAATTACGAGAATTATTCTTAATCTGCAATTACAAAATCCGAAAGAATCAAACACACAAAATCAAGAAGATAACTAAGTTAATGTAAGAATTCCCAAAGTAAAAAGCTTAAAAATTTTGCCAAAGACACTACACTCACTGATTTTTTTTTCAGGCGTTTTTGCACTGAACTTCTTAACATTTCTAAAAAGAAATGTTTGTGGTTCACATTGATATATCCATGTGATTCACATTGATATATCCATACAAGTTATGAACAACAAATTGCCTTGAGCCGAGAGTCACACACTTGATCTTTGAGCTACAGTATCTAATGAAAATCAGAATGTTAATGATTATATTTACCAGATACACTTACAGCTTATATAATAGTGTACACAAACAATTATTTTTTAGAGCAAATCCTTGAGCAGAGCTCTGGCTAAAGAACTCTAGCATGTCCTTTCCCTGACAAATATTATTAGTGGTAAGTTAAAAGTTTGCCTGCTGTCACTGTGACCCCAGCTGACCTCTTAATTTCTTGAGTTCAAGTCCAATTAACCTTTGGGAAGAAGCACAACTGCTCTAACCAGACAAGTCAATAGAATCCAATAGTAATCATTTCATTTTCTGTTTTGTCAAAGGGCAGTGGTCCCACCTCAACCATTTCACACAAAGGTGGTAATTTATCAATGTTTAGAATGATCTGTACTGGACCATACCCAGCCCTCTCTCAAGTGCACTAATCAATTAAACAGGCTGTATCTCAGTCATGCCACCCTGTGTGCTGCCACAGAAGAAGGCGCCAGTTGAAAAATTACTCTCCTCTTGTGATATTTGCCGGTTTAGTTTCAGGAATGGAAATATTGATATACACTTCAAGCTCTTGTTGCCACAAGAGGCTTGAATTAGATCTATGAGAGTATGGTGGGAAAACCTGTCTGGTGTGAAAAACTACTTCTCAGCATTGTCTGTCTTCCACCACCTCTTTGTACATGTGTGACTGCTGTTGAGTTTATTGAGAGTTATCTGTAGCATAACAGAGGGGTAGAAAAGCATCCCAGGAGAGTAGGAGGAAAGCAGGGTTAATTAAAGTTGGCTCCAAGATTAAAAGTAGGAAAGGGGAAAAGAAAGGCATTACAAAGTCCTATTAATTTGTGTCTTTGACATAGCTAGGAGAACACCCATGACTGGCACAAAACCACCATTACCAATAAATGGCTCAGTATGCAGTGGAGGGAGAGGCAGTGACACTTATACTGGTGGTAAATCTGGGCTGATATTTCACCAGCTATCCAAACATGACTACTTGAGTATTTTATGCAAGTGTGTGAATACAGTCTGGATATATAGCAGGGGCTTGTCAATAAGAAAAAAGAGCAGAGGGATACTGCTAATAGGGTCAGGTCTAAGGGTTTGATCTTAAGACAAACTTACTAGTACTTCTCTAAGATGACGATCAGGTTTTGCTGCTGTTTTGTGAAACAAAAAAGACATATGGGTTGCCCTAAGATTTAAGAGAGCTGAAATTAGATTCTTCTTCCCAGAGCAATCAAAGATGAGAAGAGTTCTGGATGAAGATACACAACAACAATCTAGCTGCTGAAATATGGGACTTCAAACTTCATGTCACAGTTCAGAGAGAAGTCCCACAAAGATTCAGCACTGGTCAACAAGACTAAGACCTAGTTCTGGGAACAACTCTTTGTGGAAATGGCACCCAAGTGATGGGAAGGAGCAATGTGCTGAATTTTTCTTTTGTTTTTCCCAAGTTCCTTGTAGTGGCACATGCCAATTCTCATTCTCAGACCAAAACTGAACAAAGAAAGGGCAATTCTGCATCTTACAGGGATAGAACATTCACAGTAAGTGAACTACAAATGAATTTCTTAACAAGATGTTTACTTTAATAAGAAACTGTATTTCTGATTAATTACTTCCTGCTTGTCTAATTTAAATAGGATGTTTTTAATACTTCACATACTTAAGTAATTTTTCATTGACTTATGAATGTATTAATATCTAGCAGTATTTGATGGCCATAAGGTAGGGACTCTAAATTAATCATCTGGTAGGAGCAATAGCAATGTTTTTATTAAAAAATATAATTTTAACATCATAAATATTTAAAATACATCCAAAACTATTTTTCATTCAGTTCTTTCTAGTTTATTCTCATACAGAATATACAAAGATAGTAAAAGATAAAAAACCCAAGCCCTTTAAATAAGTTTTGTAGTTTCCTACTGTCCTATATTAAATGTAACCTAATAGAATTTATAGGAGTAAAATGCTTTTAGGCAGCACTCTTTGTATTTTTTATTAAGTCCATAGCTGCAGAATCTACTTAATGGCAATTTTGTACAATGGTTACACTGCACAGAGTATTTTATTTTAAACCTGCAGGACACAATGATAAATTGATAATTGACCCCGAGGCCATAACAAATAAAGAAGCCCTGTTTTTCATTAGTACAGTATTACATCTTTGTTAGGGGAAAGGAGAGTGATGCTAATTGAGTACTGAGGAATTGCACAATTAAGAAATCATCCATGGTTTTAATTTCACATGTTTAAGGCTGCAAAATTCTTAATTGTGTACAGTAAAATAAAATAAGAATAATGTGAGATACAATTATATAAAGCTTCACCATCCAGAAGCAATTTCCAGCCTTCTATATTTGACTATGTGCTCACTAGTGGTATAGTCTACAAATACTGTACTTTTCCTTTTGTTCATCTGCTCCTCTCAATCTATAGTATTTCCCAAGGCTTCAATTATTATAGGATCCAGAGGACAAATAGTATGTTGGTTGTTGAAAATGAGGGTGCTTATTTTGAAAAGAAACTCCAGAGCCTCCCACTGTAAATGAGTTTTTGTGTCAGGCTTTCTTATGTTAAGGCCAGAGCTCATTCATATTCCAATCAGAACCAGGCTAATTCTGTGATGGAACAACATGGAATCATTCACAGTGCATCATGACCTGTTTTTTGATTGGTGTTAATTAATTGTCTGTGATGTTTGTACAGAGTTTCCCAAGCATTTAAAGTTTTAACACCTTCTCACATGTGAAATTAGCTGTGACTGAGACTGCCCTATTAAGGACCCTATAATTCAGCTCCTGATAACTTCTTCCTCTCTTTTGGATTCCTTTAGCTCATGCTCACACTGTTGCCCCAGTGCATTTTGTATTATTCTCAAGCTCAGAGCTAGGCTGTGTTCATTCCTGAATTACACTTTTCTTCCTCGAAGGCAGTATGATAATGACTGCAGCAGCACAAGGTTCCTGCTACCTGTGCATCAGGTTTAGTGATGTCCCAGACAAGGTACAATGGGAAGAAATGGACATGTCCTGGCTACTTGAGAGAGTCATAACTTTAGACTGAAATGTTTAATAATATAAAAAGTAAACAATTCATAAATATAGTCTAAAATTCAAGAGTCACTCAGTAATATGTTCAGGTCACTCAAGAATTGATAACACCATCCCAAAGGAATAAAAATCTTAAATGAATTTAAAACTCTAGGCTCTGGGAAGCCAGTTAGTGTAACATGTTTTGTCACAAGAAATCAAGATGTATACGAAAAAACATGAGTTTCCTTATATGGCCTGTACCAATCAATTGGTATTAAATGCAAAATACATTAGAGGAGGAGGTGTAATAGCTGAAATATATTAAAAAAAAAAAAAAGGGAAAAATGCTTAGAAAGTTTATTTGGATGGTCCAGTAAAAAACCAAAGTGATTAAAAAAATATACTTCAATCATAAGTCATGAATGATTTTGTTCAAGTTGGACAATATCACGCGAGGATAGAAATCAAATCTGTTCTGAGCTAAATACAGATTTACAAGTTAATCTAGAGCAACCTCATCTGGAAGATAGTAACATTTTACAATTTAGTAAAAGTTCCTACCTTGTATAGCAGTATTACCACACAATACAATATTTTTGCTACTTCTCGAACATCTCCATCGTTCATGAGTCTTTGCCATCTCTTTTGCCTCTGACAGTAGTTTCTAAGTCTAATCTATGATACATTTGATATAAGATTTCAGATATGATGAGTGTCTTTTCTTTCAGTACATTAGTAAGGTTACCACCTTTGGAATGATAAAGAACAATAATATAATTGTGAGAAAACAAATACTTTCATTGTGTGTAAAAAATATCCTCTAAAAGAAGAAATTACAAACTGGGATAAAAAGCTATATTACGGTGCTTTGGACATTGTGCATAAACCTCCTATCTAGTTCCATCTGAAGGTGTTCATCACACTCACCAGCTGTCTCTTACAGAGTTTAGGAGCCTAGGAACAAGCTGCCTGCCCTTCTGGCATGTGAAGCTCCTTCACTGTAGAAACCCTGAGATCAGGGACAAGAACAAAGTCATAATCCAAGTGCCAGTCAGAACCCACTCCCCCCCACTTGCTCAGAAAACACTTGACAAAGGTGATGGGTGAGATAGAGAAGGATGAGCAAGGTACTGGGAGGCAGGAAGCTGGGAAGTCCATGGCTGTCAGGAAAGCAGAAACCTTCTGAGGTTAACTGTCAGGAGTCACATGGCTCATCCACCTGGCCTGCACCAAAACCACAAAACTGATATTTCCATCTAGCTGTTATTTTCTGAATATTGTTCCTTTTAAAAAAACACATTTTCTAGCCTTATCCAAAGTGACAGGTACTCAACAGGCATTGACTTAGGCTGGCATTGCCATTTTTTGCTGCCTTCTACTGAAATGCTTTAATAGATATTCCTGAGGAAGACTTTGGGCTTATGAAGACAGAACTGTGGAGCTAGCAGGCAATAAAAAGACCATGTGGGAGAGTTTTTCTTATGAGCATTTCAGAAAGAAGTGAACACATACAAGAGGAAGGTCCACAGTAATAAATAAGTACAAGGAAAATAAAAGCACACACTCAGCAAGACTATTATTGCAATCAATATTTCCTTAAACTCACTTTCTCACATAATATGAGAAAGCAGGTCTTCCTGTGAGACTTATGTCTTGATAAATTATAGGGTAAGTGTACAGTCACATATCTAGAACCAGCATATACTACAGGAGCACTACTTTACTACTTCCTACAGGACATTTTCTTTGATAAACAAACCAAAATCTTGATTGGAAGAAACACTTCACAAAATTCTAAATTGTAACACAAAGAATGGTGAATACTAAGGAGCAGAGTTAAAACATTTAGAACTATTTTTTTAATCACTGAAAGTGAGATAAAAGTGACTATTAGCTCCTTCTTGAAAAGCCCATTGAGTATATAATTCCATAAAACAGTGGCATAAGCTAATCACGTTTATTTAGTTGATGCAGGGTCTTGGTGAAAATGTGAACCCTATGTCAAGATGTCAAGGTGTAACTGGGACACAAGACAGCTCTATGATTTTACAGAGTCAGTAAGGAAGAATACAAAATAAGTAAATTAAAGGTTGGGGTATTGAAGAAAAAAGAGTGAATAAATATTGCTGTATTTTCTTTCTATTTTCACTATGATGTAGTTAACAAGAAAGTCTTGCCAAAACACTGTAAGAACAGCCCCTAGTAACGATTAAATTCTGAGTGAATCAAATACTTTGTGCTCCAAACTTGCAGCATCCCTTTAAGTCCACTCTTTTTTTGGGGTTTTCCAAACTGTAAGTGGTGCAGCAGTCCAGGTAGGTCACAAATGTAGACTTGGTAGCTGATGGAAGCGGAATCTGCTTCTTTAACAATCTGAAAATTTGCCTCATACCTGAAGTAGGAACACTGGCTGAATGTTGCAGATCCTGACTTCAGGCATCTCCATCTCTAGAGTAGAATATCCTAATTTCACAAAAATTCAGTTTTAGACATTAATTCTCTTATTGGAACAAACTAATACATAAGAGTAAGAAAAATGGTAAAGGAAGACAGTTTATATTTCAAGACAACCTTTCCCTTCTGATCAGCATTACTTCAGATTTACACAGTATAATTCTGAGCTAATCAGAAATAAGTTGGTGGCTGTCGTACCAACTGTTGTTAGCTGAACACTGACGTCCCTGTAGTAGTTAGTCAAACCTGTAAAAACAAGATACACAGATGAATGTCATCAGTGTGTCCACATCAAGATGGCTAGTCTCATCTCGTCACCTCTCCACATCTAGATCATGAAGCAAAAAGATGAATCCATTTGAAGTGATGCATCTATACACCACTATTCTTTGAATTCCTCTTTTAAATATTCTAGAGATATAATGCTAGAGAAGATCTAGCATTTTTCCTGTAGTCTTAACTTTAGTATCAAAGTCAGTTGTAGATGTAGAATAGCAAATAGGCTTATATATTACATGTGCAAACTCAGAGTACATTGAGAAGTAGCAATTACTTTTTTTTTCCTTAGATTACATTTTAATGTGAATAGAGCATGTAATCTAGGTGAAAAACTAAAAAGTAGAGAAAACTTATCAGGTTCAATGGGAACACCGGTACCTTATATTTCCTTGGATATAGTATATTTTGTGTCTCGCAATATTACTTTGCATTTATTATACTTTTTTTTGTGCTCCCTGTCATAAGTCAATATGACACCAGAGCTAATGATAATTTTCTGCCAGGAGTATTTCAATGATTTGCTAGCAAATTTCCAAATGTTTTAAGGATACTAATGGAAACATGAAAAAATGCAGATTGGTAAATATGTATTATGAGAATAACTGTAAGTGACTAATGAAATGTTCCTTGGAGTCGTTGTATTTATGTAGTAACTGAAACAGATCGGCAAAATATGGTAAAATATAAGTGACGCAAATATTGGAAACCCTTATTTTACTAGCGGTCTGTTCAAAAAGAAGAGTTCATGTATAGTGCATTTTCTTCCAGAATCACAGTGAACACCTTTTGGGCCGTGAAAAGCATAATAGCCAAGAACAATACAGTTACACTTGCAGATTTTATCAAACGGCTCTCCTTAGTAGACCTACACCTATGCTAAGCAAAAGAACCACCACAGAAGTCTTCTGTCCTTGTCTTTGACTAATCTGTTGTCTCTATCGTAAGTGTGAAATCTCTAAATACAAGCACATTTACTACAAGTAAACAAGCTGTCCACAATCTAATTAGTAAAAAATCTGCCCATCTGTTCTGCATTATCATAGGACTTGTTCACATGCATGTTGTCTCATTACTAAAAGGCGGAGAGGCAAATTGAATTGAGCTGGACTTCCTTTTAAAGTGGGATCAGGACACGAAGTCAGACCCTTGCTGTGAACAAACAAAGCACCACTGGGAGAAAGTGGGATGAGAGAAGTTTCTTTTTTCTAAAGCCACATGCCCAGTGCTTACCATGAGGCCTAAAAGGGTGCTAATATCATTGTTTGGCACAATACAGCACACACTACAACCATATAAACCTTGTTTTCAATGACAATTGTTTGCTTTTTTTCTTAGTCCCCTGTGTCCCACGTCTTTTTATTATTATTTGCCTGCCATGGAATGCTGCATTTTAATCATAAATCTTGTTTAATGGAAGGTAGGAAAATGTCACTGAGGTAAACTTTTCTTATAAATATAAAGAAAAAAGTAGCTAATTTAAAAATATTTTATTTTTATTTTTTAAATTGCATATAATACTTTAGTCAGGCTTTTAAAAGTGCTACTCCAGGCTGCATGGTCCTGAGAATAATTCTATATGGAAATTGGAAATTTTGTATGAACATGATTATTTGCATATTTTCTAATAATTTATATTATCAATATCTCACACTTACAAGTATTTATATATTACTCCTATGTGAGCACTTTGCTTCAGCAGTAAAAATCCCTCTACTGTTTCTGAGAATAAATAGTTCTAGTGGACTGTTACTACATAACTTTAGCAGAAATAGAGGTGATTTCTTTGCAGTTGTCAATGCTATAAATGAACAAATACCGTGAAAATTAGTAGTTTTTGAAGATTAAGCAGCATAAGTACAGGATCAGTGCAGATATGAATTCAAAATTTGGGGTAAACAAGGAAAAAGGAATATATTTCTACCTTTTGCAGTTCTCATTACTAGAGCACTTGAACACACTGCAAACTCTAGTTCAGCAATTCTGATTAATAACAGCTCCTTGGGAAGCATATGACTTGTGTGCCAGATCATCCCCAAGAGCAGGATTAACCAAACCACCTTTTCCTCTTGTTGCTAGGGATTGGTTTCTTCACTCCCTGGAGTCCATCTCATCTGCTTTCCTCTGGGTCTATGACTTCTCACTGATCAGATTAGTAGATCAAAAGATATGAAGAGATTGGGACAGTACAGAGACTATTTGCATAATTTTTATGCTAATGATAGGGAGATAAACCTGAGTACAGGGAAGGATATGCAACATTTTCTCCTGGTTCTCTGTACATTGAGCAGAAAAGAGTTTGTCTAACTGAAACATACTGGATCCTCCTGTGCAGCCCTCTACTTTCCCAGTGTACCTAGTTGTCCCCCCAGATCCACTCTGATAGCATACCAGTTGTCAGGTAGGACAATTCTCATCCAATGGCAGTATAGTGTAAAATGGAGAAAGTGGTCTGAGAAATAGAACCAGAAACAAAGCTTATTAAAAGGACAGGAAGAAGTTACGTGTTTCACAAAAGCTCAGAAGAGCTGGTATCCCTTGTGGGATATGGGAATAAATTAATATATCTGAACAGAAAATTAAAACTATTTTAGAGAAAAAATAATAGAAATATTGTCAAATTTAATTTCCATTATTAATATTTTTGTCAAAAATACGTAGAACTAGAAAATATGACAAAATTATGTCTCCATAGAAAACAGATTATATTTAAAGTGTAGAAAGGATACAGTTAGATAGTACAAATAAATTCCCATACCAAGATGCAGTTCAGGCTTGCAATTGAGTTTCCTTTTTCACTATGAAAAATTTTACTGATGCTGTGTATAACCTACAATGTCACTCAAAGATTTCATAGGCAGTGGTGGGCCATTTCAGTCAAAGCAGCTCAGTGAAAACTGTATTAGTCCTACACACATCAGAATAAGAATGTGGGAAAAAGACTCATGTTCAGAAGCTAAGTAAAAACTAACGGTTATAACATGTACAAATTCAGAGAGAGAGACTGAACTTCTAGGGAAAATTCCGTTTTAAAATTGCCTTTATGCTGCATTTAACCACATATATTACAGGAAAATCCAGTAACAATTTGGAAGATCCTCTTGTAGGTACATTTGTGCATACCCACTTTTGCCCTGTAACAAGAGAGGCTCTTACAATACCTGCCATGGAACAGAAACTTCAGTGCCATAAGATGACCAGTAAAAATAAGCACTCTTGTAGCTTTCTCTTTAAAAATTATTAATCTTATATATTTTATTTTTTTTCTCTTTCTAATATACATATTTAATAAAATTTGGCTGCTCTGATTTATATATTGGATTAAAATATACTGTGCAATACTGCCATTCATCTCATGCATGCTGTAAGGCCATTATTTATCCCTAAGTGATTTACTAAATACTTGCTTTTTGCAATTTTAACATGATCCCCTTTTGATTCTTGTACCTATCCAGAACTCATCCAGCACAAAGCCGACATAAAACCCCGAACTAGGTATTCATTGTTTCTCAGTTGACATAATACTGAATCTAACTTCATATTTTTCTATCATATTTATACAATGCATTTATTACACATGTGCTGGGTAATTCATTAAAGAAAAATTAAATAAGAATGTTTTCCTTTTTTAGGGTTTTATTTTATCTTTATACTCAGAGATAGAACATGAGACAAGTCTACATCTTCCTCATAAATTCCCATTTACCAACAGAAAACAAAATATATTTTGCCTTTAGACAATCTGCATTGATATATTGAAACAGCAAGGAAGGAGAAAAAAAGCCCATAGTGCGTCATTAGTTAATTGTGCAGAGCACAGCTCTTTAGGGGTAAACAAGTGAAGGACATTTGCTGAATGGTCTAGGCCCATCATGCATATTATGGTCTAATGGTGCTAGTAATGGTAGGAGACTCCTGGAGAGTCATCTGTCAAATTAGCACACTGAATTATTTATTGCCTCAGAGTAAAATTGTGGAAGGGAGCAGCTGAGACCCATTCGTAAGAAAATACAAGATAAAGAATCATCCACTCCCAAAAATAACTAGTACAACTGTTTTGCATGTTCAGTAATGTCACAGATACTTGTAACCATCAACAATATTAAAACAGTATGTGTGTGTAAAGATATTAGGATGTGCATATAACTTCTAATAAAAAATAAATACTATACATATATACATTATGTATCTACATGAAAATATGTATAGATAATTAACACAGAGCTAATCATCATTATAATTTATATTAATGCAACAATGATTGCACTATTTCTACTGTATATTATGGGATGTAAAAATAAATATTGTCTATAATGATTATTTATATTTTTATGAAATCATAAATTATAAATTATATAATGAAAGTAAATAAATACAGTAAATAATCTGTTTCAGTTGGAATTACAATCTTTGTCTGCACCTCTCAGAATGTAGGCTCCCAATATACACACAGTCTTAAAACTATTTCATAAAAACATGAAATAATTTTTGTGATCACTGAAAAGTGTATCCCTTACTGCAACTGCATCTAAAGATTATGAAGCCATGAGATTTTTGTATTTGCTTTGTGTTAAAAAGAGTTGCTGCTGGAGTGCCTCACTGGTAATTGCTCCGTAACATTTTTTTTTCCTTCTCTCTTTGTCCACTATAATTTATCAATGTCAGGGTAACTTTCCAACACTTCTGATGATGAATATCTACTGTGACTAGGTCTTCAGGCTCAGGCGCTTTTGCCTCACCCAAGTGTCCTGTATCTTAATCACCAAGATGGCTGTATCTCTGCTTTCTTCAAAGTTGTTTGGGATTTCTGCAATGTCTGACACTGTAAAAAGATATGTGCTATGAGTTATTACTAACTTGTTGAAGGTATTTTAGACTGCATATTAACTTAACTTGCATGACACAATTCTGTAAGGCACTGAACAGTCCCATGAGCCATTTCCTCATGAATTTCTCTGGGACTGATCACCAAGAAATAGTTAAATATGTTAACATATGCCCCACTGAATTTAAAAACACAGATCATTTATGAGACATTTTACAGATCATGTAATTTCTTTTGAAAGTTAATAGCAGCAGGCTTAGTATTTCAGACATCAGGTCTATGGAAGAGGATATTTCTCTTCAAATACATAGATTTGTTCACTTAATATTCTAGCCACCATCTAACTTCCTCATCTTTAGTTCATCCGGAGAACACCAATACCTGCCTTTTTGCTGTATGAGATATTAGTTGTGCTGCTACCTAGACTTGTTTTCCCACTATGGTATAGGGTTGAAAGTACAATTTTGGAGGCTTTCTTATGAGGGCACTTCTTATAAATTAGTCTTTAACATTTTAAAGAAATTATTATTACTTCACTGACAGCTTCAACTGTTTCTGTAGTTTGTTGTCCAAAGACAAAAACAGCCTTGGGGGGGAAAGAAGAACCTTCCATGGAACAACACTTTGTAACTTTTTAGCTATGTTATGGAGACAGATCTTCAGGACCAAGACAACTAACAGACAATGGACATTGGCTATTAAATATTACATGGAGCATTTACTACTTCAGACAAATATGTTATATGCTTAAATGCATCTAGAAATCAATGCCACCAAACTTTCAAATACTTATTTGTGTGTTTGTTTGTTTTTTCATTTTTGTTGCAACATTAAATTCAAGGGCTCAGTATTTCTTGTTCTAAATATTATTTAGTTCCTCCAGCACTGATATTTAGAAGCTTCCACCCATACATCAGGCACTAAGAGACCTGTGATGTGGAGGAAGAGAACCTCAGCTCTCTTCAGCACATCATAACACATGCTGATAACTAGTACTAGAAATACTTCTTGGCATGATTCTCAAGTGAGGATATTTAATTAAAGGAAACTTTTATATTGGTAAAGGTCTGCAAACCAAATTGGTATTAAACTTGTTTTGGTACTTAAAATACCCATGGACCTAAAAATATTTCTACTTCAATTATTTTCTAAGACTTTATCTCCTTAAATGTACTACTCTCTACTTTTATTTCCTGTCACTTTTCCTTTCTCACAGAGGCAGATTTCTGCAGACACACATACACACACAAACACACAAACACACACATACACACTGGGTCTTTAATGCTGGAATTTTTTATCTATATATCTGCTGGTTTAAAAGGTCAGTAAAATAGCATTTTAGAAATGACAGTGTACAGTTGCTACAAACTAACCCATGGACTAACAGTTGTGAAAATCCTGACATTTAGAGGTAGGTTTGCAGATATTTTTTTTTGATTATGTATGATTTGTATACAAAGTAAAATTAGCAATGATGACTGGAAAAAAGCTACTGGTCTGTATAACACTGGGTAATTGTTCCTCAGTATAATATTTTTAGATGGCTTGATGATTATTCAATTGAATAAAGTTTGTCTAGAAATGTGGCCTCAAAATAAATTCTGAATTTCTGAAGGCCAAAGATTTTTACCTGTCAATCTAACATTTCATTTTAAGTTTTCCTTTCATAGAGGGAATGAAATTGTACTTCCTCTCCATGTTCACTACCTGGCAGAGAGAAGGAAGCAGAGAAGTAATAAAGGACTGAATTATCTTCAAGTCCATATGACAAGCAGACCACAGCCTAAGCACAAGAGGATAGGTAATATTTAGTTGTTCAAGTCCACCTGAAGCTGAAAGGAACCTATCTTCTGAAATAAGGTCAACAAGTAAGACATAATTACCATTTATTATACAGTAAAAAAGAAAAGGATTTTCAATAGAAAAGCTCCAGTGAAGCAGCTGATGCAGCGAGGAAAGTTGGTCCTACTTTGGTTAGTGTCTTGTGAGCTGATCAGCCCCCCATAAAGATCAAAAGTAAATGTGCTCTGAAGAACTGTTTACATGTGTTTGTAACAAACAACCTGTGCCTTGTAAACAGCTAGCATCTGCTCAGCATCACACAGGAGCAGAGCACACTTTCTTTACATTTAAAACTATTATTCCAACAATTAAAAAATCCAAATGACAACTGAATATTGTCAATTCAGAATTGTGATAAAAATCCTTTTTAAAAGAACAACTAACTCACTACCTTGTGTAAAGGCTTATGTGAACCATAACCTTGGCAAAAGAGAAAACCTGTTTGTATTTTTAGTTATGAGCTGGAACTAGCTTTGGAAAGACAAAATATTTAATAATAAACACATTTTATAATTTTATTTTCTTGTCACAATGTTTAGGTTCTGTCAGATTTTTTCTGTGGAATATTACTTTGCTTCCAGAAGCCTTGCTGGAATCAATCAAACTTTTTCAAGGCAATTATTTTGCATATGAGCCTGGAGTAATGAATGGTACTGGGGAAGCTATATTCTGATGACTGATAAAACAGTAACCTGATGACTGATAAAACTGTAACCATGCTCTACTGGATCATGCAATAGCACATGTTTGATCTACATTAAACATGAACATAATAATGCAAAAAATTATACTAGTCTGAAGTTTTCATACTGGACTTGTTCTGGTTGCAGGAAGGTAAACAATGCCAGATAAAGACAGGGCAGTATATTTGAGTACAGCAGATCAGTGTTTTGCATCCTGAGACTGAAGTGCTTTGATGAAGGTGCAGCTGGCTTTAAACTATTACCAAGTTACAGCAGCAGTAAGTACATCTAAATGGTCCAGTCTGCTTAAATATGAACCTGCACTCAAATGGATGTTCTTAGATTGCACCCACCATACATCCATCAACTTTATTACAAGATCAACAGAGAACCACACTGGTGAAGCCTGAGCACCTACCCCAGCACAATAGTAGCTCATGCATGGTAGTAAGGAAAACAGTAGTAACGACTGTGGAAGAGGATAGACAGCCAAAGGTAGTAATAGGAGGAAGGGGAGGAAGGGAGGAAAAGGTGAATGAGGAGGAATTGTGGATAGGAATAAAGTTTGAAGATCAGGAGAAATGTTGGTATATCTGGCTTCTTGTAATGTTCTTCCAATAATTGAGTCAGGATTGATGGCTGGAATTTTTGGGGTTAGTATAAATGAATATTGGTGCTCTTCCCTGTTCAACCCAGTCTTTTTTTCCCTGAGCACTGTGAAGTGCTTAAAGACCTCTCTCTGGCCATTAGCCACCTCAATGCACAGTCCTTAGTAGCCTGCTAGCGGCAAGGTTCAGCTCCAGGACCTGTGGTGCTTGACATTTTCCTGCAAGGAACCCAAGGTGTTGACAGCAAAGGGTAAGACAGGAAAAGGAGACCAGCCTTTCAGACAGGAACGTCTTCTGGTGCACAGAGTAGAGATTAAACTGCAAATGCCCCAGAGGAGAGTTGACAGGAGCAGAAGGCATCACACACAAGCAGCCTGGTCAATTTGGTTATTTTGGGACTATGTAAGTAAATTTCATGCATATAATGTGCTGGAGAGTTATGGGATGCACTCATTCTTGTCCAGTTGGATAAAACATGGAGTAGAAAGTCTGTAAAGGTATGAATGCAGCTCAGATGATCACAGCAAGTTTACCTTGAAAGGTAAATCTTAGCATTAGGATCTGCACTATACATTATAAATGCAATAATATTCTGTGAAACAAATTTGCAAAGCAAATTTCTACAGGTGCTTGTTAAGCCATTTATAGATATATTGTTAAGTAGTTCTTAAGAAATTCCCTTGAAAATAGTTACAATTTCTGATGGCAAGATTTAGAACTGTCTTGATTGATTAATTAAAGATAGAAATATCAACCTTTGTTTTAAATTTCAAGTCTAATTACAGTTCATATGAATTAAATGATGAAGGTAATATGTGTGTTTGTTAATCACAGAATTCATCATTCCATTCTTTTTGAATCTCAGCAGGGATAATATAATAATAAAAGATCTTGTTACAGGAGTTTTATCTCATAAACCTACTTGTTTACTTTTCCAGTGTGTTCTTGAGTAAAGAGACAGCAGCACTGGATAACAAATATAATTTTGTTTCTGGCTTATTTTTTGTGACTTGTTATGATTCTGAATGATTAGTCTGGTATATTTCTTTCTACTTCAGTTTTTTACCAAAATATTTCAATCACATATTCCATTTCTTGAGCTGGCAAGAAGTTACCATTTAGAAATAACCTTAATTTACCAAATGTAGTGTAGCTTTAGAAACATGTGGTTTTGTTACATGGAAGCTCATAAAATTTGAAATAATTTTGTTGTTGAACTTATGTACAATACTACAGATATTTAACAGGTCTATTACAAGTATACATAAAAAAATAAATTCAAACCATGTATTAGAAAATTCTTTGATAGACTGAATTCCTGTAACTACAGCTACTTCATGAAGGTATTTTATATACTTACTGTTTCTATTTTAATTCTACTCATACACACAGTTTATTTATGAATCTCATAATTTACAAGCTACTTCTTAAATATAGTAATTGAAATCTTCCCTTTAATTTACATGTTCATAAAAAGACACTAGCTGTGTAAATGTTTTATTACCCAACTCATATTCAATTATTGAAAATTTGTATTTTTGTGGAGAAGATATAAAGATGTCTTTGTATTTTTTTCTCTGATAAAAGGCCACCAAATTATCTGTGTTGAGCTTTCTAGCATTTACTGCTGTCTTTACTATGTGCCAAACTCTGTTTATATTAAGTGACCTTTAAGTCTCTAGTCTAAAGCAATAAAATGAAGGCTTCCTGTCTTATTGATTTGGCAAGGCCTATTTTCACACTAATAAAATGGAACCCAGTTTACTAAAATACACTTTTAGCCAATGTCTGTAAATGAACCCAAGTCTTGACAATTTTGGAAGAGGTCAACCTAGAGTAAGCAGGCCATATCTGTGGTAAATCAACTTCCACAAAAAGATCACTGGACATTATAAAATCAGGAGTGTTTTTTAAGAGACTGAATTGAACCCTTCTTAACCAGAAAATAACATCTGACCTTGGCAGTGAAATTTATCACAACATTTCAATTAAAACTTGGCAGCCACATAAGCAATACGTTGTGCTGTTACAACTGACCTTATTGCAGGAAGCATATATAGGAGGAGAGGCTCAGGTAGGCTGCCAACTCTCTTGTGAATATGAAGGATACACAGCACAAATCTTTCTGGTGAGGTTTGAGCTTTACTAAGAGCCTCATTACTGTTCTTTCTCAATAAGTAAATTACTGGTTGCCTAATAATGTTGATAATAATTCAGTATATATTTTTCATTTCTAAGTACATGTACATTAATATTAATGTAAGTCTGTTTACATCTTGTTCTTCATGATGAATGAAAAATGCCTAATATAACAAATAACTATTCAATTTTCTAGAATATTAAATCTGAGAAGGAGTGGAGCTAGGTTATGCCCAGTTTTGCAGTACATCACCAAACAAGAAGGAAAAGCCCACGCAAGCCATGCGACTTGCAAGGTAAAGTTTCCATAAATGTTATTTTCTCTCTTACTGTGCTGGTTATCACAGCTTTTTCTCAGGGAACAAAGAGGGTGCGGGGGTAACCCTGTTTCTGCAGGTCTGCAGTACTGGAGAAGGATAGCCCCTTGTAACATCTGAGCCCAAATTACTGCACTGCTCTCCAGCCTCCTTGGCTCAATGAGGATAACAATATCACATGTTTTCTACTGCTCTTCCTCAGCCATTATGGCAGACGCTCAGCTGCTGATAGGAGCCAGCAGGGTTTGAGAAGGGGGAGTGAGAAATACCTCCATTTTCCCTCAGACAGTGACAAATTATATTAGTATATCTGCTAATGAGAAACCAGAGTTCACCTTCTGTCAGGGTCTTGGAAGAACCGACCTGCAGGAGAGCTTACAGCTGCCCTCCGCCCCTCTGAGACCCATGGCCAGCCAGGATTTTGGAACATCACATGACTTCTTTAGGTCCCTTGTTTAAGATGCTTTTCTTCTGACATACCTACCTAGCAAGCTAGTTTTAGCTCATAAGAGTTTTAGAGTCACATTTTCTTTAGCAGTTTTTCCTCAACAATTTTTCACATTTTGTTTTTTTCTTCAACAGCTTTTTAAACTGATCTTCAAAAACCTCCAACTATTCCTTCAGTGATAAAGACACACACACACACAAACACACACACA
>VZRW01002576.1:0-23249 GCA_013398125.1 Aegotheles bennettii
TGGAGTATTGTGTCCAGTTCTCGTCATTTACCCATTTGTTCATTTATCATGGACAAAATTCAGATTACATAAATGTTCTCTCCATGTTCTACAGCATACAAGATCTGCTAGTCACAAAAACTACCATTCTCACATGCCAGCAAGATCTGTTCCAGCACAATTGACCTTTACTGTGCATCAGTACCTTTCTTTTTCACATGTAAATCAATACATGTTGACGTGATTCACTAATGGAATACAGAGGAAGCATATGATTAAAATGAAAGTCAGAAACAAACACTGTCAATAATTTTATAGCTTGAATATGACTCACCTCATAAATTGGACTTTCTCCAGAATTCAATTTTTTCAGTTAAGCTTTCATCAAGAAAAAAATCTCAGCTGTAGGATGAAATTTATACTCAGGACAAAAATGAGAGTGAGGGAAATGCCTGTTTCAGTTCTGAGATTCAAACAGCAGTTTGATTTTTAGTAGAGGATATTGCCATCATTTTTTGTTCCAGGCAAAACAAATTTTTGGAATTTTTTTCCTCTTAGTTTGAAATTAAGACTACTAGGCCACAATACAAGCCTGATCCTGGCAAAATATAAAAGCTATCATAAACTGGAAGTAAGGAAAGGCATGAGAATTGAGTAAGTTCACATTGACCAGAAAAATCCCTATCAAAACTCATCTATCTGGATCAGAACAAACAAGATCAGAAAAATCTGGTACATTCCATGTGCAAAAAATTCATAAATTCCTGAGCTGCCTGCTAATTTTGCAGCTAAACAGTGACAGGGCATGTAAGACAAAGCATTGTAAAGCATGTCTCTTTCATGTGGCAGATCTCTCAAAGCTGTAATCACATCACCTCTGAACTTTGCATTTTGATTGAGCCTCTGCTTTAAGGTGTACTGTAATGGGGCATTCGCTGCAGACCTGGCTGCAGTTGTTTACTGACTTTGTACTGCTCTGTGCAGTCTCACCATTCAGCTGGCAAAACATACACAAAGTGGCCCACTTCTGTTTCAGTACCAAGTTAGGTAGCATCCCTTAAATCACTGATAAAGATACATTACATGGGAGGTTCTGTGTTTGAATTTGGAAGCAATTATACTTCAAAAAAGTCAGTAAACTATTTCTGTCTTTTAAAATGTAGCTGCTCAAATGTTTACAGTGGTGCTTGCTGGTGAGTGAGTGTTGAATCTACATTTCACCTACTGATCACCTCGTTGGAGCTTTACAAATATTTTAAAAGGACACTTTCTCTTCAGGTACTGTATTAGCAGGACCACATTCAAAACTGCATACCCTCTTCAGAGGCTTCTTATTGAGGGCAGAGAAAAGGCAAATTACGTTGTTTCTCCCTTAGCTCTCTCTCTGCAAGGGAGAACACTCAGCAAGCACCATGGCTCAGAAGCAGAGCACAGTCCTCTCAATCCCCCAAGCACTGAACACGACTAAGAGCTCTCTGCATATGCTGGGCCCCTCTGTCCCATGGAGACCTGTCTGCCTTGTCTAGAGGTGAGGTGCATTGAGAAAGAATCTAGAATTTTTAGTAGGGTTGGTTCCTCTGAGCAACTGGGAAAACCAGTATTCACAGCAGTCGGTCTCTTTTGTGATTTAGCGAGAAGGCCACAGGCTCTGTTTTAATTCATTTCCAATAGAGTAGAGCTTATGTGACACTTTTTCATTCAAGTAATACAGTTTGCTGCTGCTTACTGCTGAGCTCTTATGAGAAGATGCTGCTCACTGCAGACTGATAAATCTCCCTTTAGCTGGAAGTCTTAAATAAAGTAATAAAATTTTAGAACTGCTTTAAAACTGTAGTCAAGATGCTGATTGCACCTATTTTTATCTGGCAGTCTCCTTGGAGAAGTTGTCCTTTAGGGCTTTAGGATATCCAGAAACTCTGTAATTAGGAAGTGTTTTGCCAGTTAGCCCAAAAGGGGAGCTTGACATCACAGGTTATGAGTAAAGCCTTTGTGGTTCTGTGGGTGGCCTGGTTTGAGAGCACCAGGGCCAACCTGAGACCACCCGGGAAACCTCCAGCCACTGCCACCGTTGCCTGTGGCAATGGCAATGGAGGGGAGCCCCTGTGCCTATGGGGAGGTGACCCCAATGGAATAATCACAGTGCTCCTTCCCATGGTGCTTAATATAAAATGGATCCTCAGAGAGTCCTCTCCTGCCTCCTGTGGCTGCTGTGCTGGCAGGGTTGGAATTGCCTCTCACTCCTCCCTATGCTGCTGGCATTCCTGCATTCTGTTTTCTTGCTGGAGAAGAACATCATGCACTGAGACAGGTCGCCTTCCCCTGCCTCCTCAAATAGGACTGGGGCAGCTGCTCCAAGTTTTTTTGTGGACTGTCACCAGGACACTGGGCCCAAGTACCCCCATCTGCTGCTAAGTCCAGTTTGGGACTTTTGTCATCTGGACATAATTACCATCTGGGAAGTGTGGGCTCCATATTTCCATATTCATGTATATATCTGAATATATTTACATCTTTGTGTATAATTCACTATCTTTATTATTGTTGTTATTTTCTGTTTCATTAAAACTGTTCTAGTTTTTTTTCCAACCTCAAACTCTCTCCCTTATTCCCCTGTTATCTTTCCCTGAGAGGGTGGTGGAGGGATAACAGAGAGCATCTGTCACCAGGTTATTGGCCAAACCCGTGACACTGGGGCACCATGCAGTTATGGTTGAAGTCAGCAGCCAACACTTGCTCCCTGAAATGAACAAAATGTTCATCAATCAGATTATGTTCCACAATGACACTTCTTCAGTGTACATCCAGTTTGGAGGGTGACACTAATTTACCAGACAATCACTAGTGTCTTATACCCGCTCCGTCAAAGCACAAAAGGGGTATACAGCTCTTCAGGGTGAAAGCACGTTGCTCCAGCTGTTAGAACCTCATCATCACAAACAGACACTCACCTTTGAAGGAAGATAACATGGCAAAATCTGGCATCCGTGGAAAGAGACATCCAGCCTTTGTTACAGCTCTTCAGACTATTGGCTGTTAAGTAAAAACCCTTTTTTCTTCCCTTGGTGACATAAGCAAGATTGAGTCTTTTCAGTTTATCCTGTTACAGAGGAATGGAGATTTTAGACCAGGTCAGACCCAATCCAGTGTCCTTTCTCTATCAATGAGGAGATGTGAACCAATCTCTACTAAGGCATCAGGCCTTCTTCTCAATGTTCATATTAAAGATGTAACCCTGATGCACAATGACTATTATTTCTTTCACCTTTTATTAGCCTTTACTGCAGCCAGCACAGTGTGATTAGCTGTATCAGTAATCTAGTCCTTTTTCAACCTTTATGATTACCTTGTCTTTTCACTGCCTCTCCCTATGATCGTGGTACATATGAGTAGATGAAGAGCCACATACATACATGTACATACAAGAGGGCTGAGAAGAACTTCTTAGCTACAAGGTAAAGGTTGCCCTGTCCAATTCAGAAACCAGTGGACATGAAGTGCATATTGGATATTTCCAGCTCAGAACAGAGCACAAAAATGTGCAGTGAGCCTGTTACAGCTCATCTCAGTTGGACGTATCCTGAGCTCTCCCATATGCAAAGACTCTTTCACATATGCAAGTTACAGGTCCAGGTTATAGCACAGGCTGAACACTGGTTTTAACTGACCAGTTTCTATAGCAGAAAACTGAAGGTTACACAGAACTGTCCTGCATGGGGAATGTCCCCTCGGGCCATCGTTATGGCTCCTGTGTTCTTTGCATTTTGGAAACATCTTGCTTAGAAGGTGACTGTAAGAAAACCTGGATCACACTGACACTAGAGAATGTATTACCTACAACCTTTGCCTACAGGCAATTTTTTTTTGTTCTCTTGTGGCAACATAGATCATAAAACACAGAACAAAGTGAATATGCATGTGTATTATCACTCAAAACTAGAATAGTCGGTTCACAGAGAATGTAAAATGCAGTATTTCTATCTATCAGAAAGATGATAATGTTCCAAGCTGCAACAGGAAACTGGAAAGGCCATAAGGACCACATGAACTGCCAAAAGGTATGCAACATAGGTTGTGAATAAAGGTTGTGAGTAAAGCTAACTGAAAGGCAATTATCAACTGACAGAGGAATCAAGAGATTCACCATTAGCTCAGAGTGTCTCAGAGCAGTACAGCTTTTCCTTTCCACTGAGTTCATCCTTTCCAGGCTATTTTTCTTTATGTTGTATTAGTTTACATCCCTTCCTTTCAAATAAGATTTCACATTAGACATCAACTGGCCTAAGCTTCAATCATGGTCTTCAGAACTGTTATGTTGAGAGGCCAGTTCTCTTATAACTGATTCACCTGATTGTCAGCCTGCCTCCATGGTTCTGCCTTCAAAGATAGCCAGGTAAGGACTGTATACAGAGACAAATCTTTTTCTTCTGTTTTGAAGTTATGCCTCTTCAAAAGGAAACCATGATGATTATTTTGTCATTTTTTGCAGAATATGGTGTTTACATTATTCAGTTCTATCAGGGTAGTTTTGAGGAGCTGCCTTCCAGGTTCCTCTCTTACAGAAAAGCGTGCATTTCTGCATGCTTTGCTATTCCTAGCCAGTTACACTCTTCCCAGATTTAATACCCTTTTTTTTTCTTTTCTTAATTTATGATAAATCAGTCTAAGCTCCATAGATTTCCATACATACATTTGCTTTATAGGATTTCCCAGTTAGTTCATCTGTGAACTTGACTAATACATAATTCTTCAATCCATGCATTTAGTTTGTTCATCTGTCAAGAAGAGAGTGAAAGATGGGACTTGCAGTGGAAGTTACAGTCTCACTGTATGCAGCAGCCCTGCCTTATAACTACAGTACTTAATTTAAGTCTACCAGAGAGACAAAACAAACATAACAAAAAACTTCAACAACAAAACATACCTTGTGGGTATGTTGATAAATTTAACATGCAACATCACAGATCAACAGAACAACTTTTAATTAAATATAATTACATTTCCATTGATAACAGAGGTATTTTAATGTCATATTTCAAAAAGGTTGGGGACTATTATTTAATTCAGTGAGCTGGATTTTTTCCTGCAACTTCGTGCATTAGAGAATTAGAATTTTCTCTTCTAGCCTTTAATGCTACATCACCTGTTGCACTAGTAAAAATGAACTTTTCATTTTTCATAATAATGAAAACAATATTGTGATTTTGCCAGTTGAGTATTACAAAATCCTATCCAGCTACTAAATTTTAGGGCAAGATTCTTAACTGCTTTACTACTGAACTATTACATCTTTCCAGAAAGCCAAGGACATCATCAATTGATAGCTGTAAGAAACCTTAAATTAGAAGCCAAAACTTACACATTTGTAAGGTGAGCTAGCAGGACCTCTCACTGAAATGACCTGCTTTGCTATGTCTATAAGAATATGGTTTTCAGCAGAAAGAGGCTCCTTGGGCCAGATCAGGTGGATGAAAAATTTCTGGTCTCACTGTGATGATCCTTATTAATATAATTCTCTGTATTCTGTGTAGAAGTGGAATAAAATAAAAAATGTTTTCGCCTAGTTTCAGTTTGTAAACAACTGTGAGAAACCAGGAATTTCAGAGGGGTTTAAGTACCTAGAGGAGAATTTAAGTGGACTTCAGCAGCCAAAAGATAAAACTGCAGCACAGCTATATCCCTACTGTAAATCCTCAAAGTCACTACTGTATTCTTGCTGGTTTGTAGTGATCTCTGATAATTTCTGTACATGCCTGGGACTGCACACTTGGTCTTCTCTAGCACTGTTACCAACATCTCCATGAATGAAGGTAGATCTCAGTTAACATAGTTTTAATTTAGCTAACTTACAGTTTTTATGCTTTAAGTAAATTGTTGAAGTTATTTAAAATTTGTGCAGTGATGAACATGGCAGGTTTACTAATAATTAATCTCAGTTGCTTCAGAAATACAGCTTCTAACACATGGCTTCTTAGTGTGATTATAGTCTTCACTGCATCTTACCTTCCTTTCAGATTTTCATCCAGATTTCTAAAACGTTGCTCATTTTGACAAATCTGACTGCATAGGATCAAGAATTACATGGAAATGAAAAATGAAAAAGAAGCACTAAACTATTCTGGGGATATTATATCATTTATCATTTTAGTATAAAATTTTATTAATTCTATTTAGGCCTATGGTACCTTAGGCACAAAATGTATTTTCTATTGCACCCAGCAACTTATCTAATTTCCTTGCCATCCTAAAGGATCAGATAATTTATAGTGGAAGAATGCATTATAGTATCAGGTCCTAGATGGTTCAAGGTACAGTCTGACAATACAGAAAACCTTAAGTATAATACTGATATCTTGAGTTTAGCCAAAAAATGTATTTTATTTATAAACACAAGTAATACAAGATTAAAACAAAGTCAGCTGTCAAACTCACTAGAATATGGCTACGGCAGGAACAAGCTTTTCATGTATTTTAACCTCTACTTCTTGATTGCCAGTAATCTGAACAGTAATAAAAATATTTACAAAAATGCCATTATACATTTTTTTTTCCAGTACTTCAGTGTTATTTGGCTTCTGTTTGGTTCTTTTCATCCATGTCTCTAGTCAACTTAGGAGATGAATCAGAGAAGATAAATGATAATGAGCTTAAGACTCTAATTAAAAAGTTATCATCTGGGTCTGTCTTGTCTCCCCTAAGATGTGCTGACCCAGCCACGGCTGTAACTGCTGAGCTGCCTGGCACCTCCTACAGTTGTTGAATATAAGAAATTCTGTGCAGGTCTTGGAAAGAACAGCTAACCCACCTGCTATGCTTTGTTGCTTTGTTTCATTCTTGCAGTGAAGCTAATCCTGATGGAAAGGTGTCAGCCCCGGAAAGCAGCACTCTTTGTGGGAACATACACAGTGTGAGGAGCTCCAGTGTGGGATCCTGGACTGTAGGTTGCCTGTGGTCCAGGAGGAGTGCTCACACCTGTCAGTTTAGAACACTTTTTTGGTCTTATGCTGCAAAATACAGTTTATAAATTTGCAGCATAGCACAGAGCCAGTTACACATGCTGGGATGCCATTTGTCTATGCATTTGGTTGGCAAATCTGTGATGTCCCGGGCAGAAGAAAGCCAGTGAGGCTGCATTTGCAGCTCAAGTGTTAAAGTTAATCCTGTGCCATGGAAACACATGCTTTCCCTCACATCCCTCCTTGGCATGGCACTGAGATGTCTGCCTTGTTGTAGGTGGGCAGCCTTCATTTATAATCCATCCTACTGCTGACAGTGGTCCAACAAACAAGCATTGGATAGCCAGCAGATCGAGAAGCTGTTGAAGGGTGAGATCGATTCAGATGTACCTGGTGTTCCCTAGCTTCACAGGATAAACCCCTATCTTAAAAAGGGACTGAAATCCCCAAGTAATTTCACACAGACTAATGAACACCAATTAGGTGCTAAGAGAAGATTTCAGTTGCTCCTTGTACAGTTTGCATTTGAACTACTAGGCTAAACACAACAAACTGAGGACCACAGCTTTCATCAGAATACTTACTCCCTTTGTTTTTCTACTGACTTGAACATGTTATTTATTTCTTTTCCACCTTCCTACCTTTTGGTTACCAAATATTTAACTGCTACCATATCTTACAACAGAGTACAAAAGTCCTGAATGACATTTCAGGGCTCTGTACTGGGGCTGGTTCTGTTCAATATCTTTATGGATGATCTGGATGAAGGCATCAAATGCATCCTCAGTACATTTGCAGATGATGCTAAATTGGGTGGGAGTGTTGATCTCAGTGAAAAATCTCTTCCATGAGAAGGCAAATATACAGAATAAGATACATAACAAACTCCATGTGAACACAGAATAAATAACTCCACCAAAATCAGTGAGTTCACAGTGGCCTCTGAATCTCAGCAGCACAGAGCAGCATCCACAAAGACCATGTGTGTAGTAATTTGGCAATATCAATAGGAGTAAAGCAGGAATTCCTCCATTATTAGGAACTGGAAATTGACACTCCTTGCCCTCATTCCTGTGGGAAAAAGAGAGTTGTGATAAGACAGAAACCTCAATCTTTAAACTTTTATCCATATTTAGGCTCCCATAAGAATGCTCCTGGGAAAACACAGGTTCTGTTTTCTGAAAAATGTCCAGAACTCATGTTTTCAATCCATCACATAACAACATATAAGGTGACTAGATCTAATTAATCAAAGAAGTGAACAGGGTTTGTTTCCTGTTTCCAAACTTGTTGTTTAAGGCAGATTACAATACATATTAATGTAATATTATCACAGAATCACAGAATCGTAGAACGGTTTGAGTTGTAAGGGACCTTTAAAGGTCATCTAGTCCAACTCCCCTGTAATAAGCATGAATATCTTCAACTAGATCAGTTTTCTCAGAGCTCTGTCCAATATGACCTGGATTGTTTCCAGGGTTGGGACTTCTACCACCTCTCTGGGCAACCTGTGCCAGTGTTTCAGTACCCTCATTGTAAAAAAAATCTTACTTATATCTAGTCTAAATCTACCCTCTTTTAGTTTAAAACCATTACCTCATGTCCTTTCACTACAGGTCCTAGTAAAAAGTTTGTCTTCATCTTTCTTATAAGCCCCCTTTAAATATTGAAATGTTGCAATAAGGTCTTCCCAGAAGGGACCTATTAATAGACTAGCATTTACAGTACTTACCCAGTAAATTAGGAGACCCAAATTCTGTGCTCTCCCTGAGGAGCATGCACCAACTCCTCAATTTTAGGTCATCTTGGAATGGGGAAGGCACTGGTCTTTTACATCTCTGCCCCTGTGCAGAGGAAACATAAAAGACATGAAGGAAAGAAAAAAAGTTAGGAATAGAAGGACCTTTAGAAAATTTCTAACTGTCTGCACTTTTACTGAATGGTGACCCCAAGGCTCAGTACTCAAAGTGCCCTCAGTGGAGCAGCACGCCAGCAGGTGCAGAGCAGCAGATGCTGCTGATTACAGGGTGTCCAACTGCCTTACAGGGCAGGAGGGTCTGCTCCCACCCAAGACAGACATTCTAGTGGAAGTGTTTCAGTAAGGTGGAACATGACTGAACATATGCTAATTCTGTACTGAAGCTGAGGATGACTTTCAGAAAAATAAGAAGCCAAACTGACAATCAAATATAGCATCAAAACCTTGAGATTATCTATTCTTGTTTAGAAACATAAGAGAAGCATTGTAATTACTTCATGAGATATACTGGGAAAATATTAGCCTGAATTTGTCCACCTCTTTTCCATTGCAGAGGAAGATATTCTGGAAATTCAAACTCTGCACAGTACCACACAGGTGAATGGCTAGTGTATGGTAAAACAGATACATCTACAATGAAGAATTATTATTGAGAAAATAATCTTTAAAATATAAGAGTTAATAACCCAGGAAAGAATTTTAAAAAACACCAACATTAGGTCCTGCTACTATTGAAATTATACAACTGTCACTGCAACAGATTAAATAGCAATAAAGGTGCTCTAGTGCTGAGAGTTTTTGATATCCTCAACCTGCATGCAGTAAAGATAGCACTACTGACTTTCTCCTGAACCCTGTCCTCAGTTTCTTGTAGCCCAGAAGGTCCACCTCAGGAAACTGCTGGAAGGCAGAGCAGCTGCTCAGCTCAGCCTCTCCTTTTGAAGGAGGACACAGGTATGCTTCTCTGTAGAAGGTCCTGATGGTGCCATACTTTCACTTGACAGCAGCTGCATGCATAACAAATCCCACAGGCATCGGTGAAACTTGACCATTTTGAGAGAAATGGTGTCAACTTCATACTAGGTGAGTTGTAAATTAAGAGAAGTGATCTGGGGGCCCAGTGAGCTCACTGAGGATCCCATAAGCACCAGAGATATGCTGTTAAAAGACTCTTACTTGAACTCATCTCAAAATCTGAATTTGTGGTATCTGTCCTGCCTTCAGAGAAATTGCTCTTTTGTAAATAAATCTTCATAGCGAAGTGATGCAGTGCACTAACTAGCACAGTCTGGGAATGAGCTGGCAGAGTGCTTTGGATGCACCTCTTTCTCGGTCTCCTAAAAGATGAGATATTTAAGAAAAGTCTGTAAATTGCATCAGTTTTGAGACCATGGTGAATGAATTATGTACAGAATACGTAAGACATTCTTTACCAGCTTCAGGTCCTGCAGCATCAGGCATGAGTGGTGTCTCTAGAGAATGGTCTCTGGACTATCTCCGTGTGAGTATATTTCATGTTGGCACATGTCATCAGCCTGCTATTAAGATCTTAGTTCTAACCAAAATAATCCATACAGGCAGGAGCTGAGCTATGGTACAGACTGATGAAGTGCTACTGGAAACTCCCATGGCAATTAATCTCTTCCCAATGGGACTTGGTGTAGTCTGACATTTACAGACAAATCAGATGTATAAGAAACAGGGTTTGTGATCTCAGGTTTCTTTGCCAGTGATATATAACCTTAAAGTACACTATGTTCTTTAATGGCTCTGCAAAGTGTTCTGGCAAGAAAATAACTCAATGCAGAATACATCGGTGCTACCATCATCGATAAAGACTCACATTTGGGTGCAGCCACACAAAGCAACATAATGCTATGCAAAGATATTCACAGTAGTCCTGAATACGTTAGCACAAGCTAGTATGATTGAAAAGTATGACACTCAGACTTGGCTTGTTAGTGTTACTTATAGAAAAGTTTATTAACTTCAGTAATGTATTGCACGCTACTCCACCACGACTGTCTGAGATAGCTTGGAAGGTTCTTGTGGTGCTGACTTACCTTTTGCAGAGTATCCTAGTGGGTTATATTCTCTAGATGAGTGCAACTATGTGGATAAAGCAAAACAAAAAAATATTTTTTTACTTCAGTAATGGCTATCTCAAATGCAAACTGCACCCTAAAACAAAGATAAATATTCTGTAAGTTGTTCATTCAAGATGCACACTTCACAGAATCACAGAATGGTGGGGGTTGGAAGGGACATCTTTAGATCATCTAGTCCAATTCCCCTGCTAAAGCAGGTTCACCTAGAGCAGGTGGCACAGGATTGTGTCCAAACGGGTTTTGAATGTGTCCAGAGAAGGAGACTCCACAACCTCTTTCGGCAGCCTGTTCCAGTGCTCTGTCACCCTCAAGGCAAAGAAGTTTTTCCTCATATTTAAATGGAATTTCATGTGTTCTAGTTTATGTCCACTGCCCCTTGTCCTGTCACTGGGCACCACTGGGAAGATGATACATTCTTTACAAACTTTACAAAGTTTATATATTCTTTACAAACTTTACAAAATTTCCAAATGCCAAAACATATCTGAAACTCTACAACTATTGAAAACTGATGGCAAGGGCAATTTTGTGTGACCTTTTACAGACTTGCTTTGTCTGAATGTGCAATTTCAGAGTGTAATCAATTTAAAAGACAATTGCTTTCAGTAGAACAAAATTAGCACACTGATCTGAACCATGCTTAAAACTCATTCTCTTGCTAAATCCTGGAGTTTGTTACCCTAAGCTACTAATTGAAGATTTCCTAAGGCCAGTAGACTGAGGGTGGGCAAGTGGATGGGAGGGGACATAGCCAGAACAGCTGACCCAAGCTGACCAAAGAGCTATTCGTTATCATACGACAGCATGCTCAGCAATAAAAACTAAGAGAAAAGAGAGGGAAGTGTGGCATTTCTCATTAAGGAGTTTGTCTTCTGGAGCAACCACTCAGTGTACTGGGGCTGTACTGCCCAGGAAGTGGCTGGACATCACCTGCTGATGGGAAGAAAAGAATAAATCGTTCTGTTTTCCTTTTCTTCCACGCGTGGCCTTTGCTTTTTCTGTATTAAACTCCTGTTATCTTGAAGCACGAGTTGTTTTTAATCTTGTTTTTTCCCCCTCTTCTGCTGAGGAGGTGAGTGATAGAGCAGCTCAGTGGGCAGCGAAGTTCAACCCACCACAAAAGCTATACTGCTCCATCCCTTCATAGTGTGCAGGGGGGGCAGTAATCATAAAATTGGGGTTCTTTTGGAAAAGACCTGTAAGATTGTCAGGTCAAACAATTGTTCCAGCTCTGCCAAATCCACCACTAAACCATGTCCCTAAGCACCACACCTACATGTCTTTTAAATACCTCCAGGGATGGTGACTCCACCACTTCCCTGGGCAGCCTGTTCCAGTGCTTTACAACCCTTTCAGTGAAGAAATTTTTCCTAATATCCAATCTAAACCTCCTCTGGGGTAACTGGAGACTGTTTTCTCTAATCCTTTCACTTGCTACTTGAGAAAAGAGACTGACCCCCACCTCACTACAACCTCCTTTCGGGTAGTTGTAGAGAAAGATAAGATCTCCCCTCAGACTCCTTTTCTCTAGACTAAACAATCCCAGTTCCCTCAGCTGTTCCTCATAAGACCTGTGCTCCAGGCCCTTCACCAGCTTTGTTGCCCTTTGGACACACTCCAGCACCCCAGTGTCCTTCTTGAGGGGCCCAGAACTGAATACAGTATTTCAGGTGCAGCCTCACCAGTGCTGAGTAGAGGAGGATGATCACTTCCCTAGTCCTGCTGGCCACACTATTTCTGATGCAGGCCAGGATGCTGTTGGCCTTCTTGGCCACCTGGGCACACTGCTGGTTCATGCTCAGCTGGCTGTCTACCAGCACCCTCCGGTCCTTTTCTGCCAGGCAGCTTTCCAGCCACTCTTCCCCAAGCCTGTAGTGTTGTATGGGGTTGTTGTGACCCAGGTGCAGGACCCGACAACTGGCCTTGTTGAGTCTCATACAACTGGCCTTGGCCCACCAATGCAGCCTGTCCAGATTCCTCTGTAGTGCCTTCTTGCCCTCAGGCAGATCAACACTCCCACCCAGCTTGGTGTCATCTGCAAATGTACTGAGGGTGCACTCGACCATCTTGTTCAGGTCATTGATAAAGGTATAAAAAAAGAACTGGCCCCAGTACTGAGCCTTGAAGAACATCACTTGTGATCAGCCGCCAGCTAGATTTAACTCCATTCACAACTCATTGGGCCTGGCCATCCAGTCAGACAATACACCCTATCACCAATAGGATAAACAGGATTGGAAGTGGTGCCATGACTCTGGTGGACTGCCAGGGACACCGAATGTCAGGTCATCTGACAGTAATAGCCAGTTGCAGAAGTGCCTTTTGAATGCAGGTGAGAGTTGACACCCTTTTTCTCCACCAATGGTAGTGTGATTTGGGAGAATCATTATGTGGCAGTATCATGTTCTACACGTCATCTGCGATGATGTGGGCAACATCCTGCCTATGTGCTGATGTTGGTCAATGGGCAGGGTGTCAAGGATGTCACTTCCACCTCTTGATTCTCTCAGATCATTGCTTGACACGGAGTTATAGGCTAGAGCATTATTTGACGGTTTGTTAACTATACAGTAAGCTAAGTAAGGTTGGTTTTCTTATATCCAGGGGCTCAGGTTGGGGGGTGGCTTGACCATGACTGAGAAAATGCTTTACAACACAATCTGCAACTTCATTCATTGATGGGGCAGTACCCACTTCCAAGTGGAAGCTACACAGTGTGTGCCTCTGTCAATGAATTCTGTGCCATGTGATGGGGTTTGGGCTGAAGCCTGTGACAGAAGGGGCATGCATGATGGATGAAGCTGGGACACTGGAGAGGCTGGCTTCATCCTCCTTCCAAGGAATGTGGACCTTTGTGAGGTGGCTAGATAGCAGAGCTTGCCCTCAGTTCAAGTGTGAAGGGCAGTATACATTATGAGCTTATGCTTGCTGCTGGAGTTTGCTATGCCCCAAGGATTGGGGCTGGGGTCACTAATGTTTTGCAAAATCGGGGTAAGGGTCTTAAGTTCCATTGGGTCATCTTGGGTAATGTTGGCTGCAGCCAGTAGTGCCATATGTGTAGCAATGACCATTTTCTCTCATGCCATGTAGCACTCTTGTGCCTCTTGCAACCCTTTACTCCCAAATATAATGGGTAGGTCCACACTGTGGCTAGGTTGGAAGGAGAAATTGTGGTCATAAATGTCAACATGAAGACCAAAAGAGAGACCAGAGCAGATGGGACCCATGGCTTGAAATTATTCCACTGAATCAAGAAGTATTCACAGGGCCTTCTCATGCCAGAGCAACCACTCTGGCCATCTCAGTGCCAGAGCAACCACTTTTTTAGAAGGTTGTACAAGGGACTGGCTACTAAGAAAAACATAGGGGCGTGGTGATGCCAGAACCTGAGAATTCCTAACAGGGCCCTGAGATCCTTATACCCTTTAGGGGAGGATAGAGCTTTGAGTTTAGATAATGTTTCAATAGGTAATGACTCCCTGCTGCCAATCCAGCAAATTTCCAGAAATGTAACTTCCTGAGAATGGTCTTGCCACTTGACAAAATTTGGGCCCTGGTGTCCACAACAAAGGTGACCAGATGGCTATCATTCATGATGAATTCTAATCAGGGCTAGGGCATGGGGTAAGAAAAAGCATCTGCTGGAAAACAGAGCTAGATCTCCATCTGTCAGCAGATGCCTGTCCACCAGTTCTGCTGAACAGAGAGAGGATGGGCTGGAAGAGTTAACAGCAGGGTGCAAGGAGACACTGTGTGGCTCATGGGGGCCACCTGCTGATGACTATTCAAAAGCTATAACAAAACATTGTTCGGCAATTTATCAATTTGTTGAGAAGGGTTAAAGTACCTTCCCAGCAGGAGATGCCAGAGGTGGCCCCTCTCTGCTTGGCCAGCGGAGGTACACCATTCTCTATCCAGGCAGGGGTTTTTCCCCACCTGACCTTTGGGCATAGAAGTGATTGTTGTGGAGGTGTTTTGGGAATCATGGAATCATAGAATGGTTTGGGTTGGAAGGGACCTTGAAGATAATCTAGTTCCAACCCCCCTGCCAAGGGGGACTCTCCAAGTGGGAGTCTTGTCAAAACCTGGCCAGCCATCCTCTCCCTGTCTGTTAATTTCTGTCTGTGCAGGGGATCTGCCACCAGTTCCCTGTAGTTACCATAGTGCTACACCCAAGGGTGTCAGCTGGGTTGCTGCCCCCCATTGTTATCCTGACAGGCCAGGAGATTCCTTCTGATCCCAACCTGATCAAGTAAATCAGATGGCTAAGGGCTCCATGGTAGTTTCATACTGCTTGACTGTGGCCCATAATGTGGGCTTGCCTTCTCGCTCATTACAGGACAGAGCCTGTACCATGACCAGGGCAGTATCCCACAGGGTGAAAGCAATACCTGCCCCTGGGACTAGTTGCAACTGTACCCGGGGTCAAGAGGCAGGATGGCCACTTTTCCCTCACTGAGGTAATTTAGAGCTGCCCCAGGGTACCAGAGCCTCCTGAACCACTCCACCAGCCTTCCCCTGGGGTTTTACAAAATCAGTCACCCAGGGAGCATTCAACAAATGCTCAAAGCAGGTAGGGGAGGAGCTCCTGCTCCTGGGCTATGACCATGCCAAGGCCATTGAGTGTGGCCATCAATTTCCTCCTTAATTATGGGATATAAGGAGAGTGGAGAACAATATGGAGGGACAGGTGTGCTTGTCTGACTGCCAGGGACACTGAATACGTGGATCATCTGACAGCAACAGCCAATCATGCAAATAACTTTTGAATGTGGATAAGAGTGATGCTGCCTCTTGGCTCCACCAGTGGTAATGTGCTCTGGGAGAACCAGACTTTACATGGAAGTAGGATGACATGGGTGACATCCAGCCTATGCACAGATGTTGGTCAAGGGGCAGGGTGTCACACTACTCATCTCATCTGAATTTTAATGACTGACCAAAAAGTGTATGACTCATAGGCCACTTGCATGTCTAATATTCCCCTTAAACTTTATGTCTAGAAAGAAAAAACAACTGCTGTAAGTTTTATGTGAATATTGCAGGAAACGTTATGAGGCAGATATGATAACCAGGTGCTCCTGTCCATTTCTTTATTACAGACTGTCCTCCACTTCCTACACAGTGACTGACATGGGATCTGTATGCACTTCATAGCATGGTTACTCCAGCACAACAGTTAAGAATTCATTGACCTCACTGAACAGAGGAATGTGATGTGTTGTTTGGATTGTTGCCGTTATATCACTGTTTGCTTTCGGTTCCCTTATGCATGTAAAGTAAAGAAAATTCTCACCACAAGAATTAGAGAAGCATCCCCATTTTGTTATTTTTTTTTGTAGCTGAGGTTTGTTCTCAGTCTTCTCTATGTTGGGACCAATCATCCTGCCAAAACTCTTCTGCCTTGATGAGTCTGGGAAGGGCAGGATCGCAACTGTTCCTTGCTTAAGAGCCTAGCTCATTTCTTCCACTTTTGAAAGCTTACACTTTGCAGTTAATGTGGAGTCACTAGCTGTGATGTTTCTACCTGCCCAGCTCCTTAGGAAAGAGGCACAACTTGATGAGCTGTGTCGACTGCCAGCGTGAAGAGACTTTGGCACAGGAGCGCAGGAGCTGGCAGGCTTCAACATCTCTTAGGTGTTAAAGGTATTAAAGTGCAATAGTATGGCTAAAGGTATTAAAGTGCAACCATAACATTTCCTACACATTACTTGCCAGGTTGATCTCTTCCTGTTTAAGAAATATTTTCTACTGGATTAAAGTTGTACTTTGGTATTTTTTTTTCTGCATTACAGGAAAAGTACAGTGATGTCAAAGTTGCACATGTGGAAGACAAAAAGGGTGTGATTTAATGTTTCTTCTTGAACACCAGTGGGCCGTTAGTTTCTGTATAAATGACAAGAATAAGCGACTCCATCTTCCCTTCTGATCCTTAACGAGTAAGCAACAAAAAAAAAAAGCTACATCCTCTCATTGTAACAGTAGTATTGCTTTATTGTAGTGCTCACAATGGAGATCTTTATTCTAGATGAGATTTGGTTGGAAAGGAATGTTATAAACTTATGTTAAACTGAAAGCTTGAATTTTATATTTAAAAATCACTATTAGGCTTCCCTCTGTAGATACATAAGATATTGATGGTCATCTATTGTACTCTACTGTCCTCAACTAAGATATTTTAATGAAGGCTTTATTCACTGCAATTAAATTCCATCTATACATATGGCAAATGTGCAATGTGAATATATTCAACACTCTGACATATTCCCGACTCAAGCGCTTCATTACTTTTTTCTCTTCGCCATCTTCCCAGCCTTGCTTCAAGGTTCAACCAAAGCATAGTAGCACCACCTCGTGGGTGTCTGAAACAATTACAGTAGCAAAATCAGAGTGAAAAGTCTAGCAGGCTGGTGTCGCATTTCGAGCACTGGCTGACACTGCCTACTCAGGGCAGTGAACCCACTGCAGAGCTCGGCTGGGCAAATTAGTCTGCAGAATTCAAAAAGTCAAAAACCCAGAGACTAGAGTTGGTTTAACATTGTCATAGAATCATAGAATTGTTTGGGTTGGAAGGCACCTTGAAGATCATCTAGTCCCAACCCCTCTGGCATGGGCAGGGACACATTCCACCAGGTCAGGTGGCTCAAAGCCTCATCCAACCTGGACATTGTCCATAACAATATTATTTTGAGCTATGGGAACATCTGGATGTCACAGTCAGGGATGGAAAAGAGTCTCATTTGCATTAAAAATGCAAAGTAAAAATGACTGGTTTTACTGCAGGGCACATACACACAAAGAAGCATTTTTCTTGTGGTGGTGCTCATCATGTGTTTTGTTTTGTTTTGGTTTTTTTTTCTTTTTTGCTATTGCCAGCTGACTATGTTTACACTTTCAAGTGTAGCAGTCAAGCCAAGTGACTGATGGCAAGCCTGTGTTTAAGAGTGGGCTTTGGGCAATTTTCCCAGGAACCTGGGGAAAAAAGGCTTGGATTCTTGCAACTTTTTAGCACAGGTCTACTGCATACAGTCAGTACCTTGGGTGGCACTGATACAGCCATGCCCATGTGTGCTTGGTCTGTGATTCATAATAACCATGATCCATGGAGATATAGATAGAAAAATTCATCATGTGTGCATCCTTTCCTAAACAGCCTGACCTCATTTCCACCATGGACGGAGGAGATAGGGATGGTCTGTGTTGCAGGAGCAATGAAAGGAGGATGAGGGCACTGTGCTTGAGCTACAGGTGGAAGCCTGGCATGAGGATCAGTGAGAGCCCTAGCCAGGGCTTCTGCAAGCAACACAAACACAAACAGTATTTTGTTCATGCTGAGCCAGTTTTCATCTTAGGCTTTGCCATAGGGCCGCATCTCAAACACTTGCTTCATGAAAGTTTGTTTTCAACTCTAAATCCTCACTGAAAAAGCAGCTTCTCATATAGTTTTCTTTTTTAATTTCATTAAAATTTAATTACAAAGAAAATTTTAATGAAGTCACATATATTCATTTTGTTGCAGAAGACTTTGTTTAATCACTTTATTATTTTAATAAATTCAGTTATTTATTTCAGTAAGATTTGTAATACAGCACAGAGTAAGAAAACAAATATTTAAGCATCGATATAAATTACCATATCCTCCATCAAACACGACAAGAATCATTGAATCAAATTAATGGTAGTTCTAGAAGTACGCTGATAAAGCACCTCCATGGTATTCAATGTGTGCCTGCTACATATGATTTGTACCAAGAAAGGAAAGAAACACATTTTGTGAGGTTGCTATGAATCTACATGTAACCTGAGAAATACATATTTTAAAAAGTACATCTGCAACTTGTCTAAAAAACAGAGCATCCCGTCGCAGTAACTAACACTGCAGAAGAGGAGGGAATAAGGCCAGTTAATTTGGCTGGTCGATGTAACTGTTTTTTCTGCTGTTTTCATTGCTTTTTACTACACCAGAGGCTCAAGTTTCAGCGCGATGCGTTGAGCTGCTGCCCTCCTGTGGCTGAAGGTTCACTTCAGCAGAAGCTCAGACTTCCAAGAGTATGTCGTTTGTCACCGGAGCCGACAGGGACGTCACCCATGTACAGATATTTTTATTAGCTTTAAAAGACTGCAGCATTAATTAAGCACGAAGGAGCAAAACCAGCGTAACTACAGTCACCTCAGAGGCTGTGCAGAAGATGCCAGATGCTTACTTGACCAGATGAGCTTTGGGCAGCGATTCTTGAGGGGCTTCACTTGAGAGCAAGAGTTAGTACTGGTTTGGTGTTCACAGTGTAGCAGAGTCTTCAACAAGAAACTGTTTATTCAAAACCAAAAGCGGTAGCTCACATTCAGTGCTCATCCAGGCAGGGGAGTGGAAACAGATGCTGCATGGCAAAAGCTGTGCAGTGGTCAGAAATCTCCTACCAGCCAGCAACTGAGTCTGAGGTCTTTAGACACTGAATGGGGACCCTGCTGTACAAATCAGTCTTGGTAAAAGGCATGACAATATGGTTCATTTCAATTTGGAAAACACGCTAGAAATGCAAATATAATCAGCATTACCTTTGCTTCTACCCCCCTTTGGACAGATGTTTATTTTGCAATTCCTTCTTGTTTGGTATTTGGGGCTGAGGTTCCCTAGCTTTTTAACAACTGGGGCATCTAGCTCCTTTCCTCTATGACCCAATTGCTTGGCTTGGCTGACCTTCCTCAGCAATGAATGTGAACCGGCAGGATTTTGAACTCCCTGTCCTCCTCCCAAAGCCATCTGTATTCAGTGTCACCCATATTCAATGGGGGACATTCAACAAGACATTCAACTCATTTGAAAGCTGAGCCCCTGCCCAGTCTAGCAAGTGTTGGGGTTGTCTTCCAGTGGCAGGGTCCTCATACCTCTCCTGCTTCTTTCCTCCCAAAGCTGACCCATAAGCAAGAGATTGCATTTCACTGAGATGTTACCAAATATCAGAATTTTTTAAAAAGTTACACAATGGAAAAACACAAATAAAAATTTAACATAGTGCACCAACCTTATGAACACAATTAATTTTATTATATTCAAATAAGTACAATGTCAAAAAGGGATCAGGAAGATAAAGAAAATGCCTCTAATTTTTAAACATGCAGTTTTCATATTTTCTTTGAAAATAGTTAATTATCATAAATGCTCCAGATTATCATGTAATGTTTTTCCCACTAGAAGAATGTAAAACAAGTATTTTAAAATGCTAATGGACACACTCTAGTTTTAATTTTTCTCATTATAAAAAATCTGAAAAATCCTTACAGAAATTTTATTTTTTTCCATTAATGTTTTTGTCTCAAAGAAAAATGTTATAACTATTGAACAAAATTTTGACTGGTTCTTGTAACAGTAGTCTCATGTTCAGGAAACAGGAACAGGCATGAAAGACAAACTGAATGTATCTATTAATACTCTGCTTTTCAGACACAAATTGAAGGAAATGGTTTTACTAGAGTTTTTGTCAAAAAGCAAATAGCAGCAGGCCTAACAAGAGCCTTGATCTGAAAACCTGTCTGAAAAGTACTGGCTGTGCACAGTGCAAGGGGTAGATTTGCTCCAGGTATCCCCTACTCATTGTTATCACTTACTGTGGCACTTGAGTTCTCTATCACATAATCCTGGAGAAACAGTCTTTAAGAATTAGTAAATGTGTACAGCTAGGCACAGATGTTCACCTATGCAAACACAGGGTAGAAATGACTGCTTTAATGGTAGTTCATGAAAAAGTTTGGCTGTACAATAGATAAAAATGTAGCTCAACAATGCCTTGCTGTTGTAGAAAAGGCAAGCTGTAGACCTTGCATGTACAAACAGGAGCATGGTCTACAAGGTGCACAGGGTCAATCTTTTTGATCTTCTCAACACTGGTACAACCTCAGCTGTATTATTCTGTATGGTTTAATGCAGGGCTTTAAAAAAGATTAGAGAGAATTAGGAGAACCCAAAGAGAAGCAAAAGGAACATTCAGAAACCAGAAATTTAGAAAATATGACTTGACATCAAACACTGAATACACTGAGTTTATTCTGAAGAAAAGAAGATTGATATGAATAGGTTAACAAGTACACAGAGGTTGCTTCTGTATGGAAGGGAATAAATCTGTCCTTCATGTTCATGGTGAATAGGATGGAAAGAAATTTGCATGAATTACAGCAGGAATAGCTAAATATTAAGAAAAACTTTCTAATGGTGAAGACACTGGAATAGATTGGCAAGAAAGGTCACAGTATTTTTAGCACTGATATCCTAAAAGTTCTCTTAAATCAACTTGTCTTAGGGATAACATGAAAAGTGGATCTATTCTGGGACAGCAGGATGGGTGAGATGGTCTGTGGTGAGGTCAGCTAGTCCCAGGATTCTGCACCTTGATGGCAAACTTTCTGCTGGGGCAGGAGTCCTCTCCCATTCAGCCTGGGGTTGCCCCATTCACATATGCTGCAAATTGTCCCTCTTCCATCATCCTGCTGGGAACCTCACAGCACGCTGAATCTGCAGGCAAAATAAGGGAATAGTTCTGTTTAAAATAAGTGCTTCAAATGAAAAATAACTTGTAGGAATTCTCTGTCATTTTTCTCCTAGAAAAGCCAAAGCCGAATTTATGAAGTCAGGCTGGAAAGCAACATCAAAAGCCATTGGTAACTTTGATGAAAACTGCCAAAGAACGCACTTGTTCAATTTCCATATCACATCTATGCCTCTGAAACTGCAAGGAAGAGAATCACGAAATCAGTACTTCCAGATGATGAAAGACCTGTGTTGGCACACCTTCTTTTAACACAAAAGTGAGACTTGAAGCAGCAAATATAATCAGGCAATAGATGTTTTTTCTCTTCAGAAGGCTACTCACAACATCTCACATAGAGATTATCTGCAAAACTCAAGTAAGAGATATTAGTGTTATGATATAGCGTTTGAATTTTGGCAGGATTTGGCAGGCATTCAGTCAATCCAGAAATTCATACTGTGCTGGGAAGACTGCCCTTCCAGGGTTCACGGCAGTGGTCACACAGCTCTTCTGATAGAACTGGCACCACGTCCAGTTCCCAGCTCCAAAGACATCAATAACATTTCCATCTGCAGAAAACACTCAAATGAAAGGTCTTTCTTTCTTCAATAATAAAAAAATCTCAAATAAAATCTGCTTCTCCCTAACACTTTTCTAACCAAACAAATACTTTCTCCTTTGCTATACAAAACTGGGGAAAAAAACAAACCTCATTTTTATAAGGATATACAAATCCAGTCATGGATTTGCTATTATCAAGATGATAACAAGAAAAAGAGAAATGAGAAAAAACAATGTGGTACTCATACAGATCATGGAATCATAGAATCATAGAACTGGGTTGGAAGGGACCTTAAAGATCACTTAGTTCTAACCCCCCTCTCACGGGCAGGGACATCTCCCACTAGACCAGGTTGCTCAAAGTCCTATCCAAAACAACCTTGAACACTTCAGGGGAGGGGACAGCCACAACCTCCCTGGGCAACCTGTGCCAGTGTCTCACCACCCACGCAGTATAAAGAACTTCTTCCTAATATCCAACCTAAATCTACCTTGCTTTAGTTTGAAAACATTCCCCCTTGTTCTATCACTACATGTCCTCACAAATAGGCCTCTCCAGCTTTCCTGTAGGCTCCCTTCAGGTACTGGAAGGCTGCTGGAAGGTCTCCCCAGTCTTCTCTTCTCCAAGCTGAACAACCCCAACTCTCTCAGCCTGTCTTCATAGGAGAGGTGCTCCAGCCCCCTGATCATCTTCTTGGCACTCCTCTGGACTCACTCCAACAGCTCCATGTCCTTCTTATGCTGGGGACTCCAGAATTGGACACAGTACTCCAGGTGGGGTCTCACAAGAGCAGAGTAGAAGGGGAGAATCACCTCCCTCAACCTGCTTCTTTTGATGCAGTTCAGGATATCGTTGGCTTTCTGGGCTGCAAGTGCACACTGCTGGCTCATGCTGAGCTTCTCATCAATCAATATCCTCAGGTCCTTCTCCTCAGGGCTGTTCTCAATCCATTCTCCACCCAGCTTGTATTTGTGCATGAGGTTGCCTCAGCCCATGTGCACTTTGCCTTGTTGAACTTCATGCAGTTTGCATGGGCCGACCTCTCCTGCTTGTCAAGGTCCCTCTGGGTGGCATCCTTTCCCTCCAGCATGTCAACTGCACAACACAGCTTGGTATAGTTGGCAAACTTACTGAGTGTTCACCCAAACCCACCATCCATGTCACCAACAAAGATTGACCACAACTCTTTGAGTGTAACCATCCAGCCAACTTCTTATACCCTGAGTAGTCCATCCATCAAATCCATGTGTCTCTAAATTAGAGACAAGGAGGTCATGCAGGACAGTGTCAAATGCTTTGCACAAGTCCAGGTAGATGACATCAGTTGCTCTGCCCTTATCCACCAGCTGTGAAACCCCTTCATGG
>VZRW01002576.1:23391-82459 GCA_013398125.1 Aegotheles bennettii
AGAGGTGAGAATGACTGGCCTGTAAGTCTCTGAGTCTACTTTTTTTCCCTTTTTAAAAATGGGGGTTATGTTTCCCCTCTTCCAGTCAGTGGGAACTTCACCAGACTGCCACTTCTCAAATATGATGGCTAGTAGCATAGCAACTTCATCTGCCAGTTTCCTCAGGACCTGAGGATGTCTCATGAGGTCCCATGGACTTGTGCACATTCAGGTTCCTTAGATGGTCTCAAACCTGGTCTTCCCCTACAGTGGGTGGTTCTTCATTCTCCTAGTTCCCACCTTTGCCTTTTGTGACTTGGGTGGTGTGGCTTGGGCACTTGCCAGAGAAGACTGAGGCAAAAAAGTCATTGAGAACCTCAGCCTTCTCCATATCCTGGGTGACCAAATCTCCTGTTTCCTTCCAGAGGGGGCCCATTTTCCTTAGTCTTCCTTTTATCTCTGACATACTATAAAAGCTCTTCTTATTGCCCTTGATGTCCCTGGCCAGATTTAATTCTATCAGGGCTTTAGCTTTCCTCACCTGATCTCTGGTTGCTTGGGCAATTTCTTTATATTCCTCCCAGGCTACCTGTCCTTGTTTCCAACTTCTGTAGGCTTCCTTTTTGCGTTTGAGTGCATCCAGGAGCTCCTTGCTTGTCCATGCAGGCCTCCTGGAATTTTTGCTTGACTTCCTCTTTGTTGAGATGCAGCGCTCCTGAGCTTGGAGGAGGTGATCCTTGAATATTAACCAGCTTTCTTGGGCCCCTTTTCCCTTCAGGGCTTTATCCCACGGTACTCTACCAAGCAGGTCCCTGAAGAGACCAAAGTCCGCTCTCCTGAAAGCCAGGGTAGCAAGCTTGCTGTGTGCCCTCCTTGCTGCCCTAAGGATCTTGAGCTCCACCATCTCAAATTGCAGATAATTCTGTAATCAATCTTCCATCAGATCAACACTTTTTTCCTAGGAACAAGTACTCTTTCTTATTCTCTCATTTGCCAAGTCACCGTGGCATGCTAAGGGATTACAAAACAGATCTAATAATCTAATACAAATACTAGCCCCATGAAGATTCCTTTTTCTGTTCTGCATTTCCCAATTATCCTAGACCTCTTGAGTTTTCAAAAAAAAAAATTTGCAACTTTATTTCCTGGGTGTTCAACTGAAACAAGTGTGAGAACAATTAACAATTTCTGTAATCTTTCTATGCATGTATGTGAAAAGTGATTAAAATGGTCTATATCATATGTGCATTTCCCAGAATGTTGAATGCACACCATTCTATCCAGGAGGATTTTACAAACTTAACTTATTCTGAGCAAAGTGGGTTAGGGAGCCCTCACACAATCAGTTCCACTAGCAGGTCTGAAGAGATGATAACTTCAGTCCTACGGCTGATAACGAACAGCCAGGGGAGTTGGGCTGGTGACTAGTTCCATCAGCTAAATCCAGGAAAGATACCTTTTTACAGACTGAAATACTAAATAAATGAATACAAATATTTTTAGATTTACCTAGAATTAACACTGGTTAGAGAAAACATAAATGTTTATTAGACAAAGAACTAATCCAAGAAAATATTAAATTACTTTGACAGGGGATCAACATACTTCCTCTTAAATTATACCTCCTTCTCCTGAATATGTAAATGGGGAGGAGGTATTGACATCAAATTTCTTGATAGGCTTCTGTAGACTGTGAACTGTAGCTGCCTTTTTGTACTTGCATTGAATGAAATAACTTTTCAAGCAATCAGTATACTGACTGCTGATCACATTGCTGGCTTACTGAAACTGTTTCTTAAACATATAAATGAAGTACTCCATACAATATAGTAATAAATCACCATTACTATTCCCCTGAAAGGACAGGAAGAAACTTGGACAAAAAATTTGTCATAGGATCCCTATAATAAAAAAGATTTATATTCTTAAGTGTAATAAAGATAATAAGGTTGGTTGTTGTGAAGTCATAGTGAACGTACTGCCCAAAGAAACACCTATGTAAGTTGTCTTCATCCTAATGAAAATACTTTGCAACAGCTTTTGCTCATAAATTGTTTGTAGTAAATGAGCAACAAATCTATTTCTTGGATAGTAATAACATGTTACTATGTTATGGGCTTTAACCACAGATCCTTCCTATTAAATCTGATTATTCCTCATCCTATCTCCTAACTTAAGTCAAAAATATTTATCAGAGATAGATCGGTGCTATGGACTATTTTTTTAATTCCTCTCTCAGACATTTTACTTTCTGAAACATACACTGTACCAGCAAATGTCTACTGAGTGGGTACATATCATATACACATACAGGAAGAATATCTCGGGTCTATTTATTAATTATCTTGTTTTAAACAATTAAATGAATTTACATACAAATAATTTCAAAGCTTCAAAAGCACATGCACAGAAGACAGAATGAGCAAAGTTAAGATCCTGAAAGGAGGACTTACAAGAGCAGAAACTGTGTAGAGGTTTGTTTTGTACACGCAAACATTTCAGAGTTCAAAATGGAGGGAAATGCATTTATGTTAGGTGTTTGACAAGAGTGGGGGTGAGAAAAAAGAGACAAAGTGTGCCTGTGAATGCATGTAGTAAAAGTTTATTGGTAAAGTCTGTTAACCCAAATGTTTCAAAACCTGCATCGTGCTGCAAACTTCTGCCAGACTTTCCTCTGTCTGGAAACTAATACGTGGCTCTTAAGAACTTCTTTTTTTGTATTTTCTTACTTTGCTATCTGTATTCACTCCATACTTCTCTTTCTGTATTTAATAAAACAATGAAAATAAGTGATTAATTTCAGGTTTATTAGGCATTTTTGTTGTTGTATTTTTTCTTTCCCAGAACGTATTTCAAAACTTGCAATACCTCATATGGAAGTGAAGCAAGATGTCTAGCTAGGTGGCTGAGATGTATTAAAAGAGTAGCAATCACAATGTGACTGAGAAGGAGAAGGCATTGTTTGTTGTGAGGCAACATCACAACATGCTCTTTTTCTGGTTTGTTTTTATTCCAGTCACAGTGGGGGATCTGCTCAAAATTCCTTTCTCAAGGGTTTACAACTTTGTATCGAAAACTGACTTTTTTCCCAAAAGTAGGTAAAAAAAAATTCCCAGCAACATAGTGAGTAAACTTAAAAGGAGTCTTTCAATAATATGCTCTCAATAGAAGCAAGCAGGTGAGTATAGTGCACTTTAATTCAAGCAGTTGTGTTAATACAATTTTTCCATGTCTTAGTCCTTTCACTGAAGCCACATTACAGTAAAGCTCTGAGGCATGTGCTTAACTTAAGCATATGGGCAGTGATTATTTTCCTGGACTTAAACTTAAGTAGTGTCCAACCTATATTTTATTTCTGAGTGGTGAAAGATGCTTAAAATTCGTACTGATTAGACCAAGCTGTTGTAAAAATATGCAACTGCCACAGTGCTAGTGCTGGCAGGCCAAGAGAGATGAGGAGTAATGTGCTGAAGCTCAGTCTTTTCCATGCACAGGAAAACACTGCTTTTCCTGGTTACACTGCTGGGGATTTAATTGCAAGAAGAGCCTCACAGGCTATGTATGTATTAGCAAACCTGAGACAGCTTTCCAATTCTCAGGACTGTTCTCACATCCTGTGTACATATTGCTGTATGTATTCACATACCCACTGCATCTCCCAGGAGAGAGCTAAGGCTTATCCCAAGCAGATAGCAGCCTGGACTAGCCTGGCTGAAAGACATGAACTTTCTTATTGGGCACCTGAAAAGGCAAGTTTACCTGAAACTATAAGGATTTCTTTTCCATTGGCATTTTTTCATTATTTTTTTCTCAGAAAGTGATGACTGTGTACACTTGTGCTGTAGAGACTGCAAACCTACATGAGTTTCATTTAAAAGAAATCTTACAAACCATGTATCTAGTTTCCATAGTTCCCAAAGGAAAACGCTGTTCCTGAAGAGAGGTACTTTTGTCATCTTTACATCCCTTCTGCCTAAATGAAGAGTATATCCATTAGTGTAAAGGAAAAGGAAACAGAAATTAATAAAAATGGTAGCAGGGTACTAGAAAGCAGCCTAGACTGGAAGTTCAGGCTTTTCTGAATCCTCCTGTTGGACATACACATACCTGTATGTCCAACAAGATACATGTTTTGTCACACTCTGCCACTGATCCTTGCTCCTCCCTGTGCTTTCAGGCAGCGGGTCAGGTATGAGGGCCATCACCTGGCTGCTCTGGTAGTGTCCCTGAGCTCACTCCTGAACACCGGTCTCCCTCAGAAGCACAGGGTGTGCTGCCAGCAGGCTGCAAGGCCATCAATAGTTAGATTTTTCATTTAAATTTTGGCACCATCTGAAGTTATTCCTGTTACTTCCAAGGACTGTTGCCATTGTATTAAAAAGAGTAAATTTGCTGCTGAGTTAGTTACTGCCCAGAAAATCCAGCTGAAACCTGCTACTGCCAAATCTGAGGATTTGATATTGGACCAGGAACTTTAAATAGCTTCTGCTACTGAGGATTTTCTGCTGTCTATGCTGTCTAGAAAAAAAAAAAAAAAAAAAAAAAAGAAAAATAAGATTGATAAAGCCTCAGTTTGAGGGATTGGACATGGACTGTTAGAAACTGCAAATTGCCACTTCTGGTGTGGTTACTACCTATTCAGTTTTTTTGATTGAATCATCTGTTTTTTAAGCCTAGGTCTGGTTGCCCAGGGTCCAGGATAAAAAGCACAAAAACAAACAAAAACCCTAATACTAATCTCTTAAACGAAGTAGAGGTAAGCCCTGTTTATACAGGTTGGTTGCCTTTTGTAGGCGCAACGTTTTACTCAGAATGTTCATCACTGCCAGCAGCCCTTTTCCAGTCCTTCTCACCAGTATTTTTCGCACTTTTACAGGGATCTAGTTACACTTACTCCTCTCCTACATCTAAGTATCACTTTTAATTGCAGTCGGAAGTCTTTTAAACTAGGGCATCCAATTCTGGCATGCTGCATTTCCTATAGGACAACTGACTATGCACCCATCTATCTGAAGGAAAACCTGTCATTATCCTTCTATCTCATATCTTTCTCCTGTGTCTGTCCCACACACCTATCTAAAGAGATAGTGCAGGAGGTCCCCAAGTTGAAAGGTAGCCTTTTATTTTTCTGTTTTGTTTTGTTTTTTTAATCTCATCCGCTGTTTAGATAGGCGCATTGACCGCAACAGTGCATTGGAATCTGTGAGCCAGCCAGGAAACTGCTCTCTGCGATCATGCTCAAACACTGTGGATGCACTGGCAGATACTCAACATGAATACTCCTGCACGCTACAGACTATGAATTTATTATGCACTCTGCTGTATAGATATAACCTTAGCAACAGCAACCACTGTACAATGAGCACGAGTCGGTTTGCTGCTGACTGCTTAAAGGAGCTCTCCCTTATGGGTAATTTGTGTAGAAAATGATGAGAATTATAATGATTTTGCCTGAAACCATAGCAGAGGCTGCAATATTTTCTCGACAAACTTGGTGATCCTAGCCATGCAATGAACTGGCAACACAAGTGCTGCCTAGCTTTATAATCAGATGCTGCTTGGAAAATCTTTCCTCTTCTCTTTTTCCTTTTCTGTTTTCTCCCAAGAGAACTTTCTTTTATTGGATCTTTCTAGACCTATGTAATCTCTTTCATATGCCACTTTATTTCTTCAAGGATAAACTGAGAGTCTATTTCTAACCCATACCACTGAGCATCTGGAAACTGTGGTTTCCCAGGAATGCAGCAGAGACGGAATGGGAGCTGGAAATGCTTGCTGCATCCCTTGGGTGCATTAGACCTCTTCTCTCTTGGTGCAGAGCCACAGGAGAAGATGTCAACTTGGGACAGCACTTAGGAATTTTCATATGTTGGAGGTTGTTTCTGGAAAGGAGAAAATTAATAAACAAATTGAAACAGGTTTTGTGAGCTGCTACCAGAATGAAAGCTCTCTTCCCTCATGATATTGAACACCTTTTTTATTAATTCAACACTAACATCTGTGTTAGAAAACATTTGGTTTACAAAGATGTTCAAGACAAGTGTTGTGCATATTCATGCAAATACTTAATTGCATAAGTAGTCATGCTAGGAATTTCCTTGAACACACACTGAAAGTCCCTTGCAGCAATTCACCATTGCCATTGTAGTATTTGCAAATCAGAAAATACTCAATACTCTGGAAAAGTCTCAGTAGATTTTTGTGCTGAAACAATAAAATCTAAAATAATAAAATCTAAAAGGAACATTTAAATATTCAATGGTGAGGCTAACAAACGACAAATTATTGAAATAAGTAATAAAAGATAATTAGTCTTCGTGATATGCTATGGTAGAAAGATATGGCTGTTAGTGTAGAAGGAAAGGAGGTTAACATGACCCCACTGACTGTGACCAGAAGTTAAATTAAGTCACGCAAATTGCATTCACAGAAAAACGCATGCACACATACATATTGACAGTATTTGTAATCATTCATTTTGGTTTTGATCATCTAATTATTTGATCAGTTTTACTTTTATTGAAAACTCCCATAAAGAGAAATAACAATGTTAAATAAAAAAAATATTAATCTCTTTTTTCCAAAAGGTTTTTCTCACTATAAGTAGTGGCTGAAAAATCCTTTTATCTTCTGTTTATCGATGTTATTGGGTTGTTTCTTAAACTATATTCACCACCAGCACCCTGCATCCCAATGACGTTACTTAAAAACAAAGCAACCTATCAAATTCAGCAATGAGCAGTTTTAGAGTTTCGGAACAGAATTTTTTTTCCTATTTTTTGATGCAAAAGATATGATGCCTCCCTAATTTCAAAGACATAAAAGAAAACAAATGTGGAAAAATGTACCCTCATGAATCTATTTGTCAGCGTGTGACTATGTGTAAATTGGGCCACTGTAGTCTACTTTTGCCATATAAACTTTGACTGTCCTACCCACAGTGACTTTTACACTTTGTATGTGTCATGGAGGTGAAACTTCATACTGGAGTCTAAGACTTATTGTTGACTAGTGTCAGAGGCCACAATAAAGAACCGCTTGTGTACCTGTCAAACTGATCTCTGTTTCTCCTATGCAAAGCTGTCATTAATTTGAAGAACTCATTTTAAGATCCCATGTACTAGATTTCAGATGTGTATCTGACATGTTGATCCTGGAGTAGCTGAACCCAGGGCTGGTCCAGAGACTGGCCATGGTTTGTGGCCATCCCATGCTCATTCTCAGCCCACGCTTCTTGACACGGGTCACTTGTGCCCTTGGCACAAAATCCAAGTGCTCCAGGGAAGTGACCCCTGCATTTTTTTTGTCTATCTGATGTTGCCTTTGAAAGGGATGGTGGGCTACCCAGAGGCTGTGCAGACAACCCTGATAATCCTGAGACCAGAGGAAAAGTCTGAAGGAAAGAAGGAAAACTTACCTTTGGTGGACAAAGGCCAGGAACACTGAAACAAACTGCACATACATAAGTCCATGGAACCTAACAGGATGCACCCATGGCTGCTGTCATTGAGCCACTCTTGATTATCTGTGAAAGGTCATGGTCTCTGGAGGAGGCTCTGAGGACCAAGAGAAAGCAAGTGTCACTCCTGTCTTAAGGAGGAGCAAGAAGGGGATATAGCAAACTATAGGTTGGTCAGCTTCACCTTGATTCCTTGGAAGATATTGCAGTAAATAATCCTGTGAACAATTTCTAAACATCTGAAGGATAACAAGGGAAATGTGAATAGTCACCATAGATTTACAAAGTGGAAATCATGCCTGAAGAATCTGAAAGCCTTTTACGATGCAGTGACTGCCTTAGTGGATAAGGGGAGGGAGGCAAACACTGTTTATCTCGATGTTAGCAAAACTTTTAACATAGTCTCCCTTGACATCGTCATAGACATACTGATGAAATATGACCTAGATAAATGGACAGGGAGGTGTACTGAAAACTGGCTAAACTGCTGGGCTGAAAGGGCTGTGATCAGCAGTACGAAGCCCAGTTGCAGGCCAGTCACTAGAGGTGTCCTCAGTACTGGTGGCAATACTGTCTGCCATCTTCATGATCTGGATGCTGGGACAGCATGCACCATCAACAAAGTTTGCAGATGATGCAAAACTGTGAGGTGTGGTTGACAGACCAGATGGCTGTGCTGCCATTCAGAGTGACCTGGACAGGCTGGAGAGATGGACCAAAATGAACCTCATGAAGTTCAACAAAGAGAAACGCAAAGCCCTGCCTCTGGGGAAAAATAACCCCTTGCATCTCTACATGCTGGAAGACAATCACCTCGGAAGCAGCTTGGCAGAAAAGGACCTGAGTGTCCTGGTGGACAAGCTGACAGCAAATGAGCCCTTGCATCCAAGGCAGCTGATCCTTCCCCTCTGTTCTGCCTTGGTGAGACACATTTGGGTGCTGTATCAACTTTTGGGGCCCCCAGTATAAGAGGTACATTGAGGTCACTCTCTACAACTACCTCTCTCTCTACAACTACCTGAAAGGAGGCTGTAGCAAGGTGGGTTTCAGTCTCTTCTCTCAAGTAACAAGTGATAGGACAAGAAGAAATGGCCTCAAGTTGCTTCAGGGGAGGTTTATATTGGATTTTAGGACTTTGTTTTTGAAAACTAAACTTCTGAGACAAAAGGCATTCACATTATTAAGAATGCAGGAGAAAAAAAATGAGTTGTTAGATACCTGGAGTTAAGAAAACATCCCCCAGACAGGTAATCAGTTCATTGTTGGCAACAGGCTGGAATCCAGCTGTATCAAGATGTTTGAGGACACAAAATCATTTACCGCAACAGACTGGGGAGGTGTGCCATTACAGGTCTAATTCACAAAAGGACGTCCTTATTAAATATGCAACCACTTGGAGTTGTTACCATATAGGACCAGACAGAACTGAAGAAATAAAAATCTCCTCCTTCTGCCAAATCTTTCAGTCTTGTGTATCATGCTGTCACAATCAGGCCTAGTTTCTTTATTTGTCTGCAACTTAAGAAAGATTAGTGTGCTATCAGCACATAAAAGTTTGAATATTGAATTCTAGGTGCCTTATATTTTTTCTGATGAAAGAAAAGCTCTCAAACATGCAACTCTTCTTCCCCATCCTTTTGCAAAAAAACTTAAGTGTGGTATTAGATCTCTGTCTCAGATTTCTATGAATATTTTTATTTGGTTTTCTAGTCTTATTATTTTAGGATCCATTAGGGTGCTGAACTCTTCAGGAGGCTGACCATTCTAGTTTCTCCGTAAATGTCAGTAAGACCAAATTATGCTCGGGTTTACCTATAAGAAACCTAGTTAACGTGGGCTAAAATTGCCAGGAAACGTGCTCGTAGCTGAACAGAATGGGCAGACATGGGAACAGCTCGACCTTAAACGAGTTCTTCTTAGCTTAGAAATAAAGCTGTGGCCGTGGGGTACTTTTTGCATATATTTAAAATGATTAATACTTCATGCAGCATTTATATTTACTTTGTAAGTTATTTTGGTAATACAGTATGTGCAAACATACTTACAAGGTTCTACTCTGTAGAAAAATTCACACAGAAAAAAACAGAATTTGACATTATCAAATATATAATTATAAAACTAATATATAAATAGTTCCAAACACTCTTTTTAATTACAGTCTTTAACAATAAATAAAATAAAAATGCATCTGGAACAACTGTAATTATCAATAGTATATGATTAATATTTCTCTAGAGTTTTAAAACACATTTAATCTTCTCAGTCTGTAACCTTAACTATCAGAGTTTCTGCTTTGCTGATGTGTTAATGCTTAGTTGCACTGTAAATGTTCAAGCTTTCCAATTCAGCTCTGAACTCAGCCTTGACAGAACAATTTATCAGTACAGTAAATATCCACTAATATGGATAATATTAATGGACACCTCTTTTTAATACTTTTAAAGCTGTTATATTAATTTAAGCCTTTATTTGCCTTTCTGCAACATTTTATTGATAACTCAGTTGCCTCTAAATAACTGTTGGTGATGGCTAATGGGACAAAGAAGAGTTTGCATCTTCTTATGCAATTCTGCTACCAGTGAGACACAAAAGTGCAGAAAGTTGATTTTACTTTAGCTTAAGTCCATGTAACTCATGGAGTTAATCAAAATATATATAACACCAATGGTATGATTTTATTGTTATCATTCTAGGTAGCTCTGGCATTTTCATGTTCTCCGTATTAAACTCAATCATTTATATGTATTAAAATCTTTCAGTGGAAAATCTATAGGGTTTATACTTGAATGGAGAGGTGAAATAGGTAGAAACAGTTGGTAGATGTGTCTTAGTTTTTATTCTATTTTGAGGTGTTTAAATTCCCTTGATGATAATAATTCCTGGGAAGATATTTTTTTTCCAATGACAGCAGTGAAGTCACTATTGACTACAGAGTCTGTACTTTGCTTTCCAGATCCTATCAGAACTACTGTACTTACAGTAATCACGTGGAAGATATTACAGCAGTAGTAATAGGTTAGGTGTGATTCCAGTTACAATGCCTGCACAGGATAAAAATTTTTAAAGCTTCAATTTGAGACAGCAACAGGCTGACATGAAAACTGAAGACATGAAGATGATGATCGATAGACATGATACCATTTGAAATGACAAGAGCAGAAAGACTCATAAGGCAACAAGAAAGGAATGGATGACCTTGTAAAAAGGCACAGATTATAATCTATAACACTGGCTGCAACTGGGAGCATGGGTCTGCAATGTGTAGGCACAAGTATCATATATTTTCTGTGTACAGGAGTAAGAAAGTGATTTGAACTGCAATTTCAAATTTCATACACAGTGAGTTATTGTAAATAATTTTAGGGCCCAATTCTTGAATGAACTTGAGAAAGAGGTTAAAATTGTTTTGAAATGTGAAGAATAAGACAGTCCTCAATGTAATTGAGGATCTTTTCACTGAAAGCTCCTATCAGCCCATCCTGATACCTTGAAAAATGTAAAAAAGACGTGCAAGTTACCTGACAATTGAGACAGGAAAGATTTTGACCTAGTTTGCATTTTTGATCTCTTCTTATCACTGAGACAGAAAATAGTACCCCAAATATTGTGTTTCAATTGCTGTTAAACTTTGACCAGAATATAACAGTGTAAAAAAATCCATTAGAAGATGGTATTTGTATTTCTCCTTTGTTCTTCATTTGTGAACTTCTGCACATGACAGTTTAGGAACTTTCTTTTTCACTTGAATGGGCACTGTGTTTTTCCCCACATTACAAAAGATGTATTTGAGTCTCTTCCTCTGGCAAAAGTACTGTTTACATAGCTGGAGCTAAGGTAATGCTGTGTATTAGTAACCAAGTTAAGCGGATGCAGTTAACATCTATTTTAGAATGCCAGCTAACCTCTGTGAACTCTTCTAAGAGGGATTAGATTTTTTTTTTAGTGACAGAACTAGTTGTTATAGACTAGGAGTTGCTTGTAATAACATTATGAATACAATTTCTTGATTGTGTTATATCACTCAGTGTTCTCTTGAGCTAGGTCAATAGCAGCACTGTCATGAAATATATCCCAGAGAGGAGAAATATCTTCATGTGTCTGTTTGAAAACACTGGGGGAATGTTTCAGAGCAATTCACTCCCATACTCTTTCTTGGCTCATTGTTGAGCCTGGAACTCCAAATTTTTCCAAGAGTACCTGAATGAGATAAGGTGGTAAGAATTATTTTGAGTCACAAGATATTATTAGAAAGCACCTGGAGAACAGTCTGGCAGGTAAAATCCTAAGATTAGGAAGATCCTGAGGCAAACCACAGTTGTATAATACCTGCTTTAAAAAATTTGCACTAATTAGGCTGACTTCATGTTAGAGGTGTGCACTGGCCATGTGCCTCACTTCATGCAAGAAATCCTTTGCTAGGATAAGCACAGAAATTTCCAATTAAATCTTGGCTTTTAACCTCAGAGGGCTGCACCCCAGGGAGAGAAAACTTAGGCCGTAAACATGCAGGGAGGTATCAGGGACTTCAGCAGGGAAGGCAAAGGCACATTTAATACTGAATCAGGCCAGAAACCTATTGACCCTTAAACAGGTTGCATTTGAGAAGGCAAAATGTTTCTCTCTGCATGCTTGAAATTCAAATTGATATTTGAGTTGGAGAGGTTCATGAGCAGACTCAGTTGGCTAGCACAGTAAGAGGTACGGACCTGATATAAAAATATGCCATGCCTTTGTGGTTTTATATGAATAAATAATATATAATAATGACTAATTAAATATGAGGGTTCTGTCCAATAGCAAAATATGTCTTTTCTTTGAACTATACAAATGTTTAACAGAATGTACTATTTTCTTATATGACCTTATGACATTTAACACTCCAGCTTTTTAATTTTGTAGCTCAGCTGCTGAACCATAGCAGCAAAGGTTTTCAAAGTGAACTGGTGTGTTGTTTGTTTGGTTACAAAAAACAAATGGGATCTGGAGCTCCTGTCTGCCAAAGCATAGCATTGCCACCTGAATACTGGCTATATGTGATTAACAGGCAAATGTGGACACTGGGAGTCATAAAAGCAGAGCAGCAAATACCAGAAAAGAACATTTGCTGCATAAACCTGCATCAAAATCTGCCTTTGCAAAAGACAATGCAAACTGCTCTTATCCTGTCAAAATCGCCTCAACAGCCCAGCAATGGATGTACCTACAAATGTGAAGATGTTTTGCCTCTGCTTTTAGCTACTTGCACAAAATAAGGATTTCACTTACATCTATTGGGGTGTGCATATTGATTGGATTGAATCACTTATGCAAAGTAAAGTCCATGTGGGACATCATGGTGCAGCCTTTTGCAAGCAAGTCCACACAGCAGATTGCAATCACACAATGGGTAAATTCTCACAATGTACTGGTTGTCCAATTTGGATCTAACCCTAAAGAAATACGTTCAAATTCACAGAAATACCGGGCACCTGTTTATCCACTCAGAGCATCTCTGCTGCTGCTCACAAAGCTCACAAGCCTAGTCTTGCTTTACAGTATTGCATCAGAAATTAGAGATCGTCTTGTCCATGGATAGCAAAACACTGGTTGAACTCTGCCAGACTCCTAATGGAAAGACACTCAATTCCATTTTGGCCATAAACATAAATCATGGAGAATAATTCATTTTAAAAAAATAAAATAGTAACACTGCCAAACAACTCTTGGAAGCTACTAGATGGCTCTAGCTTTTACAGCAAACACATTCCCAAATATCACTTATAAATAACTGTCAAACCAGGACTCATTTTAGCATTTATCCCACTGTTTTCCAAGCTTTTCCTGAAGGCACAAATTGTGTACTTTCAAACTATGTGAAAATTATTGAGAGGACTTTGCAATGTCTGAGAAGTAACAACATTTTCACAGTACTCTTTGGAGGCACAGTGGTTGGTGCACGAGCAGGCTTGCTCTGCACATCTGGTTTTATCATGCTAAAGCAAATCAGAACCAATTCCCGCAATGAGAGCCTGCAAATCCAGCAGCACTCCTACTGCAGTCAAAACCAGAGGAGCAGCTGTTTTCAGATGTTTACGTAACAAATTACACATTTGGTTTCAGTCACAAAATCTGTAGATTTTCATGGTTTTCCTCCAAACAGACCTACTTAGATAAGTTCTCTAAAATACTGGCAATTCTATACAAAGGAAAATAAGGAATCTTTTCTACATAACACATATGAAAATAGTTGAAAAGTTACAGCTTCTCTGCAGGTACAAATTGATATGTTTAAACCTCTTCTAAAACTTTACATATCTACATTTATATATTTGCTTAATAATATGAATCCAGTCCTTGTTTTCCCATGGCAACAAAAATGAAATAATGAAATCCAGGCCTAATGGCACTATAGATATTCACTCCAGTAAACCTGAAGCTGCATGATTTGTCACTCATGCATTTATCTATATATGGTAAAGTGGGTAAACACTGCATAAAATGTATTTTGTGCTTCCTTGGTCTTGGACAGATTAGCACAAATTAAATTTCACACTAATCTGCCCATGGTCAGGAGCACTATATTAGGAGTTAGGGGAATTCAGCTAATTGTAAAGTACATTTTGCTCTATTACAATGATTTGTGAATATAGCAAATATATCCTGGAGAGCTACCTTTATCAATAAGCTTTATCAATACTGAATCAATAGCAGATGATTAATAATATCTGTGTGCAGGAATATATAATGTTTCTCGATATGATTTTAATTTGCTCACCAAATTTGAAATAAGTTTTATTTTTCTTCTTACTTCCTATTTTTGTATTGACTGTTCAACATCTGTCATTTAGGTTACACTGCTTAGTTACATTTGACCATTCATCACATAAGTCAAGACTGAAGAATATACTGAACTGCCAGAAGAGGGAAGTCCAGGATCAGAAGTTTGTTCCTCAGAGCAAATGTGAAACATGACATCAGGAATATGAAAACCCCACAAAATATATCCTTTTTAAAGCAAAGTTTGCTGAAGCAGGACCATGTCAGGCATTTTGGACAAAGTAGCATGGCTGTAATACTTCTAAAACAGCTTGCTCCAACTCCAATGCATACACTGATTTTTTAAAAAATCTGGGTAATTGCCTAAGGAAAATGTTGTATGTCTTCAAAATAACCAACAAAGTTCTGTTCAGCTCTGTATTTGGCTGAAGGACGAATAAAAATCCACATGCAGTAGCACTGGCCATGCAGGAAGCAATGCTCTTTCTTTTAACTGAGTCAAGATCCATAGGGAGCAACGCTGTACATGACCAGGGAAATTGTAATGCCCAGTTACCCTGTTCTGGGAAAGTCCCACTGATACCTCAAAGGTGGCTGCCTGCAACTGGAAGTAATGGGGAAAAAAAATCATTCCTCTCACCACAAGGCTGAAGTTCTGACTAATTTAAAAATCAGTGTTTAAAACACCCCAAATATATTTCTTTTGACTTGAGACTAAATACTTGGAAATATTTGTGCTACACAGTAGGGTAACTGGGATAATACTATACTTTATTTTGTAGACCTCACTTTCCCACAACAAAACTTAACTCTGTGTTCAGTTATAAGCCAGGTTTTTTTAATGACTTTTGAGAAAATCTTACACAGTTAAAAATCAGGAATGATGATATGCAAAACACTGATAAATTAATGTTAACAACTCCCCATTCTCTTCAAAGAGAGAATTCCATACAGTTTCTGAGTAAACAAACACTACATACCCACAGAAAACATTGTAAACAATATAAAACATTACATAATGCTCTTACAATACTCTGAATAGCGTTAAACAAAAGCTGTTAGACTTTAAATATCCAGGCTTTCCTCATACAGACTCCTCTGCATTTGTAGCTGTTGAATATTTAAATTTAAATGTAAGGCTTTGGCATAACATTTACACTTCTACTTTGAAACATTTATAGAAATACGTTCTCCTCTTATCTTTGCTCAGAGATAATTTTTCCATCTTTTCAGAGCAATGGTAAGATGTAGCTGGTAAACTCTCTCCAGGCCCTGCAGAAGGCTGGGCCTGTGAGCCTGGGACCACCACACCGGCTCTGAGCCTTCCCAGCACCCAGCAAGAAATGTCTGCGCATCCACCGCAGAATCTGGGGAGGCCTGGAAGGGCACTGGGATGTGATGCCTTCCTCTCTCAGTCCAATCGCAGCTAGACAGGGGATGCACAGGCCTCTTTTAACATCTGCATTTGTAACTCTTGTGCATTTTACTCTGGCTCATCTTACAGAGGATGACTGGAAGTAAACTGCAAGGACACAGCACACTGGGAAACACATCTCCTCACTTTCAGGAACAGCCACTGGTTAGCACAACCATTACCAGCCACATTGCATCCATTTCAGTTTGGAGCTTGGGTCTTTATGTCATTTCCTCTGCGCCATACTTTGTACAGAAATACGGGGTCTTACCACCAAAAACCATGTCTCCCCCTCACGGATTTTGATGCTTCCTTTGCATCCAAGAAAGTCAGAACAGTAAGTCCACATTGGGTATATTCACACTGATTTTCCTTTTCATGCAATAGGGTGCTCCTTCCACCATTTCAGTAAGCATCCCAGGTCTGTGCCAGGAAATAAAATGCAGGTTTAAAGTAGCAGTAACTCAGCTTAACCGATCATCAGAACATTTGCAGAAATGTGATTGTCCTTTAGCTGAATGGATGATATCATAAATCTCCTTGGGGAATGTCCCTTTTCAACTAGCAACAGATTACTATGTTATTGCTCTTATTTTGGTCAATAGGAATACAGCATGAGTTTCCAAGCCAGGATCTATTCATTGCGGTTTTCTCTCTCACTTCTCACGAATGTACAACATTGCTTGCCAGTGTCCGGTATTTATCCTTTGAAACTTTGTCCCTTCCCTTTTATGGACCAGTAGAACATTATGCTGATGTGTTAGACAAAGAGATTGCATGAGTCAGTCACATTTTTCGGCAATAAGTCCTACTGAATTCACTAGATTGTGGTGAGATGTAGCTTGGAATGAACATTAAGGTATTAATGGAGTGTGTATGCTCGCTATCAAGTTTTCATGCTGAGCTGCACTGGTGTTAATCTAGTTTGATTACAAAGCTTAATGTAAATTCTTAGACAGATATTCTATTTTAGCTGAGAAACGAATGCTGACAGTTTGCTGTGAGATGACAAATGAATGCTGACATTTTATTCTTACATGTTTATAAATCAGTTTAAAGGTTAAGAGTCGTTAATGCGGGCAATCTGAAGAATCCATATACATAAACAAAATATTCATTTTGGATAACTATATATGTCCAATGTCATCCACAAAAGATTAAAGTCAGATTAAAGAATGAGGGGGAAAATGCAAATTTATCAGTATTAGTTTATCTTTTAACTGCAAAAGGAATTACCTGATTGATACGTCTTCTGACCAAACCCACAGTACACAACGTGAGATTTTTTTTGTCATTTACTTTAAAAAGAAAATATCTACATGCTGATTTGTAAAGAATAAAGATTAACCCCTCCCTTCCCACATGACCCACACTGGTTAGAAGCATTTGCCTTTAACTGAACCAATCTTGCAGTCACTCTGGAAGACAGCTAATCAGTATGGTCTGTGCTAGGACACATCACTGGAATAATTTACATTCTTATTTTTATTCCAAATGTTCCTGATATTACCAGAGCTAAGAAATAGTCATGGCTTCCTCATACATTTCCAATAAAAGGTCTAAACAGTGTTCTGAGAAGAACACAAATTCCAAAGGCCGTTTATAATGTCTGATGAAAGCTACCTCCAGATGAGAAAAGGACTGTGGAAAATAAAAATTATTCATAGATTTTACTGAAAATCTGGTAGAGATAAGACAGTCTAGATGACCATGTCCTATGTGCCATATTGGAAACAAATATGGAGGGTACAACTACCTTCCTCATCATACTCTTACATTGATTAAGTAATGTAAAGTAGTTTCTCTGTAAAGGGGAATTGAGGCCACCACCACCTATTAAAAATGTGAAATGAAATTAACTTTGTGAAATACAAGGCCAAAATCCTGAAATTATTTCTGGACATGAAAATACAATGTACTTAATTGAATTTTTACTTGCCTCAGAATAGATTTTGCTGAGTAGATCACCTAAACAACACACTTTGCCACATATAGTCAAAATCTCAGCTCTTTTCCAGATGTAAATGAGATTTTCCTGATAAAAATATGTCATTTTGCATCTTCTGTTACCCATTAGTTAATGAATGAGACTTACAGAGGTAAAATACACACCCAGAACAATTTGAATTAAACAATTCCTAGGATCTGTGTTTCACTTATGAATAAGGAACTGCAGCACAAAATTTCTTGCAAGTTATAGTTACATTTCTTAAATTATTAAACCATATTTCAAACACACAAAGAGTATCTCTTTTCTTAAATTATTTAACCATATTTCAAACACACGAAGAGTACCTCTAAAATAGCTATAGTCAAGGAAAGCTGGGAGCAGAACTTTGGGTATTCTTTGAACGACGTCTTAGATTAATTTTGCTTTTATTTCTCAACATTCTTGAATAGCCTTCTTAATCAAAATTACTCAAAATTTGTTTTATGAACTCTTTCTGCTCCTTAATTGTTTTATAAATAAATGACTAGGGAAATAAATACCATACAAACCCAGAAATCTACATTATGTTAAGTAGGTCACAAGCTGCTTGGTGTTCACCAGGAAAGTATCTCCTGAGCTCACTAGTGCAGGATCTGCTTCCCTTCTTCAGAAGCAAGTTACAAAATGGAGTCTGCAGCTCAGGTCTAGAAAATGTTCAAACTGAGCATCACTGTTACACAAAAACTATGTTCCAGTGCAAAACACTCAGAAGTCTGACAACAACAACAAAAAATACGAAGCACTGCTAAATTGAAATTCACTTTCAAATTCAAGACAGTCCTCACTGCTTTCTTCACAGCTCATTTATACTCCTGCTCAAGATGCCAGCTGGCATTCAGACTGTTGTTAGGAAAAGTTTAGGGGATGAGCTATTGAGAGACAGTCAATCTTGGTAAGTAAGGCCTTTCATTTCACCTCTACAAGAACATATTGCTTTTTCTTAAGCAATCACATGCAAGCAATTCAAATGTAATCCCTTTCCTGAACCCCAACAATAAAGTATATATCCTACCCTAAGCAGAGCTGCACTTTGCCTGACCACTACATAAGCACCTGCCAAATATAATAAACACTCGCAGTGTAGGTATATCATTACATTTGTCTGCCATGATGGCTTGATTAAACTGACCTCTTGTTATTCAAAAGGCTGAACAGACATCTGGAATAGCCTCATGGTATGGCACACTTGTGCTTTTTATATTGAAAATATTTCAACCTTCTGAAAATTGTTACATAGAAGATAGAATTGTCATCTATACATGTTTGAGGTTTGTGTGTTGGTTTTTAATGATCTTCATTAAATACTCTGCACTGAAATAAAACCAAAATATCATTCACCAAAGATAAATAACTTTTATGCTTCATGTTTAAACTAGATTATTTGCTTAGGAAGAAAACAGTCACCACCACTAAATTTGAAAAATAGCAATACTTTGCATTCACATAATACTTTATGCCTGAGGAATAATCTTTTTTTTAAACATGTCCACTGCTCAGGATCTGAACTGCTCATGGCTGAACCAGTGAGATCTCATCAGCATGTCAGTGATTATATCCCCTAAAGCCAAGCTTCTCTATTTTCTATGTCTCATATCTATATCTGCACAGCACATCACAGTTATACTGCCCTGCTGAATCTGAACTGAAATTTCCTGAATGAACTGCTTTTGTGAGGAGATACCGAATGGGTCTTAGGAAACTACCTACACAGCACCACGCTTGTTGGAGTCAGATAGAATCCACCTTTTGCAAACGAGGAAGAAAGTCTTCTCTCAGGAGCTGACAGGGCTCATTGACAGGGCTTTAAACTAGGCATAATGGGAAAGAGGGGTGACATTAGGCTTACCCATGACAATCCATGGCATGACAAAACATAGTTAAAGAGATGGGATGCTAGCCCATCATATCTCAGTCAGCAGCTCTGAGATATGCTGGTCACGGTGGAGCACGCTTGAAGACTTATGGTGTTGAGCCAGGAGCTCCTGAGGCAGTAGTAGCCAGCAGGAAAATACAGGCAAAAAACTTCAAAGGTATTAAGGAGTGTTCCTCTAAGAAAGCGGCATAGCCAACAGCCCAGATGAAGTGTTTATACACCAATGCAAGCAGCATGGACAACAAGCAGGATGAGCTAGAAGCCACCGTGCTGGTAGAAAACTATGACCTGGTTGAAATTACTGAAACTTGATGGGACAAATCCCATGACTGGAATGTGGCCATCAATGTCTACAGGCTGTTCAGAAGGGGCAGGGGAGGAAGAAGGGGTGGAGGGGTTGCCCTCTACATCAAGAGATGCATAGAGTATGAAGAGGTGTCTCTGAAGAATAGCCATGAGAAGGTTGAAAGCTTATGGGTGAGAATCAGAGACCAAGGCAACAAAGGGAACCTTGTGGCTGGTGTCTACTATAGACCACCTGATCAAGGGGAGCCTATTGGTGAAACCTTTCTACTCCAGCTGCAAGAATCATCATGCTCACAAGCTCTCGTCCTGCTGGGGGTCTTCAATCACCCTGACACCTGCTGGAAAAGTGGCACGGCGAGCTGTAGGCAATCTAGGAGATTTCTGGAGAGCATGGAAGATAATTTCCTAAACCAGGTAGTAGACAGCCCTACTAGAGGGGATGTGATACTGGACCTGATGGTCACCATACAAGTGAGTTAATTAGTGACATCAAGATAGGAAGCAGCCTGGGCTGCAGTGATCATGCACTGGTGGAGTTCACAGTCCTGAGGGGTGTGAGTCAGGCCAGAAGTGAAGTTAAGACCCTGAATTTTAGGGAAGTAGACTTCCAGCTCTTTAAGGAACTAGTCAACAGGATTCCCTGAAGAATTGCCCTCAGGGACAAGGGGGCAGAACAGAGCTGGCAGTTCTTTAAGGACACTTTCCATAGAGTGCAAGAGCTTTCGATCTATGAATCAGGACATACTGGCCAGACTCAGGGGTAAGAAGGAAATGCACAGGCAGTGGAAGCAGGTACAGGTAACCTGGGAGGAGTACAGGGATGCTACCCGGTTGTATAGGGATTAAGTTAGGAAGGCTGAGGCATGGCTGGATCCGGACCTGGCAAAGCATGTGAAAAATAATAAGAAGGGCTTTTACAGATATGTCAGGGGCAAAGTTGTAATGACGAACCAGGAAAAGGCTGAGGTGCTCAACAACTTTTTTGCCTGAGGCTTCACTGGAAATCTCTCCTCAGGCACCTCTAGAGCAGAAGGATTGCATGACAGAGACTGAGGGGGCAAAGTCCATCCCAGTATAGAAGATCAGGTTTGGGACTGCCTGAGGAACTTAGACACACATAAGTCTATGGGGACTGATGAAATGCATCCCAGAGTCTTGAGGGAATTGGCAAATGTAGTGGTCAAGCCACTTGCCATGATATTTGAAAAATCATGGTGATCAGGTGAAGTCCCTAGCAACTGGAAAAAGGGGAACATTACACCCATTTTTAAAAATGGGAGTAAGGAGGACCCCAGGAACTACCGACCTGTCACTCTCACCTCTGTGCCTGGGAAGATCATGGAACAGATCCTCCCTGAAGCTATGTTAAGGCACATGGAAGACAGGGAGGTGATTTGAGACAGTCAGCACGGCTTCACCAAGGGCAAGTCCTGCCTGACCAAGCTAGTGGCCTTCTACGATGGAGTCACTACATACATGGACAAAGGGAGGGCTACAGTTGTCATCTATCTAGACTGCCGTAAGGCCCTTGACAGTCCCCCATGCCATCCTTCTCTCTAAATTAGAGAGATATGGATTTGATGGGTGGACTGTCTGGTGGGTGAGGAATTGGTTAGATGGTCGCATTCAGAGAGTGGTGGTCAACAGCTCTGTGTCTCAATGGGCACCAGTAACAAGTGGTGTCCCCCAGGGCTCCATATTGGGGCCGGTACTGTTCAACCTTTTCATTAATGACATAGACAGTGGGCTCAAGTGCACCCTCAGAAAGTTTGCGGATGACACCAAGCTGAGTGGTGCAGTTGACACACCTGAAGGATGGGATGCCATCCAGAGGGACCTAGACAAGCTCGAGAAATGGGCCCAGGTGAATGTCACAAGGTTCAACAAGGAAAAGTGCAAGGTCCTGTACTTAGGACAGGGCAACTCTCAGTATCAATACCAGCTGGAGGATCAAAAAGCAGCCCTGCTGAGGAGGATTTCAGGGGTACTGGTAGATGAAAGGCTGAACATGAGCCAGCAATGTGCCCTTGCAGCCCAGAAGGCCAACCGTATCCTGGGCTGCATCAAAAGAACTGTCACCAGCAGATCAAGGGAGGTGATTCTGCCCCTCTATGCTGCTCTGATAAGACCCCTCCTGGAGTGCTGCATCCAGCTCTGGAGCCCTCAGCACAGGAAGAACATGGACCTGTTGGAACAAGTCCAGAGAAGGGTCACAAAAATGATCAGAGCCCTGGAACACCTGTCCTACGAGGAAAGGCTGAGAGAGTTGGGGTTGTTCAGCCTGGAGAAAAGGCGGCTTCAAGGTGACCTCATTGCTGCCTTTCAATACCTAAAGGGGGCCTATAAGAAGGATGGGGACAGGCTTTTTAGGAGATCCTGTTGTGATAGGATGAGGGGTAATGGTTTTAAACTGAAGGAGGGTAGATTTGGGTTAGACATAAGGTAGAAATTTTTCACCATGAGGGTGGTGAAGCACTGGCACAGGTTGCCCAGAGAGGTAGTGGATTCCCCCTTCCTGGAGACTTTCAAGGCCAGCTTAGATGGGGTCCTGAGCAACCTGGTCTATGGGGGATGTCCCTGCACATGGCAAGAGAGTTGGACTAGGTGACCTTTAATGTCCTTTCCAAATCAAGTGATTCTGTGATTCTGTAGAAAAAACTTTGTCATGTCTCAGAGTAGTGAAGAAAAAGACCATTTTTCTTACGAGTTCCCACAATTTACAGGGGCATCATCTAGAAATTTTTAAATTGTGCATTACTTCTTAGGCTGCCTTCTAAACAGAGGCCAGGGTAAGTTTCACATCTCACTTTTGACTCAACGAGAAGCATCACTGATGTGTCTGAAAAGAGATTGCAAAAATACTTAAGATGGCTCTTAAGAGGCAAATCATTTCCAACGGTGCCTCCAGAGAACCAGAGACCAGCTGCTGACAAAAATCGTATATGGATGTTCACATACCTGTTAGACTAGAAAGCTGTTCCATACTTTCCTAGAGCAGAGTTTTTACTGAGCAGAGCACTATTATGGATGTATAAAAACTGTTTCATCCACCCTTCAGACTGGGAAGGCAATGGTCTTGAAACTCGAGGAAGCCTTTACTGCATCTTTGGAGCTGAATCAGCAGTTGCTGTCAGACAACATATGAAGGAGCACATCTTATATGATCTGAGGGGGACTTAAACTGTTGGAGTCACAGACTGTGTTGATGCAATGACGGGAGATGTCACTTTTCCATGTCTGCTCTCTGCTTATCTAAGAGTGCATTAGATGGAGCGGACCAGCTGGGGAAACAGACCTGAGCAGACACTGAGTAAGTTTCTGTAGATGTACATTGCTTCCTGTGTGAATTTTTAAGATGCACCATGAAAAGTGTTGTCATGTACACCCATACTAGTGTCAAGTCCCACAGGCACACACACTGTCCCCTTGCTGTTTATAACCCTGACCTTCCCTGGCAACAGCCAAGAGAAAAAATAAATCTTATGTAGATCAAACACTGGTCATGCTCTTCTTACACTCAGCCCAACAAAGTCATCCTCTTGGTAGAAGGTATGAACTGTTGCCTGGATGGGAGTTTAAGCTGTCATATACATTTCAGAGAAGGAAGGAGTCAGACAATGATGCGACTACATTACTGGTAGTAATTTTATGAGTAATTGGCCTTTCAACATGTTGCAGATTATTTATTCCAAAAATAGATGTACATATGATGGTCCCTGGGTTTGACCCAAAATGCACGTAAAACCAAGCTCTTTAATTGCTTTAAGATTATTTTAGACAAGCTAACTGCAGTTTCTGGGACATACTCCATTCTCAGTGGCATCAGAAAAAATGTGGAGGAACTCCAGTTATAATTCAGCATAAATTACTTAATTTTTTCTGGTGGAATTGAAAGGAGAATCTAGTCTGCTTAATGCTAATTGAAGAACAGCATGATTACTTAGTGCATCTATTTTCAGTGAAAAATTGCTAGATCTTTATCCATTCATTTGTAATATAAACGTGGATGGACAGATCTTCATCCTCACTAAGCACAGAGAGACAAAACTGCCCTTCTCCCAGAAAGCACTTCTATATTATGTCAGATGAGGCTTGGGATATGGTGACAAAGAGGCTGAGGTCCTCATTTGAATTTAAATTCAAACTTTTCCACGTTTAGCAATGTTCAGATCTGAAAGTTTTTCTCACCTCACTGCAAATTACTTTATATTTTTCTTACATACACATTTTCAGCCAAGCTGAAAATGGGCACTGGAGGGATATAGTGCAGAGATGACTATCTGATTTAGAAGATGGAATTAAAACCTACTTCACTGGGACTTCTCCCATTTATTACAGTTAACACAGGAATTCAATTCCAGTGAGGCTGGAGGTAACCTTAGAGTCCGGACCCATGATGATCAGGCTAACATCTTGTGAATCTTGCCTTTACTATTCTAGGGATTTATCTTTTTCTCTGTTTCCACAGGGGTTGGATGTAAGGATACAAGGTCTGACTGAAGCCAAGTGGGAGATCAAAAATAAATTGAAGAGGTAAAGTGAAAAGGAGAAAGTGGGATAGGAAAAATAGGGAGAAAAAGGTGGTGTTACCAAGAATATTGGAGGAGGGAGAGTAAAAATGGACTTGATGGCTTACTGGGAGACAGGGTGTGATAGACTCTATAGGAAGCTATAGACTTTGGCTCTGGATCCCATTATTTTTAAACATGGACATTTTTTTTTCCATAGTAATTTTGAAGGCTCTGAAATAATTACTACACACAGAGCCCATAGTCCTGCTGCTGCTTTCAGTTATGCTGCTCATATTCGAGAAAAGTTTGCAGATACCTGAAAAAAACCATTCTGGATTTCCATTATTATAACTGACAAAATGTGAAGATAAACAATGTACAGACAGCTTACGAAAATTCAGGAAGACACGCATATTCAAAGTGAAATGTAGGACATTTGATAAGGTTATAGATAAAATCTAACTGAAGTTCATAGAACCACAGAATGGTTGGACTGGGAGAGAACTTCAAAGATCATCTAGTCCAACCCTGCTGCCATGGGCAGGGACATCTTTCACTAGACTGGGTTGCTCAAAGCCCCATCCAACCTAACACTGAACGCTTTCAGGGATGGGGCATCCACAACTTCTCTGGGCAACCTGTGTCAGTTTCTCATCACCTTCATTGTAAAAAATTTTCTTCCTTATGTCCAATCTACATTTAGCCTCTTTCAATTTAAAACCGTTGCCCCTTGATCTGTCACTAGAGACCTTGGTAAAAAGTCTCTCACTTTCTTAGAAGCCCTCTTTAAGTACTGGAAGGCTGCAATAATGTCTCCCAGAGCCTTCTCTTCTCCAGGTTGAACAACTCCAACTCTCTCAGTCTTTCTTCATAGGAGAGGTGCTCCAGTACTCTGACCATTTTTGTGTACTCTACACCCACTCTAAGATGTCCACGCTTTTCTTGTATTGAAGGCCCCAGAACTGGACACAGTACTCCAGGTGGTGTCTCACAAGAGCAGAGTAGAAGGGGAGAATCACCTCCCTCGACCTGATGGCCATGTTTGTTATGATGCAACTCAGGATACAATTTGCTTTGTGGGCTACAAGTGCACATTGCTAGATCATTGTATTGAATGTGGTGAGGGCTGTGAAAGACAACAAGCAGGGCTTCTGCAGGTCTAGCAGCAGCAAAGACTAGGAAAAATGTGTGCCAGCTGCTCAACAGGGCAGGTGATAATGAATCCAGTGATGAAGAATGTGAAACGGGCAGAGGTACTCAAATCCTTCTTTGTGTCCATCTTTACTGGTAAGCCAGGAATCACAGGCCCCTAAGACAACAGAGAAAGTCTGTGTGAAAGAAGACTTACCTCTAGTGTACTGGGATAAGGTCAGGGAACACTGAAGCAAACTGGACATATGTAAGTCCATGTGACCTAATGGGATGCACCCACAGGTGCTGAGGGATCTGTCTGGTATCACTGTGAGTCCACTCTTGATTAACTATGAAAGATCATAGTGATCAGGGGAGATTACTGAGTAAGAAGAGAAAGCAAATGTCATTGCCATCTTCAAGAAGGCATAAAAGAAGATACAGGGAACTACAGATCAGAGACCCTCAGTTTGATCCCTGATGAAAAAACATAGTGATTAACAAAGTGATGAACAAATAATCCTGAGAAACATTTCCAAGCAAATAAAGGACAGAAGGTGGCTGGGAGTAATTAGCATGGATTTATGAAGATGAAATCATGCCTGACTTGATAGGCTTCTACCATGGAATGAACAGGGGAGAGCAGTGAATGCTGTTTATCTTGACTTTAGCATGGTTTTCAACACTGTCTCCCTTAACATCCTCACAGACATGGAGTATGAGCTAGATAAATAAGTAGGGAAGCGGGTTGAAAAATGGCTGAACTGATGGGCTAAAAGGACTGTGATCAGCAGCAAGAAGACCAGTTGCAGGCCAGTTACTAGAGGTGTCCTCCAGGGGTAAATACTGGAGCCAATTCTGTTTACTATCTTCATTAATGACCTGAATGCTGGTACAGTATGCATCATCAACAAGTCTGCAGATGATACAAAACTGTGAGGAATGGTTGACAGACCAGATGGCTGTGCTGTCATTCAGAGTGACCTGGACAGGCTGGAGATAGGGACCGAAAGGAATATCATAGAGTTCAGCACTGGGAAGTGCAAAGTCCTGCTCCAGGGAAGAAACAACCCCAGGCACTGGAACAAGTTGTCCAGAGATACTGTGGAGTCCCTATCCTGGGAGATATCCAACACCCACTGGACACAGCCCTGAGCAAGCTGTCTTAGCTGACCCTTCTTGAGCAGGAATGGGGTTGGACTGGGTGATTTCCAGAGGTGCCTGCCATCCCCAGCTATTCTGTGACATTACCTTTACTGGGACACGGCTCTACCCCTCTATAATTTTGAGGAGCTAGTGGCTCCTACTCTACAGCCAGTGGTATCACATAAAAAATAAGCTGTTTGTATAGTATATAAACATAGCAGAACCTGTATAAAGGTCACAAAAGCATATTCTCTTTTATCTACTCATAGACACTGCAACTGGAGTGAGCGATTCCATAATTCATTTCAATGGGAGTTTTGTTAGCATTAGATGTAGGTTCCAAATGCCTGACCTGCATATTTATGGGTGATTTGTTAGCAGCAGTGGGCAATCCTGCAAAGAGAAGAGGTTTTGATACTCAGCAGAGTACTAACTTTACCTCATCTTCATTTCTAAGAGAACTTTAGACAGCAGGATAATTCATGTTTTCAGAATGCTGCATTTTGCACCAAACTGTTTACTGTAATGAAATAAGTAATTTATTTTTATCTGAACCAGCATCACATCTCTCACTTCATTGCTGGTTCTGAACATCAGTAGAAGGTGCTTGAACTGTGCTTCTCCACACCACTAATACATCCACAACGGGATCTTCCACGGCCCAGAGTAATGGTTCATAAGTGTCACTGGACAAAGTTGTACAACATTTCATTTTTTCTTTTTAATCTTATCTGGTGATAAGAAAGGTTTGGAATTCATTGCTTGGGAAAGAAAACTGGCATTTCTATCACCCAAGAATAAATCCTACTTTAACCTTGCTGGTCATTGGTATTAATTGTGTTTGTCATGATATTAAAGCAAATGCAAAACCTAATATTATCATTTAACCATAATACGTGGTTGGCAAGTATACACAGCAGTTTCATATCAGGAAGTTGTAATGGATATCTGCAAGCTGAATATTTTATATAAATACTATTTTTGTATTGTGAATGTCATTATAAAATCTAATATAACAGACATAAACTACGATATATTTTGATATTGGAGGAAATAGGTAAACGGAGTTTTATTGGTGAGGAAGGTTCCTGCAGAGCAGAGACAGTTTCTTCTGTGAAGTGGCTGTCACAAAGTGACACTGAATCCCTTTAACACAGTAAAGTTCAAATAAGTGAAATCATGTCAACATCTCTTACATAATTGTAACATTTAGTTCCATAAATTACATGAAAGCTTTTGAAGTATTTTAGTGATACTACAGAGTTCAGTAACATTATAGTATGTTAACATATTAAAAACTACTGCAAACATTGCCAACTTTTTTTTAACCTAATATAAAAGGAAAGGGATTTCTGAAATAATTTACAAAAGCATACCGCATGTCAAGTTTTCTAACAGTGAAGATAAGCCTCAGTTGCTGATAGACTAACATTTTCCCAATGTCTGCTTAATGTAAAAAGACAGAAACCACCATGAGGACAGAATCCCCAAATCCCTTCCCCCATGTTATAACCCTTGAAGTCCTTGTCCCTTTCTCTCTTTGTGGACCAATGACTGTTTTTCAGAGTAATGCAGGTGAGAGGAGAGAAGCAGTAAATGTCAACTTCTCTCCATACCCGTAGCTGCCCTTGCGTAAGACTTGGGATTGTCCTGACAGCACTAAGAGCTGGCAAGACCTTGACTGCTGATGAGCACAATGACCAGCCCCTGTTTTGTGGATGAATACTAGGTCATTATATAAACAGTGGGCATTAAAAATTATCAATAGTGTCATTCAACCCGTTCTTTCATGGAGTTTTCCCACAAGGAAATTTTTCTAAGCAAAAGCACACAACTGACTCTGGGTATGGTACCTAGCACTTAGCAAGGAGTGAGTTTCAAGATGTTAGGAGGGATATAAGAGCCCTACCTAATGAACTGACCTAACTGGAGGAGATGAGGATCAACCAAGTGCATGTCAACCTGTTTTTCGAGAGGAGAGTGCCTCTGTGTTTTTAGTGGTGGTAGATTGCATAGTCTGGGACGTTTTAGAGCATGGATAGATGTCCAGGCTGAGAGGCAGAGATCTGAAAGAGGAAGACCCAGGAGATGGGACAAGCCATTAGTGTATACATTTTCCCTCAGTAGTTCTTGTGCTAAACTATGCTTCTTCCCTTGTAGATACCCCTATCCCTTCAACAAGACCAAAACACCAAGAACCAAACTGTGCTTATGCAATAACAAAAAGAGAAATCTCTCATGGATATATTTCTATATGTATTCAAGGCATAATTTGAAAAGCATCCAGGAAAAAACCTACTGTTTTGAAAATCTCCTAAAAACATAAATACTGCTCTTACTTTTGCACCTCCCAACAGGTAGCTCTTTGCCTTTTAGTTGCTTAACCTTTTAAACTCAGTCTTGTGTTTCTTATAAATCAACTGAGCGAGTTAGCTTGGGGGATGCAAGCTGTGCAGTGTCAGCTGGCCAGCAAGAAATGTCCATATACTTGCGGATGTACTTGGAAAGCTCGTGCTTCTTACACCCAGTGCTGCTCCAATAGAGAACAACACTGTTTCTGCTAGCAGCCTACAGTACCAATGAACAGCTGCCAGAGCAGCTGTCCCAGGCCCAGGCAGGTCCTTGGCACTGCAGGGGACCTTATTCACCCAGCTGAACTCCAAGAGACCTGCCAGACTAAGGATGTGGGAAACGAGGTGTGGCAAGTGCATGCAGGGTAAACTTCATCACACGTGGCTGCATCCCAACACCCTGCACCTTGCTCCTGCTCTGTACACTGCCCTGTCGTGAGTTGTGCTTCTGCTTCAAAGGGAGTGGAAGGGGCAGGAGTTTTAGATTAATTGTCACTAAATTACATCTGCAGAGTTTCCTTCCTCTGGTCTAGAAAAGAGTTCGATGACTATCCATCTAAACAGATTTTTTTTTCAAATGCATCTTACCTATTCTTTTTGTTTAAAGGCATCATCTGAGGGGGTTCCTTTTCTATTCTGCTTTGAAAAATTGTGGCAGTAAACCCACATGATCTCTTCCCTTTGCATACTTACCCTAATACAGAAACTTCAATCACAGGCTGAGACGGGTTCTCTCTTAAACAATTTTCTTCCTCGATCAGTCTTTGAACCTACAGGTCTTTTATTAGATTCCACTACTGTACCTCTTGGGGACAGTTTCATCAGAATTAGCGCAAGATAAAAAATGTCAAAGCATCAAAGTGAAAGTCTTCTCTCCCTCAAGCCAAATGCCAACATAATCAGCCCACTGGTATTTCCTCATATCCCCCTAAGACTCAAGTTGCAAGAGGTTTAAAGAGGCTTCCTCAAAAAAGGGAAAGCAAATGAATTGAAGGTGAATCCTCCCAAGTAACTGAACAAACCAGCCATACAGGGACAGTATTTTAGGGCTACATAGACTTGAAGCCCTATTACAATTTCACATTTCAGCTTCTCCATTTAGCATCCTTGAGGATCATGCTTCAAACAGAGCTGGGAATGGCAGGGCTGCTTTTGACACCACGTAGATTGAGGACTGTGGCTTCTACAGTCTGCTCTGTATCAGCCAGTCACAACTACAGGACAGAACTCCTGGCACACAGAAGTTTCTCTTCTTAAAGCAAGGAAATTACCAGTGATTTGAAATATTGAGCAGAAAACCATTTCAATAACAGATGGGCTTTCAAAACAGTAGCAATGCTGGCGGTCCTGAAAAGTAATTACATTTAGATATAGCCATCACTGCAAGATCATATGAGCCTGGCATTACAGCTGCAGTAAGAATATCTAGAACTGTAAGAGCTCAGATGGAAACTACTTCCGAAGGTGTCTCAAGCTTGATCCAGTTCTATTCATCACACTTGTGGCTTTTCTATATTCAGTAGCCTATCCAAAAGTTTGAAAGGAAGAACTATTATTCATAGCCACATGCACCTGCAGACAAAACTGAGTGGTATGTGAGCTATTGCTTTTATTATTAATTGTGCCATGAAAGGTTTCTGCCAGGCTGAGTTGTGTGAATACTGCAGGGCTGGTGCTGTCCATGGACTCATTCATGAGTGAGCAGCAGCTGCCTCTCACCACCTTGCTGTTGGAGATGACCATTCTCTCCAATACACCATCTCAGGTGGCTCCTTTCACCTACTGAAGTGCCTTGATTCAAGATGGATTCAATATTTAAAAAAAAAAACAACAAAACAACAACAGAAAACAAAACAACACAATTACAAAACCAAGTAAGCTGGCAGGTAGAAAAAAATGAGTGCTTGGCAATTGAGTTGGTAGGGAGCAATTGAGTTGGTAGGTAGGAACAAATAAATAGGCCTGTGACCTGCGCAAAGCAGCTGAGAGCAGAAAGAGGAGAGAGCAATTTTGCCAGGAACACATTTAAAACTGGAAGTGAATGAATGTATTGTCACCTTCCAAGCATGAAAAGGTGCCAGTTATCTATGCAATGAGGATTAAAGGGTCTGGCTATTACTTTTGCAATGAAGAATTTGTCTAATCACCTCATTCAGCTGCTTTATCTAACTACTTAATCTAGGTCAGGTTCTTTCCCTCTTTTGGACATGCTCATCTCATCATGTTTCATACATAACATATGTGCGTGTCTGTGTACATAGTAAGAAAAGCGGGTATTTCAAAACTGAAACTGTCAGAATTACGTTTTCCTCTTCACCCCAGCACAAAAGGTCTTGTCTCACACTTTCAGGCACAATTAATTAATCTCATGCCTCCATATTATGAAGAAACTCTAAATATGTGAGTGCAGATTTCCTGCCTACATCCCCATCATTTTGCTGTGGCTCAAAGGGGTCTGGATTCAAAGCACTGTCAGCGACCTACATGGAAGATTTCAGATGAGAGGACCAGGCATGCTTGCAGGCTAACACAGCTGAGTCTCGGGTATCTGACTTACCTCTAATTTACAACAGTCACACACATCTGCTCTGTGTGTGTCTGTCCTGACAGTTCTTGGCAGTGCAGTGCCCTGGCCATGAAGGTCACCTGGAAGGTGAGAAGAGTTGTGGTTCTTTTCCTGATAGTCAGCCTTGGGGAAAAGGAGACCACCAGGAGTCAGAATCTTTTCATTGACAATACTCAGCATTTGGAAGTGATCTTCCAAAGGTTGTCACATCAGTGTTTCAGCCTCTCAACTGGCCTCCTGGGATGTGCAGTGTTTTTGTAGTGCTTATGCCTTGTAACTGCTGACTTCTGCAGCCATCAGCGTACCCATACTACACTTTCCGGATTAACAAAGTGCTGATGCCCTTTCTGCTTATCTTCTATTCCTCTCAATGAGATTATCCCACATCACTCTTCTTCCATTGTACTCACCATGGAATTTTCTTTAAGCCAGGTTTTCCAGGCTGTTAGAGCTCCACCTCATTTTACTCACATTCAGAGTAATGAATCAGCTTACCTCCACCTCACCTTGACGGTAGTTCTGGCTTGGATTTAATTTTTTAATTTCTACATCAGTATTTTTTAGCTGTTGTTATTTTTCCTTCTGCAATTCTCAGTGGTGCAGTATTTATTGTATAAGGGAGCAAATCACTTTATGTGTCCTCTCAAATTGAGTTTAAGATGTGACTACTACAGTCCTGTGGACAGTGTCAGACAACAAGCGTAGTCAATAGCTATCTGGTAGCAGTGAGAGACTGGGAAATTTCAGCAGTGTGAATTGACAACAATGATGTAGTTTTATGATTATCTGTAGCAATGAGAAAATGTCACCAGAACCCTAACGTTATTACAATTAATTCAAGACAGACACCAGCTTGTAGCAATACCCTTTACTGCTTGTGTTAGGCATGTCCACCTGATTGCTGTTACAATGAAAAAAATCATCATCAGGTAAAAATTCAGATGGTGATGTGAGACACTGCATGACAACCATGTGAAAATTGTGATATGAATAGGGCCTCACAACAGCCTTTCAAAGTCTGAATTTTAGGATACAAATAAATGAGGCAGGCAGGGATGTAGCCATAACATTAGTTCTGAGCACGATATGTGGATGGGATGCTTTGTGAATAAGGAAAGCTTAAAAAGCAAAAAGTTGAATGCAAAACCCACCAGGCAATCAGTACACACAGAGTCAGGTGGGATTTGGCTCTTCTAAATATTAGGCCTTCATATGGAGCAATTTTATTTTTTGTATCATAAAACCAGGAAATATTTTAATGCCTTTTGTTGAGCTACTCATCTCCACTCGGTATCCCCAAAGATTTATTCACTGACTCCAGCTGACAGGGATTAGAGGATCCAAACCATTTAACCAAGGTGCTGCTGAGTTCCAGGTGTCAAAGACTCACTAAGGATGGACTCTCCCTGCATAGGTAATTTGATAAATAATTAATACACCTCCAAAAAAACTAACAAGAGAAATAGGGAAGAGCTTATATTCGAGATGTTTTTAGCAATAGGCAGTTTATCTGTTCTATTATCACCTTGAACTAATGCATAGGTATAATATGAAGAGAATACAAAAAATCACTTGGTCAGAAAAGAGGTTTAAGTAGTTTACTCCTGTAAACAATACTTGTGACTTAAACATAGGAGTGCTTAAAGCCCCCAGCTGGGAACAGGCCAGTATTGTGCAAACTGGTTTAAGAGACCGGAGAGAGATTTCTCGCTGGCCAAAGTGTTTATGCTCTTATTTCAAATGAGCAAATGAAAAAATGGGTGCAATAAAGAAAGGGCAAAAATGGAAAATAGTGTGTATAGTTATGGGAGAACATGGTTCCTGAGCCCGGCTACGTGAGCGTCTTTACATTTTTAACAAATGTGTAAGAAATTAAATGTCAGTAATCTGTATTTGCTACCCACCTAGCTAGTGTAAAGTTTTACTTTCAGAGTGTGATGGTGTAATTTTGGGGTTTAGTGCATGTCAGAGTTCCTAGGTGCTTTGGGCAAGTGAGTAAAATGTGTAAAATGTATATAAAATTGAGTAACTCTGTACGCACAGGTGAACAATTGTGCTTGTTTTGAACTTAAAAAAACGAGACTGGTCAACCAAATAGGTGATTTACAAAGAGAAAATGCTACCACGTATATTCCGTCATGTGAAAGCAGTTGGATTAGCCAGTAGGAAGAATATAATGCAGCATGGCAGGCTTTAATTTACCCGGGAATATATCAGGTACCCTCAACATTTCCAGATCAGAAATGTTTTGGAGAAGGCTTTTGCCTTTTGGCACCACTTTTCAGCTAGGTATTCCCTTTACCCTGATATTCTCCTTTACTTTCTCATGGTCTAAATGCACCCCTAGAGCTCAACAATTGTAAATTACACTACCTGTGGCCTTCTGGCCAACTTCACCTACAAGTTTTTGTCTATGCATGTAGATCTTTCATAATCAGCTCGTTTCAGTCCAGACGTTCTTTAAACCAATTTTGTAAAATGTATAATCTTCAAAATAATGTTTGCCACTAAAAAGGTCAAAATGTACCATCTATCTCAAATCTTGTGGTATGTAAGATATATGGGTGAAGTATTTTCTAATATTTAATTGATAATCATGAAGATTTGTCTGTTTTATTCTTGCTGTGTTTGTAATGCTTTTAGCTTTCACAAGGCTGGGGGCTGACCTGCTGGAGAGCAGTGTAGGAGAAAGGGACCTGGGAGTCATGGTGGACAGGAGGATGACCATGAGCCAGCAATGTGCCCTTGTGGCCAAGAAGGCCAATGGCATCCTGGGGTGCATTAGAAAGGGGGTGGTTAGTAGGTCAAGAGAGGTTCTCCTCCCCCTCTATTCTGCCTTAGTGAGGCCACATCTGGAGTATTGTGTCCAGTTCTGGGCCCCACAGTTCAAGAAGGACAGGGAACTGCTTGAGAGAGTCCAGCGCAGAGCCACTAAGATGATTAAGGGAGTGGAACATCTCCCTTATGAGGAAAGGCTGAGGAAGCTGGGTCTCTTTAGCTGGGAGAAAAGGAGACTGAGGGGTGACCTCATCCATGTTTACAAATATGTAAAGGGTGAAGGTCAGGACGATAGAGCCAAGCTTTTTACAGTGACGACCAATGATAGGACAAGGGGCAATGGTTGTAAACTTGAGCATAGGAGGTTCCATGTGAATATCAGGAAAAACTTTTTCACTGTGCGAGTGACGGAGCACTGGAACAGGCTGCCCAGAGAGGTTGTGGAGTCTCCTTCACTGGAGACATTCAAAACCTGCCTGGATGCGTTCCTGTGCGATGTACTGTAGGTGACCCTGCTCTGGCAGGGGGGTTGGACTAGATGATCCTTCGAGGTCCCTTCCAACCCTAGAATTCTGTGATTCTGTGATTCTTATTACCCAAAGTATTTGCTATAAGACCAATTTTGGCTGTACTGAAATTCATGTATACACCTGTTATCTTTGTTGGGAGTGAGAATTAGGACAATTTTAAGCACTCTTACTCTGCATTTTAAGTCCAGCTAACCACCAGAGTTGTTAATAATAATTTTTGTAGTATTTATTATTTTTGCTACTGTACCTACACTTACAAATAAAAAAATGGATTAATTCAGTTTCAAAATACACAGGGATGGGGTTGCTGAAAGTCAGTGGTACTGCATATGCTTACACTAGACTCCAGGTGGCTGCTTAGCTGAAATTCCATCCTTTTATGTATTTTGTTCTGGCTTTCTTAGGAACTAAATTTAATACAACTGTTTATGTGACTATTCAGGTCATGGTTTTGCTTTCAAATTTGTGGGATGAAAAATGCATCAATAGATCACTTTTGTAATACTTTTTTTAATGAAAACAGTATACAGGAGACTGGAAAATTGCAAGTGAAGGGTATTAATTGTGCGTTAGTTCAGATTTTAATATAACAAATTATTGAATGGTACTTCTATATTGAATTAGTGGAGCAAACTGCTGTTCTATTTAAATGAATGGTATTGTTTTTCATGTAAGACCTCTGATCACATAAAGAATCATACCAGAGGTGTTATGAAGCAGATTGTTCCACTGATTTTGACATATAGAGGTACTGTCAGGCAAGTATGCCTTCCTTAGCTCCAGTAAAGAGAACAGCCTCCATGGTTTCAGGCCTTCACATTTTAAGTTTTAGTTTAACAGGTTGTCTTATATTTAGTTGTACTCGTGACCTGTCAGCAAAGACTCCACGAACTGGAGGCATCTTTTGTACTAATTTTCTCTTTGCTTCCATTGAAGAGGGGGTGATATTAACCTGTTCATAAGAGCTTCTTTACAGTTTCTGAGCTCTAAATCCTCCTTGAAAAAAAAAACCAAACCAAATTTAAAGAAATTACTGCCAAACTTCTCCAATGATCTGGAATTTTATTCCATCCATATACATGCATAGTAACAACATTTGTTGAGAAATTATTTCTATCAGAAGTAGAACATTATCTTTGTGATCACCAGTTGCAGTATTGCTATTCTTATATTTAAATATATCTTATATATGAATTAGATTCATAATTGCAGCATTGAGTTTAGGGTTTTGTTTTAGACTGTGCCTTTCAAAAGATAAAACTGATTGATATGACCTCATTACTTACAATACTGCTTCCAGTAATTTTGTTCATTCTTTATAAAGTATTGCATTTAACAGCAAAGGTTTAAAAATTGAGACAGAGATGCATCAGCGAAAGAAAATACAAGTACTATACAAGAAAAAAATTGCCATCTTCATTTAACGTACGTTTCAGATTAAGAAAGTAGACAGAAACATACTGCTACATACAAATGCAAAGCCTAATGACTAAGGTACTGTATCTGCTAAAATATAAAGTGCAAACTGAGCCCAATTGTTCAAAAAATTGAAATTTTAAGGCGAACTTTACAGCATAGTTGAAACTTCTTTGCAAGTTATATTTTAGCATATACATATATCTGCAACAGCATATAAGAAAAAAAAATCAGGATACACAAGTGCTTTTGAAGCTATTTCTAAAATGCTTTTCTGTATTGTTTGTGACTATTTTCTTTAAAATCTACTATACAGTGCAAACCATATGTGCTACACAATAACTATACAATAACATTACAAATGACTTTAATATAAAGTTTTTAAATAAAAAATAACATAACTACAGCTATGAATACTGCTGGTAAAATAAATTAATATTTTTGAAAATGGCACCAATAATACACTTTACTAATGGACTGTAATGAAATTACACCTTTAAGTCTTCAACTCAGCAATAGTGAAATCTCCTGATTGTCCAGATGTAATTCAAACAGCTTTCTTTAGACTGTATGGAACAATATGCTAAACACAGGTACCAAAGGTGACCGATTGTTTCATTTGACATGTTCTGCTGCATGTGACGAGCAATAAAACTTCTTATGGGTTATAAAGTTTGAAAGATTGTTGAACTGGATGTCACACAGTCGGCAATACTTTCCACTGGTTGGAGCCTGGGTAGAACCATTCACGCCTTTAGCTATACTAGACAACTGTTCCTCTGCTGTAGGAATTGCTGGAGAGACATTTTCATTTGCAGTTAAGGGATTCTCAGAGATCCAGGAAGGAGACTTGTGCCCATCTTCATGCGGAGGATTCTGGGAAATGTTCTCTTGCTGTGGGTTTGCGGCAGGTCTTTCCTCCTGTTTTAGTCCCCCATTAACTATAACCATGCCTCGGTTTTTCGGCAATAGTGGAAGAGATTCTTTCTTCTGCACAGCACATCCATTCGAAGGGGTCTGGCCTTTAGGAGATTCACCTTCTGTATTTGTGCTTTGATCTAAATCAGTGTTATGAATGATGAGAGAACCAGAAATGTAATCACTTGGCTTTATTCCATAATATGGAGAAAGCTGATCTGCTCCTTTAGCTTTCTTTATTGCTCCAGGGTAAAGGCATTGTGGAAGAAACAAATGTTTGTTTTCTTCTTTTGTAGCAATAAGCTGGGCTGCTTCACTAAAGACTTTTAGTCCTTGAAGTGTCGCTAAGTGTGTGGAAAATAAGTTCCCATTAGGAGAGGGCTGTTTCAAGTTTCCGTTTTTCTCACATTTGATTATGCTTCTTTCGTAACTGACATCAGGGCTGCTTCTTTCACTTTCTGGGTTTTGAAACACCTTACTGTCAAGCTGTCCCAGGTCATTACGCTGATGGGCAGTGACAGGGCAAAAATTCTGCTTGTGAGCCAGGTAGTTCTCTACCTTGTTAAAACTGATCTTGCATACTGTGCACTCATGGTAGTCCAGCAGCCTTTTGGGGGATGTGGATGTCCTCTCTGACGGGGGTAAGCATTTTTTACTGAGATCTATTGGTACATCCATCTCCAAGCATGACACAGTGGAGTGGGGAGTATCACACTTTGAAACTGGAACGCACTTGTTAATAGACAGTGAGGTTTCCAGGTGCTTCGAGACTATTCCTGGAAAGATATCACATCGTGGATGGTAACAATCTCCAAGGCCCTCTGCTGACTCTTGAGTAGATGTGCAAGGATTGCCAAGATTAGCCACTTCTAGAAATCGCTGTTGAACTAGTGGTGGTCTTTGCTCTTGCTCTGGTAGGCACATCTCATACATCTTCCTTCGCTTCCGGGTACGCATTGTTCGCTGCATGGCAGGCACTTTGTTGGAAGCAGACCTCTTCAGTGGGGGATCATGGCGAGTGGCACAGTAATACTGCTTGTGGACCATGTACGTTTCATGTCTACTGAAAGTAATATTACAGGCTTCACATGTGGTCTTGTTAGGATCACTCTCCCCTTCTACTAAAGGAGCACTGGGATTCTTCACATCAGAAGGTTTCCCGTTTATCTTCTCATCGCCATTGCTTGCAGTTGACAACTTCTTAGATTGTGCTGTAAAGTCTTTTTCATGACTTTTATTGTTTGGCCCAATCAAATCTAAAACACTTGAAGAGTTTATGCACGATGTCTGCAGAAGTTGATTCTCTGGATCTGATGTATGAGGAGCTGCATTCAGGATGTTTATAGAGCTTTGACCATTACTGGGACTTACAGCTTCTGGCATTTTTTCTGGAACACTGGAAAAATCTGGTGACTTTGCCATCTGCTGCCATCGGCTGCTGCAGTAGTGCTTTTTGTGTACCAAATAGTTGTCCAAATTATTGAATGTTATGTTACACTCAAAACATGTAGCCCCTTTGGGCATCAAAGGGCTGTAAATTACAGGAGGATAATTGCTACTTCCATGCCTCAGTCTTCGATGGACCAGTTCAGACATTTTGGCTAGTATCTCTGAAGCCTGAGGAACCACAGTGATGTCTTGGGGAAAAGCAAACTGGGAAAGAAAAGGTCCCATTGGGAAAGAAGGACCAATACTAGACTGAACTGGCGATGAAGCAAGTCTTGGACTGGATGGTTCAGATTTTATTTTAGTGTATGAAAAACTCTGCTTATTTGTTGCAGGCTGGGTTTCGGGTCTCTGATTTGGGAGAAAAAGTGGAGCCTTTTTTTCACATTTATCAAGCTCCGTATCAGAACTTGCATCTTTAGTCTGCATGGTCTTTTGGCTTTGGGGAACATCATTTCTGCTCAACAGGTCTGTTGCTGGCTGTAAACCTTCTTCATTTCCACTTGGAGAGTGTTCAATGTCACTTTCTCTCTGAATTTTGTTGCCAGAGACATGTAACTCTTGGTGCTGCAGTAGCTCCCTCTGAGTTTGGAAGCCGAAATGGCAGTGATTGCATCTAAAGGCAGCTTGAGTAAGATGCGAGAACAGGTGCTGATGAAAGTTAATCACTGAGTCTGCAGTGTAAGTACAAACTGTGCATTTCAGACTAGCACCAGGTGGGAGAAATTCTTCCATTTTCACTCCTATAGAAAAGACAAGTAAAATATAAAATAAAGTGACTATTTTGCCCTTCATGAAGATAGAGGAAAATCAGTTGCACAGAAGGTACAAACACAGTGAGAACAACTAATTTTCTTCTGATGGGATGATATTAGTCATCTTTGAAAATACATGAATTGGTTCAAAATTTCTTTCCTCGAACTGCTAGAGGATATTCCCAGAGTTCTGCTCTGGAGAGCCTTAGTATCTGCATGCATTCAGCAGAGATGAAGAGAAAGAAAGAACAAGGGAAAGGATAAAAATAGACTGCACTTATTCTAAATGAAAAGGTGTTAGAAATTACAGTTTTAACTAAAGAAGACATAATGTTCCCCATACACAATAACTGGAAATTGGGAATGCACAGAAAGCATATCAAGGTCAACAGGCTCCAGGCTGTACTGCTTGAGGTACAGCCCTCAAACTCAGAGTTGTCTGAAAGCCACAAACAGAGCAGAAGTAGCATTTTGAGCATTGCTGATGCTCAGCTTTTTGCCTGCATGAGTTGGCTGTAGTGTGGGAACAGGATACAGATCTTTCCCTGTCAGAAAGGACTGATGAGTTGCGTGAAGGAGAAAGAGGAGTAAGACAGCTTCACCAACATTTTATCTTCCACATATAATGGCTGTAGGCAACTACTGGTGTAATACAACACTTTTTCCTCATGAAATCACTACAGCTTTCCCTATCAAGGACAGTACATTCAAAGCCATCTTACAATCACTGCTGAAACAAAAAAATCCCTACATTTCAAGGTATTCTGAAACTGAAAATGCTTTAAAAAGAGATAAGACCAAATTTCTCTACTGCCACAACGCAGATTCTGATTACCTGTTAGACAATAAAAACTGAAAACATACTGGTATGATATTCACAATCTAAAATGGATATTTGTTGTGTCAACACACCCATATTATGTCTTGGTCAGGTAAACTAGGTTTGTGGTAGTTGGACAATATAAAGCTGTAAGAGTAGTGTGGCTCAATCTGTGGGAAGTCATTCTGTTGTACCTGAGGTCCTCACTTCTCCCTTAGCAACAGTTATCCCACAGTTGTGAGCGACATTTGAATCTGAACTACTCTCAGCCTCAGAGTCCAGAAGGGAGCCAAGGAGATACACAGCACTGTAATCAGTGCTTGTTTCCTGGCAGACACATTTTCACCAGAGGCCATATGGAAGCTTTAGCTCCTCCACTGCCATGAGATGGTGTTTCATAGGCTTCTGCATCATGTGATACAGTCACAGTGGAGTGTCTCTATGGACTTCGCATTTCAGTCAGGGCTCCATGCTCCAGTGCTGTGGGTCTGCTACAGACCCCATCAGTAATGGTGACAGAAATTGAAGTAAACACAGAATTAGCTTACAGGGCATTTGGAAAAGGAATCTTTCATTCCTACTGCAGAAGCTGTTATAACTTGTGATAATCTGTACAGAAAAATAAAGATTGGCAGGATCTGAAATAAAGCAAGAATGATTGAAATGACTGGTTTATGTCCAAAAAGAAGGGGAAGGCCTGACTTTTAGCCTCTGGTCTAAGAAATACCTAAAGATTCTTACTGGAAATTCAGCAGGATCTCAGATTTATGTCTTCCAAGGAACACAGATGCTCATCTCTAGATTGCAAGAAGACATGGTCACTCACAGCTCATGGCTGAAAACCCTCTTGATACCTAAGCCAATGCTATGTCACTAAATATAAAGAGCTGAAGCAACCCTTTCACACAATGGCTAAGATTTCAGAATTTTCCTCTGCTGGGACTAAATGATTTTATCATCTTCCAAGAGTACCTAGTTTTAATTACTAGGCTGTAAGACATGCTGGGTTGCATTGCCTGCTTGTGTTGAAGCTGTTCCTACTGTTCCACTGGCTCACTGAACAGTGAAATATTTGCTATGCAAGAGACAGAAAATGGCAATAGCCTGATATTCAAAGTTAAGACCTGGAAGCAGAAAAAGATCCAACCTCCAAATGAATGGCTAAACATTGCCTATTTTGTCTATATAAGGAAGTTTCTCCCTCAGAACTCTTCTAGTCCTCTTCTAGGAGGTACCAAACTCATCCAAGGCAACATGATGCCTTCTAGATTTGAAATTGCTGCCCAAGTATCAGAGGAACATTTTTCACTTCACCAAGTCTACAGAGTAGACTCTCACTTCCCCAGGAGTTTTTACACTGCAACTGAATAAGGCTTTTTTCTGTGAATAAAGCACACATTGGAGCTTTAGACTCCATTGGTGCTTTAGACTCCATCCATTTAACAGGAGGATCAGGAACTCATGTAGGGCCCTTGCCTCTTTTAAAATACAGCTCTGTACACTAGACAGCCAACACACCCATAACCTGACACTGCAGTCTTTTTTACTTGTAGGTTTTCTCTGTTACTGAAAACTCCAATGCAGAATGTTCTTCAAACTCATAACTTGTATTTCCAAACCTAATTCAAAACAAATTCTAACAGCACATTCAAAGGACCTTCAGGGAGGGAGATAAGATTCCTGCTGAGTTCCAGATTTTTAATGTCAAGAATCCTGTAATCCCACTTTCCCTATATCTAGTATTATAATTTTAACAAGATGGACAAAGAAAATACTATCCTCGTTTTATATTTATAAGGAGGAAATAATTTTGTTATGAAACAAAGTTTTTATGAAACAAGTGTCCTGGGGAAAGCACACAGAATTTTGGACCCTGGTCCTTAATGCCTTTTGCCTAAGAAACCTACTCTATGACCCCAAGATCTTATTTCAGTAGGACTTGAATTCTGGTGGTGTGTATTTCTCTGCTGAACATCAAAACAGGCTAGGCAGAGATTGTAGTCTACAGACTCACGTTTGGTGGATGGAATCCTGCAGTAATTGATTGAATCTCTGAGACCAAGGAGCAGCAGCCTAACTGTATCTGGATTCCTGAGCATACCTTCATCAGTGAAGAAATGCTACCTGCATGCGTGTATGCACACATTAAGAGTGAGGCAGCATTCAAATGAGGATTAGTAGATAAGACGAATGACACTGGTTAGCTGGGAGAGGTGCTTGGGGTAGAACACAGGTCAGAAACTGCTGACATTTTGGTAATATCTACACCCACTACTTGCATATATTTGGAAAGACACTGACTCACTGAATGTCTATAGTGAATACTTCTTCAAATATCTAAATCTAGAAGATGATACAGGAAAATACATGGTACTCACCACTGTGAGAATTTAGGTGCATTTCCAGAGCTCTTGCATTAGAAAAACTTTTGGTGCACTGCGGAAAGGGGCAGACACTGGATATCTGCTGAGCACTATCTTCATTCTCCTCTGACAGCTGAGGCCCCTCTCTTTGTCTCCCACTGCAGTAATACATGAGATGGGCCTGCAGGTTCCGCTCACTTCGGTACCAAATGCCACAGGATTTGCAAGGGAATATGTCCTCTACAAGAAAATATAACCAGGTGCAGGTTAGCCACGGTGCACTCAGTGTCAATCAATTAACACAGCTGGCTTAATTCTCCTCAGTTCCCCATGAAACACAAGCTTATTTAATAAAATATTGAAAACAGACCCATGGGTTTTTTAAAATGTCACTTGCAGGTGAGACACTGAATGTGGGAGACAGTTGTTTTGTTCAAAAGGAGATTTTAAAAATAGTTACTAAAAACCCAGAAGTTTTTAGCATGTAATTATTTAAGAAATTAAATAAAATTGTTTTTTTGTGAATATGCAATACTAATTCAAGAAATAAGCTACTACTGAATAGATGACATCTTTCAATTGTGCTTTTTATTCTCTGTGCACAAGTCTTTCCAGCACTGGGCCTTAGAAATTTTGAGTGCTAACTGCAGATCATTCTGAAGAACACATATTCACAGATTGCTTATGCAGTTACCACTGTAAAATCCTGTCACCCTGATATCCAGGAGGCCAGACCAGATTATGTTTCCTTAAGATCCTACAGTGTTGAATGTAGTATTATGCTACATTTGGACCACAGTTGCAGTCAACATCAAAATGCATCTTGGTAAACATTAGAACTTCCACTGACTTCAGAATGCAAGAAGCTGCTAGTGATTGTAATTAACTCAGTCTTGAAGAATGGTTGGCTGCTCTGAAAATATGGCATGTGTAGCTGATGATGTAATTCATTGTAATTCATGACAATTTATATTGTGTGTGTAGGACAACAGCTCCATTCCAATTCCTTCGGGTGAACAAAGCTGAAGACACCAATCCACCGAAATGGATGAGTCTTACCTGTAAAATATCTACAAGTTACATTGCATGGTTTGCTTCTTTCACTCCATTCTTAATGCTTGTCTATGTGAACATAAGGAAGAACTTTCTCACTGTGACAGTGACAGAGCACTGGGACAGGCTGCTCAGAGGGGTTGTGGAGTCTCTTTCTCTGGAAATGTTCAAAATCCAACTGTATGCATTCCCGTGTGACCTGCTCTAGGTTGTCCTGCAATACAGGCTTAGCAGGGAGGTTGTATTAGATGATCTTTTGAGGTCCCTTCCAACTCCTAACATTCTGTGATTCTATGTGATTCTATTTTTCTGCTCATTAATTTGCATAAAATACTTTCATCACTACCAGTTTCTATTTTTCCCTTTGCCACTGAATAACTGAGCATGAATTTAAGACACAAACATTTAATGAAGCAGCATATACTGGTATTCCAGTATATAGCACTATCAAAACATTAATGATACAGCTTGCATCATTTGAAATGTCTATCTCACGTGAAAGCTGACATTTCAGCATTTGTTTTTGTCTTCAAATGGTTTTAAAAAAATTGAACCATTGAGGTTTTCACAGAATGAAAGTCCCAAAGTAGTAATAGGAAATTCTGATATGAGCAACATGTCCTATTTGAATTCATTTGACTGCATTCCATCACAGAATTGAACTTTCTGATTATCTTAATGAATTTGACTTCCAGACATCTTTATTTCCTATGGGCTATATGGCCTGGACAGTCTGTAGCTCCAGTTATGCGTGGTGACTATGTGACTCCTATTACATGCCAGGCAGATGAAATGCATTTGAGGAGCTTTGCATAGTGAGAGGATGGAATTACAGAGAGAACAATGTATAGGGATGGGATCTGAAACTATTACTTCTCTAAAGCAATGCAAAATAGATAAAGGCTACTTGAAGTTAATGTTTTAATTCTTTAAAAGCAAAATATTTCAATTTGTTTCAATGGATAGTTTTCAAATATTTCAATGGATCAATTCAGGAAATGAAACATTCCAGTTCAAGCTGAATGAACCAAATGTGATATTTCAAACTGATGTTTTAAATAGAAAATGTCAGGAAATATTTTAAAAAACCAACAGCCTACACCACCTAATTTTTCTATAAACTATTTTTTTTTCAGAGATCTAGCAATACAATGGTTAAAAGATGCCTCGCTACAAATTTAGAGGTATGTTACTGGACTCATATCTATCTCGAGACTGAATTTCACCAACACAACAATGAAATCTGGAAACAGACCCTGTCTGGTTACAAGCAGAGTCAGAACTGGGGTGGAAAGTTCCAGACAGTGAGACTTACTACTTTAGCAGCCTCCTGGAGTTAAGAGCACTGGTTACTCTGAGTTGCTGCTAAGCCTGCATTGCAAGAGCTGATGCATGACAAACTTAAACTCCCCTCAGCAGCGGAAGCAGCAATCATCAGTGCGGCTTTCCAGGGCTCTGCAAATGACAGTGCTGGCAGCAAAGGTGTTTGCAGAAATTCGATGAAGAAACCTGACTGCTTCGCCAAAGCCCAGAGCTGGCCTCGTGTAGATTTGCACAAAAATACATCCTTAGCTGAAACAAGCTGTGAATGAGTCTTTGCCCTTTAGGCTTGGTAGCCCACTCCCTAGTGACTTCCTTGCAGCTGTTGGCCATAAACACCTGTCTGCCCTAACTGTGGTAACTTGGTGGTCCATTTTAGGGGCTTCTGACACCTTTTTTTGGTAAGGTCCTGTGCAGTGCTAATCGCTGGTTCTGTGAACAGATATGTCATCTCACAGCAGCCTCACTGTTGGGGTAAAAATGGATGTGCTTAGCTAAAGGGCTTGAGGTTGCTGCCAACCAACTTTCTGAAAGTTACAGGCTGCCCAGAGAGGTTGTGGAGTCTCCTTCACTGGAGACATTCAAAACCCGCCTGAATGCGTTCCTGTGTGAGGTACTCTAGGTGACCCTGCTCTGGCAGGGGGGTTGGACTAGATGATCCTTCGAGGTCCCTTCCAACCCCTAGAATTCCGTGATTCTGTGAAAGGGAGGACTTGGATGACTTGGACATTTTAAGGTTTATCTTTTAAAACAGACTAACAATAAATGTATTGCTATCAATATTGTTTACTGAGAAAATAAGCAATTACAAAAAAAACCCAAACCCACAAAAAACCAGAATGAGATGAGTTACCGCAGATATTTTAACTAGTCCTGTCTGAAGAGCTTGAAGATGGTATGACTGTTCAAGGCATGGTGTTACTTGATGGGAGCCTGAGTGGAAGATCATGTGCTTGCATGTGCAGTCACACCTGAAAGACTGTGTTCAGTAGTTCACTATATTTAATTACAATACTTACAAACCATGGAAAGCATGGAGAAGTGCTCCAACATGGGGTCTAAACGGACAGGCCTACAAAGTGCTGAGAGAGAAGGATGTGCAAGAGGTGTAAGTGATGACTGGTGAGGATCATGGTAACAGCTACCATATTTGAAAAGTGCTTAGAAAGGAGGACAAGGAACTAGGGCTGTATAAAGGTAAAAAACAGTAATAACAAAAAGTTAAAGAAATGAAATTTAATTCCAGCTGAATTGTTTCAGCTCAGGAACTGACTTATGTACTCATGTCCCTCCTCTTTAAGGACAGCACTTAATTACATGCTGTATTTTGTCCATGATAGAGTCTATTGACTTACAAAGGATGTAGAAACATTCTTGGGTAGCCATGTTGAGTGGCAATACTACTATAAATCAGGGCTGCTATATGACATGACCTTTGATGCATTTTGAAACAGCCACCGAAGAAACGTGTTCCTTCTTTCCATTGAATATCATGAATTATTAACAGAAGCTGAAGCTGTAAGCAACAAGCTTACTTGAGCAGCAGAAGCCAGACTTTGTGAGCTAACAGGCCCATCCTATTTACTTTTTTAACAGTTTCTGATCCTATTGCCTTTGGGAGCAGATCACAGAACCTCCACACAAAGGCAGGTCAGATAATCTGGGTGAGGCTCTTGCAGAGCCCAGCTGCCAAACCGCTCTTCTTCCTCCTTTTATCTTTGTGAGTTCATCTGAGAAGATGGGGGAACAAAAGCAGGTGTCGAGCTGTGGGTTTTAAGTCGCGTGATTTCTGTGGTCTTGAATTCGCTATTGCTGCATTAGGGCTTTGTGTGTGCCATAAAGTACTGCTGTTTAAAAAAACCCACCAGAGAACAGTATTCATCACTTACTGTTCACAATAGCCGTAGGCAAAATAGATGCCATTGCAGCTTGTTGAGGGAGCAGTTGTATTGAGTCCAGCAGGCGTGCAGGATACATCCCTTCTGTGAGAGTCATCTGACTAGCAGCTTGCAGCCTTGAGTCAAAATCCACAACAAAGGCAATCAGCTCTTCACCCTCTGAGATGGCCTTGGTTGTGGTACACCAAAGCTGCCCTCCTACAGGAAACATAAAAGCAGAAAGATTTAATTGACGATATCAGATTCCAGAATTTAAAAGATCAGTGCCATATCTTCATACTCTTTTTTTAAATTTTGATGGCTTGTTCAAGGTAAAGAGGCAAATAATTTTTACATTTACTGTCTTCCTTCTGTCAATGTAGGAGTTTTCAATGTATAAGAATGACAATTTGGGGATATTTTTCCTAACTATTTGCTGCATGAATATTTATTTTAAGTTTTCATTTTGTCTCCTAAAAGGCCAGCTTTATGAAAATCAAGATATAGGTGAAAATATTTTATATAGCACTTTTCTCATAATTACTTTTCACCAAACTTCCTGTACATTTTTTCCTAGGTCCAAGTTTGTTTTATTTTGAATACCAAATCACAGCACAATAACACCAAACAGCTGCAAGAAAGAAATGAGATTTCCTCTTAAGGGCATTCTTCACCTTCCTTATGTTTGCCACCCTTCTTCTCTAAAAAATCTTCCCTTATGTAATATTCTTTGTAACATGACTGCTTTATCTCTGCTTACACTGACTGAACTTCCTGAAAAGAAGATATGCCAAAGATCTGTTTCATAAAGGCTTATTCAAGTAAAGGTTTGTTTAAAAGGGGGAGGGGGGGGAAGTGGAAGAACTTTCATCAAACAGTAAGATACACTATAGCTCTGTGCTGCAAATGTCACGTGTAGTGCATTAAAAAGAAAATTAACTATGCGAGTACACCTACTAATGTATTTGAATGCGATAGTGAATGCTCATTTATTTAACATGTTTAGACAGCCAAAGCACTTATATTGTGTTATCTACACTCTCAGGCCTAGATACATATCCAATACAGTTATGCCTGAAATAATGTTGCATACTTTATATGTTATAAAGCTTTTTTTTTTTCCTCAGGTTTTGTATATATAGAACAAGCTATACATTGCATTCATTAGGCAAGCAAAAACTGTACTCGTTTTGATAAGTAATATTGCTGTGTTTATCTTTCAGCATAACTGCCTTTTCAACTGCACTTCATTTTTTCCCCTCAAAGAGATTATAGTTTTAAAACAACTTGTTGCAAAAATCTGGTAGAGGAGATAACAACAGTGTATGATATGCCACAACTAAATGGAAGAATTAGGACATTGTTTTAGAGAAATCTTGGACAATTAATTAAACCAGTCTATTAGCTTTCAAAGATGAGCAAACAAAACAGCATCAGTGACAATGTGTTTCAGTGGAAAAATAAAGCTAAGCTTCCAGACCTCAAAGTGGTGTAAAAGTTTCAAAGCAGAAAAGTGTATTTGCATTCACCCTTCAGTAATACAGCCGTTGAAGGTGGCTCCAAACTTTACAATTTACTGTGATGGGATCAAAGCGCACTAAGGTTTACTACCCTCCAAAATTACAGCATTAAATGGTGCAAATCTGAGTAATTTCCTCTAGACAATAAGAAGATGAAATGTTAAGATAGTGCCATAAATGTCTACAAATGCAGAATCCTAATGCCTAGGCAGGATTTCAAACATTTGAAGAGCACAGTCTAACTTATTGCCTGATATAAGTCAGAAGTAAACATACAGAAGCCTTCTGAGTTAAACTGGTATAAAACCTGTTCAAGAGAGAACCAAAGTGTACTTAGTCTCGTAGATACATAATACATAATACAAATGTTGCAATCTGAGAACCTGAAACTGGGTTCTCTCACTGCAAACATAACACAGTTAATTTTCTGGGAGTAACACGGCTTCCATTAATAACATGCACTTCTATTTTATTTATACACAGGTGTAATAATTAATCAACATGTTTTAGATTATTTTAATATAGAACAAGAGCTCTTCCTAGATGGTATTATCCACTGGATTTCTTAATAAAATAAAAATGAGTCATTACAGAAGAACCAACTGAGACTTCCTCTATCCCAGCCAACATCTTAACATGTCATACCCTTCAGGCTTAAAAAAAAGAAAGTGTAGTTGATTACTGGGTCTCCAGCTGTAATCAGTCTGGATCAGTTAAAAGGCTGACTCAGTCTCCTGGTGTTAGAGCTCCTCAGGGTGTTGACTCATGTCCAGCAGCAGATTAAACTCGGACAGCTGAAGCAAGCAGTGACCTCCGCTGCCTGCTCCACCCAGCTCCTGGAGGATGTCACACCTATGGCAGGCATAGCTGAGTGGGATGTGTGACAGCTTTGGAAGCACAACAATCTCTAGCTTGGCTTATTCAAGGAAGTCAGAAGTACAGAAATTTAATCCACTCCTCCATTTGAATACAAACCTTCAGCCCAGGATTCAGATCCAAGAACTACACTTTTTGTTTTCTTTCATCCCATTCTATAGAAAATGAGGCGCTTAAGTGATCATGACATATATGTCCATGTTTTCATCAGTACATGATATAGCATTAAATCCCTGGATGAACTCCCAAATGATGCATTCTTCCAGCTACTGGAAATGAGGTATACCACAGCAATAGTCATCCAGGGGGACAGGACATGGTACAGTCCCTCTTGCCCCTTTCTATGCTTGCTTGCACAGGGTAAGGCAATGGCAACTGTTTTGAAAGATGCAAATGACTTTTTTTCCACTTAAATGCAGTGAATGCAAATATGCTGGCCTTTGTGCACAGCGGGAAAACAGTGGTAGAGGAGTCTTCTTGAGCCTTCTACTGCACAGTTAGGGAAATGGCATGTAGAGAACCTGGCAAAGGCTTTCAAATTTAATAGGAAGTTCCAATCATGATTATCATATGAATTATTATGCTGTCTAGACACCCTTGTCAGGAATCAGGGCTTCCTTACAGGTGGTGGTTACAAACAGGAAAAAAGTTCTTGCTTCCCACAAACATTTCTACAAGCTAAGACACAACTGACATATACACAGTAATTTCTCAGGAGCACAGCATCTTTTCATAAAGCAAAGGGCAGTGTTAATGACAGATTTTCAAAAGGATAATAAGGAAGTCTTTGACAAGTAATGGGGAAGGAGATAGGAAGATGCTTGCTTGAAATATTTGCAAAGACATGAAGATTTCTTAAGGAAACATAAACGCCTGGTATTTATATGAGATGAAGTTCTGACTAAGCTGGATAGAAATTCTTTAGCCAGCTGTTCCTTTTGTCAGAAAAAGCTTATGGGGGTGAAATGGTTCTAACAAAGCTTTACCAGGCCAAGTTTCTCAGTCCTAAGACAGACGCAGTCATTGCCCATAATGAATACACAGGTCATTCATTTATACTGAAAAGGGTCTTACTGTTTTTACATGGTGGGGTAAAAAAAGTCTTACTCTTGTTCCATGGCAAACTCTCATTTAATCATCAAAAGTTGGGAAAGTTAAAGAATATAATTTTGTACAAACTAGAGCAAAAAATTGCATTGCAATTGCATTGGCATGAATTCTTTATCAAATGGATCAGGCATTGAAGCAGCTACTTGATACCTTCAGAGTTTCCACCAAATGGAAAGGTTATTTCAGGATTCTCTTCTTTGTCTGCATCTTTCACTGCAAGTATTTCTGCTGCTTGAATAAAACCCAAGACACTTAAATAAAAACAAAACAAAACAAAACAACTTTGCATGCAAAGGAAAAAGTAAGGTCCTGATGTCCCTGAAAAACTGTGGACTTACTGTTCTTTGTAATGTTTATGATCAAGATTCTTGTGCAAACAGATCTGGTTCCTAACAGGAAGCTTATAAATCATACTCATAATTGCTGTCAAAACGGCAGTGGAGTGCACTGCAAGTTTCGATAATAAAGAATAGAGTCACAGTTCAAACTTGATTACATTTTGGAAATTCATGCTGCTCTTACAAGAATCAGTGGTCTTAAATATCTTCTTCTCCTGCCAAATTTTTCACTTGCACTTTTTATTATTTATGAAATCAGTGTCTGCACAATGTCATGCAGACCTCTGCTGATAAACTCTAATTAAGATTAAGACAAGCCTTTTGGAAAGGATCCCATCATTAGCAAACATGATAAACACAAAAATACTCCCTACTTGTCAACCAGGAGCAATTCAGTAACCTAACAGTATTATCTGTTGCTAGGCTACAGAGCTGACAAAGCTTCAATTATATTGTATGGCCATACCTATAGAATACTCTATAAGCAAAATGTATCTAATATAAAAGCATTTAACTTCATCCATGATATCTGTAATCCATGGCTGCTTTCAATGGCAAAAAATCAGGTTGATAATTACATAGCATGCTGAAAAATCTTAGCGATGTGTCATGTTTGCACATTTTTTCTAATTTATCTCTATGATTGATAGACATTTGCTTTGTAAAAATAATAAAATGCAAGCAATGGAATGCTGTAAACCTGAAGCGCAACGACATCTGGGCTCATCAAGATACGGAACCACACTTAGTATAAAAAATATATAGTAAATTGAACCAATTAAATCATATTTAGATGCAGTAATACTCTATCTTCTGTATTCAGAATAAGGAGTACTGTGGTGATAGATATGCATGCTAATACAAAACTTTATTTTACGTAGGACAGACATCTAAAATACAAGGGAAACTTGCTTTTTTTGTTGTTGTTTTTTTCTTTTCAGACAGCCCTTCAGTATTTCCCTCTATATCTGGAAATTTTTTTGAATAAAGCGACCTCTGCTATCCTATTTGGAATCAGCAGTTTGCTCTGAAGATTTAACTAAAATGATGGCCCTTCACTCATCTTGATTCTCAGAACTGTACAACACTTCCAGGGAAGACACAGACCCCAGCACAGTGAGACTTCTGATGGTGGGCTTCTTCATTTTTCATTTCTCTTTTGCAGACCTTAAGGAGTAATCATTTGGGGTCTGTGGATCACAGTCTGAAAAAAAGATATCTAAGGATAGAGACTCCCCTGTTAGCTCCACTGGGAGAAAAGACCTTCAAAATGGATGGAACCATGAAGCCTCTTGATTCGTATCATTGCTTTTAGGAAAAGTGACTTAAGAAAGCAAATAGCTAAAACCAACATTGAGTATAAATGTTTCATGAAAGGAAGGGCAGCTATTTTTCCACAAATGAAGCAGCATAACAACAACATACACATATTCAAAGGCAATCCAAGCTCTCCTGTCTTTAGTAGCAGTTGGTTTTCCTTGCTGAACCATTTGAACCTTGTTTTTTAATTTCTACTAAAACCAATTTTCAGTGCCAGTTAATTCAGAAGTACTACTTTTGTGTAGTAAAATTTGTGATTACTGGATTTGATTGTGTTGCTGAACACAGTAGCCCATTTCCTGTGCACACATCTTTTTGCAAGATGTTTCAGAAGACTATCAGAATTTATATAAACAACAGACTGTTACTCTTAGCAACTTCCAGGCACCATCAACAAAATTAAACCTTCCTCTATCAATGAAATATTCAAATTTGTAAAAAATGGTGCTTTTTAGTAATGGGGGCTGGAGTTCATTTATTATCTTCCCTCCTTTGTTGCACAGGTTAAGCATTTAAAGAGAATCTGTGATCACAATAGGATGGAATCTTCATATTTGGGTTCTTCCTGCTTCTCACCCATGGGGCTGTGACGACAGCATAATGAATGCCATTTCAGTGCGGCACAAGTTACTGGGCAGATCTCTAATTTTTGACATGAACAAAGTACATATATCTATATGTAGACACATTGTTTAATAAAAAATTATAATTAATTCAAATCCAATACTGTTGAAATTTTTGACAGTACAGTGGTACAAGGAACAGAACTTATAAATTATGTGTGCCCCTTCTTTGAAAAATGCTTTGGAGGTTTCTTTGTGCATTGGCAAATACAGTAGGAATATGAGGTATTGTGTGGATCCTCCTGCACAGCACCTGATAAAAGAATAAAGAGCTGTGACATATTCTTAAAACAATAGAGGAATTAAAGAGAAACAATGGGCCAGCTGCTTCATTAATACAATCAAAAGAGAGCCCAGCACAGAGGAGTCCAGATAATTAAGCACTACTTTTAGACCTTTTTTCTATAATAAAATTGCTAAAAATTTATTAACTACTTCATAGTTGTTAGATAGATCTATGTACTTGTTTATTTAGGTTGATTAATGCCTTTTCAGTATTCTACAACATGCCAACTCATGGTTCATACTAGTTTTTGAATAAAATAATGTAAGAATAAGTGATACAGATCTGTGTTATATACAGCAATAAATCAAAAACATTTTGTGAATAGTCTTTCCAGTTACTAAATAATTCTTCACATTTTTCACATGCATACATAAAATATATACTTTGCATAGCATTTTTGCCATTCATGGATTTTAATGTCAGGGTTCCAACCATCCCTCTGTGAAATGTCTCAAAAATTACCCCTGCAAATTCAGACTTCTCAAAGTCTCACCAAAAATAGTTTTAGTAATACATTAAGCTTAATGAGATAATTTCCTAGAATCTTCTATCATTTTTCCTTGTTTACCTATCAAAGGAGGTCACGAAGAGATACCTGACCTTTACTTTTAACTAAACCATTGCATATTGTAAGCCTGCAGTGTACTGACGGCAAAATATGTAAAATCTATTATACACTATAAAATTATACCATTACAGCGGATAAACTAGTTCAGTAGCCATTTTTAATATTTCCTTTTGTTCAGCAAGAGACCCGAAACCTGCTTCTTTTTTAACTCTCTGAACAAACTGCGAAATAAAGGAATTGCAACCACGATATTTTTCAGAACAGAACAACAGAAGAACCAGCTTAAAGACACTAGCCAAACTGAAGAAGGCAGCTTTAAAATCCCTGCATTTTGAGATATAAAATGTCTGACCAGAAACAGGGAAGAAAAATACTCCAGAATATAGCTCTTTCTTCTGCACCTGAGTCAACCTGAGCTTTGGGCCTAACTTCAGCTTAATCATATGCTGATAGTTGATAGTGTTTTTACCTGAATAGATGATTTTATGGTTAAAACTGTCAGGCATTATATAGCTGATAAAAAGAAAAATATGAAAGGAACTTGCCAGTCCTAGGGGAGTGAGCTACCAAACCTGGCATCCCTGTATCAGTGTAAGGGTAGGTCTCTCCCTTGCTGCAGTACGACTACTACTAACAGCACAATCTGTATTGCAGCAGCTCTCGAACTGATGCTGCAAAAACCTTGTTCAACTGAACCTTAAATGAAGCACATTGTTTCCAAAGAGCAATGTGTATAACAAACACTTAGATCTGACCTCTTATTTTTTTCACTGTTGTCTGCCTGCTTTTTGTTAGTTTGAGTATTTCTATGTGTTCCCTCCAATTAAATGTCTGGGTGTAACACTCAACAGAGTTCTGTTAGGTAAAGCAGCAAAATAGATTAGCGTTCAGAAAATATTCACAGGAAAATAATGTGGTAATTTTATTTGCCATTTCCCCCCCTGATAGAGCTGTCACAGCTTATTTACCACAGGGGGAGACAGTTAAACCCATATCCTTAGAAGTTCTATGCATTTAAGAGGCTTATATATCTCTTCTGGGACCCTCGTTCAAATCCTGGGCTAATCAGAGTGAATACATATCTTTCTATTAGATGGCTCTAAAAAGTCTTAGGTGATATCAGTTCCTGGTGGACGACAGTCCACAGCGTAAAACTATTAAATGTTTGGCACAAATGGCAATACTTACGGAATGAAACTGAAAACTCTAATATCCTCCCACATCACAAGAAGTTAAGTCTGCTGCTCAGAGGTTGAAATTAAAGCCTGCTACAAATGCTAAACCTGTTATATTTCCTTAATTCAGCATAAACTCAAACAAGGAAGTCGAAGCAGTTCTTTCACAAGTTTAGCCATTTCTTCCTTTTTTCCCCTTTTCTTTCCAAATTAATTTGTTTTTAATTGAGTGCTACACCTTTTTTACATTTGAATTTGGTCTCACTTGAGTGTTATTTCAGAATTTACTAATCCTTCAGAAAGGAAATGATAAACAGCTTGAAAAAACCTGGTAAACCCTTGCTGACATTGCCCACATTGCACTCCCATCACCACTGCAAAGGACCTAGGACTTACTATGGCAGCAAAGTCACCTACCCTTCCACTTTTTACAGGATCAGTGAACAGGCACTCTCCAAAGAGCATCCCAGGAGGCATTCCCAGGTGACCCCCACTGCTTCCCCCAGCTTTTGTGGATGCACCAGGCTTTGGAGAGAAAATGGGCCACTGAAACCAACTACTCTGAAGCAGGGCTTTGGATACACACATTCCTACAATTCCCGCTTCCCTAACAGCACAGCTGTGAGGTGACCTTTCTGTAGCCTTACAAACACAATCATGCCTGTGGATTGTCTTTTCAGAGTTATTTTGTGAGACTGGAATGTATGAAAAAAGGAGGTGATTAAATGAGACAATAGGTTTGCTTTAACGGCACCTCTTTTTTACAGAGAAACTGAGTACGCTATGTCTTATCAATGGATTTTCTGCTGTCTTGCACCTGCTACTGTAGGGCTCATTCCTTGCCCCTGGGCAAACGTAGAGTGAATGGCAAAGGTACCTGAGTGGGAGGAAGGATTATATAGAGGGACCTGGATTGACAGGCTGCATTTGTAAAGGAAATAAACACATTAAATAGAAGGACAAATGGGGAAGTTATAGAATGGTAAAACCAAAAACAAGAAATAAATATCAATTGTGAGACCTGGTTGCTTACTCAATACAGGGACCATGCTCCAGAAGAAGCTCAAGGCTGTGGGTTAAACCTTTTATAATGAACAGAAACTGGAGCATTTAGTTGTGTCCACTGTAACCCTGACAAAACAGTTGCTGCTGTTGCTGGTTATCTTGGACCTTAACGTTCAGCTCACAGGTTGAAGTTCAGGAACTAGTTTACCTCAGCTGTCACAACCATGGAAGCAAAGTAGCACTTTCTGATTCAGAAAAAAATCTTGCCCCCAGTTAAGCCATTAGAGCATTTTACATTGGCTGCAGTGGGAACAAGACTCTGTGATAAATCAGCATCTCTCTTACTAAACAAACAACTAAGTAAAAGGCATTAAAAGTAGTTTTGCATGTTTATTATGTTCTAAAATGTAGATTTCATAGAAGCTACAATAAGCATCTAACTCAGTCTTTTCTATTTAAAAAATACCTAATTTAAATAGCAAGCACCACACACACACTAAAAACCCACACAAAACCCCCAGATTTCCTCCAGATGTGTTAAGAATCAGGTATTATAGTTCTGCCTCTTGCGGCAGAAGCTAGAAGTTAAAAAGACTGAAAACTTGCGATGATCGGAAGCATTTTCACCTTCCAGAGTTTATACGCAATGTAAACAAGCATTGTAAACCACTGCCAGTCTCCCCTTTAGTTCATCTGAGAGACTGTTAACAGCAAAAAGCAAATCCTGTAAGTGCTAACAGCAAGACTGAGCTACTTCTGGTCACAATTGAAATAAAAAAAAGATTATGAATGAGCAAATAGTTAAGACTCTCACTGTACACACTAGCATGGATTAGCAATTACAGAGGATTCTGTACTTGGCGATTTCTTCCAAAAACAGGCTTAACAAAAAATACCAGTTTACTGAGCATCATACAGGTGCATAGAAGCTGCCACTCTGCTGCCTGGTCAGCATGATTTCTAAATGGCTGGGAAAGAAGTGACTGTATACCCAAAGGCAAGCTGTCAAAATTCAGGCTGCTGCTGATAAACTGATTACAAAGCTGCTTAAGACTTTGCTTGTAAACAAAAGCATTTATCAACTAATAATTTGCAATAAACTCATGTAACTCCCAGCTGAGCCCCAAACTGTAATTGTCTTTACCATCTGCCTATTAAAATACCATTCTTCATCACCAAGCAGGAGCAGAAGGGAGAGAATCTCCAACAACTATATAACTTGCATGCTTATAAATAATCTGTGAGCATTTCACATGTTCATTATGATTGCCAGGTTTTGTGTACTTCATTTTCTCTTTTTGAGAGGCAAAGAGGTGCTGTAAAGTGGCAGAAAAGAAATTAATAAGTACTGCCTGGTGCAAGAAAAAAATATGTAAGTTCATCATGCTCTGCAGTTCCTTAATTTTTTTTCTCTTTTTGCTACTCCACAGGAATATCATGATGGAAGCCCCCTCAAGCACAACTTCGCAGATTAAACTCTCAACTTCTTTTCAACTTGTCAGTTTTCATTACCTTTCTTTCTTATGTATTCACTTCTTACAGCTGCTTCTATGGGAAGCCAGTTAAAGCATGCTGGCTCCCCAGGGGGGAGTCTGCCGGGGTCTGAGGGATTCTGCAAACTCCACGGACCTCTACAGGGTCACCCTTAAGAGCATTTTGCCTATCTCGTTGACAGGCTTTCTGAAAATTCAGTGAATGTACATGCTCCTATTTTCTAGCTATTGACATCTTTAGTCCTGAAAAAGGTGGTAGAGTTTAGACAAAGTTCAAAATTAACCAATTCAGATGTGGATACACCCCGAAGGAAGAATGAGCTTTTTAACAGCCTAAAATATTCAAGTATGAGGGGGAGAAAACAGGAGAATTGATACAGTGCAGAGAACGGCAGCCCCTCAAGATGTGTCTGCATTAAAAACTGAATTTAACAGAGAATTGCACTACAATATAGTGCAATGCACTCGACCAAATATTTCTGCAATCTGCACTCTCAGCACCCATTGTTCTAAACGCAAGGCTGTGACCAGAGACCTGCAATTAGTTTACCTCTTCAGAAATATCTGTACAAAATGCACCGATGCTTTAAATGCGACTTGATTTGTCATTGACTTTTGAGATTCAGACTAAAATTATCTATTTTGCTAAAGTGATGCTTTTCATGTGTACAGAAAACATTTTAGGTCATCACTGGCAGGAAAATTAGGATCTAAAAGAAAAAGAGGAAGGTTCCTCCTGTTAATTGATTGTTGACCCGTTAATTGTATTGAAATGCAAGAAATTAAAGGATGATCCTGTCAGGCATGATCACAGAAGCAGTCTCATTTCCTTCGGTGATAATCTTTCTCTACCTCATGGTGCCTTTGTCTGACCCTTTGTTACTACATGTGTTGCCTGCAGAACACCACCCCATTCCTGAGAATTACAGAAAGAAACCAAACCTCAAGACAGTTTGGGACCCATGGACTTGGTTGTTTAAGGCACATTCCGCTCAAGACAATTAAGCTTGTAAACTAAGGGAATTCTACATGTATGTAAAGACATACACTCATGAATATGTTGGCTGAACTGGGTCTCCATACCCCAGTTGTATCCACAGTACTGGATCGGGGTACAAACAGGAGTGAAACAGAGAGAAATGTGAACAACAGCATGCACGAACACAGAAAACACACACATGAAAATTTGATATTTTTTTTTATTGTTGTAAAGAAAAATTTTACTAAACATTAAGAAATAGTGATGGAAAGCACCTTTCAAACCCCCATAGCTAAAATGCATCATATAAATTATTTAAGAAGCACAAACTTTTAACAATTTAGTGGGGTAAGACCTTTAGCATGATGATGCTGAATTATAAAGCTAGAACAGTCACAGTTTAAAGACTTGTGTTACAGTGACTTTTTAAAAAAATGGTCACAACAAAAAAAAACGAAAACAGAAAAAACTGTAAGACTAAGCAGGAATTTGTAATTTCTGGTGGTTGCCACACAAAAGCGGGTGTTAGAGGTATTTGCCACTGAAACATTACTTGTAATGTAATCCAGAATCTTATTTTGTAGTTCCTAAATTCCTTAAAAACTACAATGTTATTTATGCAACTGACATATATCCAAGCACATGGCTGGTCCAGGTGCTTTATGAGAAAACGGGCAGATTTAATACCTGAGGAACACTTTCCAAACGTGGTCTCTACGCTATCCATTGCACCCCTGTGCAGGTGTGACACCCGAGCAGCCGTGAGCAGCCCAAGCCCCGGGTAACCCCCAACGACCACACTGGATTAACCGGCTAATCAGTCCTTTTTGGGCCATTTTTGGGGCTTTCTTTTGTGCCCGGTGAGTCGAGCTGGAAACAGCACCCAGGGCAAGACTCGTATTTCACTCCCACACCGAGGCCCGAGGCAGACCCCCTGGGGGGAGGTCGCAGCCACTGCATGACCTCTCAGCCCTGGCTGCCTCCTAGAGCCTTGCCCGCGCCCCGTCGCGCCCCGCA
>VZRW01002576.1:82548-117548 GCA_013398125.1 Aegotheles bennettii
TCGCCGTTATTTATTTAATTTTACACAACACTGGACATCGCGCCACCGGGGCTGATAAAGCCGGGAGGTGTCAGGAAGTTTGATTAAACCCTTGGCACGCCACCTCCTCGTGCCCAGTGCTTCTCCTGTCGCGACAGGGCGCGATGCTTTCACTCCCGCGGCGGGGAGCGAGGGTGTGGGCCGGTGGCGGGCAGCACGGCACTGCCCCGGTCACGCAGGGGAGGCGTCCCGGGGGGCGGCATGAGAGATTTAAACAGACTGCCGGAGGGATGTGCAAAACAAACAACACGTTTTAAAATGCTCTCCGCTCATTTAAGGAGGTATTTCGGGAATATGCGCCCTATCTTTCCGAATAGCATGCCTCTGTGCTCTCGGAATAGCGCAAAAGCCCAACGGGGCGTTGCTCTGCCGGCGGGTCTGTGGGCTGGCTCCCCCGCACCCCACGGCCTGCTCGCTCCCCTCCGCTCAGACAAAAACTTTCAGAAGAATGAAGCCAGGCTGCACACAGCGCATCTGCACAGCAGCGCTTCAGCCACGAGTGCCGGGCACGCTGCGGTCCGTGCCCGAGCCCCGGCCACATGCGGGTATTGGATTGCACGGCGGCGATCCGAGCGTCACCCCCCTCCTCTGGCCGGTCCCCAAATCCACAGCCCAAAAGCTCTGTAAACCCGACGGCAAAGGCAGCGCAGGGTGACCTTTCTACACCGCTGCCCATCAGATGTTCATCAAAACCGCCCCTGCTTACCTACAACCAAGCGGGCGCTTATTTCTGCTTAAATCATCCTACTGTGAAACTGGATAGGGAAAAGCCACAGCTACGACTGGAAATTATCCAACATTAGCCACTTCATAATATTTCTGTTGCTGAGCAAAACCAGCATTCCAGAGTGCGTGACTCCCACTGAAACACGTGGGAATCGTGACGTTAAAAGTTTGTGGAAACCTTTGAACACTTATCTCTGCCTTGTGAGAGTAATGAAGAAATTAGATGTCAAGCATGAAGTGATCCCAGAAGAACTATCTGGCTTTTGGAGGAGCAGGGATTACACAGTGAGGTGAAATTCTGCTAGGCCCGCAGTGCTGGCATGAACCCCTGTGTCCTGGCTGGCCCCTTCTTAGAACCGCACAAAATCTTAAGAGGAATGGTATGAGGCTGCTCTAAGTAAAGAGGTCACAGAGATTAAAGAAAAAGTTCTATTAAATGTTTGGGATGCTCCTGGGAATAGCAGATTTTTATGAAGCAGAAGGGAAGAACTGGCAGCAATTTCCTATCAAGCCTTCCAGTCTGCTTGGAAATCTGCCCTGCTGTTCTCATGATCACCCTCCCTCCCCACTGACGGACCCATCTCTACACTTCACTGGCCAGTCCTATTGGACACTAAATGTTATCTACTCTTTTCCTTTTTAACCAGGGCAAAGTATAATGAACAACTCAGCATCTCTCTGGGGTATGGAAACGGAATGCAATCTGGCACCATGGAAAAATGCAGTTCATCATTGCCTAACCTACATATAACTCAGACCAAAAGAAAGTCTCTTGAACGCTAGCCAGTTTACAAGCAGTGAACCTTACGGTATCCACAACCTGCTGGAGATGCTTCACTGTCTCATCTTTTTGTTCTGCTAAAAGTTAGTGCTCACATGGACAGCCATCTGCATCTACAACTCAGAATCGCTAAAATGCTCCATTACTCTTCCCCTTAACATGTGCCTTCTTGGTCCTGAGAAGATGATCCTATACTATCTCAAAAAATGTGTCCTCATATTTTATTAAGACACTGGAAAAATCAATGCACTATATGCCCTGGAAGCGCAAACAGGATTTAGTGTCTATCTTCATAATGGAAAATATTGCCCATGTGTAGAAGAGACAGTTTAGACCTATTTCCCCAGTCCTGGGAGATACTGCTTGATGTAGGCAAGTATAAAATGCCTTTCAGTATAGCTCCTTATTGTATGTTTAAGTCTTTTTAGCTAGGGGGTTCTCATTTGGTATCTTCTTCCTGATTAATTCTCTTTTCTCATTTTCTTTCCTCTTTGCTTTCAGCCCTGTACGCCATTCCACATTCTCAGTTTTCATTAAATACAAACTGATAAAATATTAACTGATTATTGTTAATCTAAATGCCAGTCAGGTAACACACACACTGTAGCATATGTATACATGTGCAAGTGTCTGACTCACTGGCCATTACAAGAATTCTCTCAGGTCTTCACTGTGGTCAGTCTGCTGGGATGATACTCAGCTAAGCAGTTATTTCTCAAGTGCACAGGTACACTGCAGCTTGTCTTGATACTTTAGTTAATGGCACTACCAGAGGTGCGTGAACTATGTATGAGATCTTGTGCCTTGTATCCTTCAGTTATCACTTCAGGGAAGTCCTAACACAAGTCATCTCTCTGAATCTGAATTAACATTTTATCTCATTGCTCACTTACCTGTGCATGGTATTATTAGCTGAATTAACTGCGCAGACAGTTGAAGAGCGAATAATGCTTGAGAAATGGAAATAACAAGCTGTAGTTGTAACTTTTGAAGCTTTATTTGGGTTTTGACAGGTCATTTGAGACTATTCAGCTTCTTGACCTGAAGTCCCCTATGTATAATTGTATGCCTTTTAAATGTTAGCTCAGATATCTAATCTATATCTAATAGATACATTCAGTTGTTGGGAAATGGAAGTGTGCCAAGATAATATGGTATTCGAGTAGGAATTTAAAGTAAAGGGTTGACAATACCAGAAGGAAGTTCTAGCACGAACAGCCTTTAGAGAAACGCACAAATCGTTGCAGGAGGAAAAGATACAAAATGGACAAGCAACCACTTTTGGGGGAAAGCAAAAACAGAATTTTGTGGGGAAGGTAAAAGAGACTAGAAAAAAGTATGAAGGATTTAACAGGTAAGAATGAGATGCTTAAATATACAATGTGATAATAAAAGGATCAACTGAGTATTTAAGAGGGCATTGCTGGGCATATTTTAAGTGAGCTAAATGATCTCAATAGAATTTTGCAGATGCTAGAAAGGTTTGACAAGAATTTCAGGCAGCAGTCACCGGGCAAAAATGAAGAAAGCTACTCCTGGTCTTCCTCTGATTTCTGATGTGCACTTATTCGCTTATCTTATTCCAAATGGGCCCACCGGTGGGCATACCTATACCTGCAGAGCAGCTCTCTACCCTTCTGCTATGGGCAATGGCAAAGAGCCACTCAGAGCTTGCTCTGAAAGTACATTTGTAAACGTTAATTAATATAAGGGATATGAAAGCTATTACCTGAAAAAAAAATCAAAGTTGCTTTCTGATTCTTTTCATTATTAATTCTTATTAATAATTAAATATCCTTGGTTTACATATTCAGGACATCTCTAGACAGGTTCCTTCCCCAAGGAGTTTGCCATGGAAAGGTCAGATTTCAAAAACCTTTATTTATAATAACAAGTGCTTAATCTGCAAGTAGCCATCAACTATCTACATGAATAACACCATTTTGTGTCAGTCTTATATGTAGACTTTGGCCTCCAACCTGACAGGAGATGACAAAGAAAGAACAGGAGACAAATGGCAGAAATTACCTGGGTAATGGCAATAAAAATGGATAAACTTCAATGTGTGGGGTAGATTAAACAATATGCCTGCTAGTGGGTGCGGATCCCAATAATTATTTTGTGGTGAATGTAGAGTCCTTAGCTGTATCACTTTTAATTTTTAATGGATTGATCTATATATCTGAGGGAGTGAAGTCCAGGAAGATGCTCAGGATAGCGGATAAGTCTCGAAGGCCAGCTGAAAGGTAGGAGTTTTGATGAGGGCTTTGAAGGAGGAGTTGCAAATACTATCATCCGCATAAATTGTCTACTTTTTCCCCAATGTAAATCATTATATTTCTTGCCCCAATTTTTTATCAAAATCACTTCCAACTTATTTCAGTCTGTCACAATAATATTTTCATATGAGAAGTGTTGTAACCTAATTCCTTCATTTGAATAATACATTCATTTTTAATTACTGCAACTTGATCTCAGATTATTCAAATAACTGTTTCATTTTTTATGCTTACCCTGACCCCAGTGTATTTATAGGCTTTTATCCTTACCTGATACCAGTGTAATGTAATTATAGATTGTATTTTAATCATCTACTATATCCTAGTGAGTTTGTTTAAATCACTCCAATCCGGAGTCTTTTATTTCTATGCCTTTTAAAATTCTACAATGGCATTCTCATTGCATAAAAGCAATATTTTCGTAGTTTACTACAATGAATGAACATTTTGCATGCATTGCTGGCCATGTTTCTAATTTAAATTTTAAAAAGTCACTATAGAGAACTCTATGTAAAATGAAATCCTGACTTGTAAACAGGAATGGGACAGCTCATCACTTTAAATCTTTGTTCATTGCTCCTATTTGCTCTCTAACATAATTTTACAAGAAACACAGCAGAAAAATAAATACTTTTTTTTATCCTACTAAAAATAAAAGTATACCTTGTTCTAAGAATTGACAAAATATTTATCTTTTCTGTTCACAGATGCCAAATGTTTGCAAGTTATTTTACCTGTATTAGAAAGAATTCCATGTTGAATCAAGAAGATAAATAGTATGGGTGGCCCACATTATCATTAGTGACAGCCACATTTTGATTGCCAGTTATGAATTCTCTTTACAAATGATTTAACTTTCAGAAGTGTTTCATATTCTGAGATTGTTTTGTTTTGCTTAATAATTTTAAAATCAGTAAATGTTTTTTCCACTCCATAGTGCTCATTCAGATGTTCCCCTTTCCCTATCTTTTGTGTTGCTCCAGGATTCAGGTTGGTGAAGCTCCTCACATATGCACATCTGCCAAAGTACCAGTATCTTTCTGGTCATCAAATAGATTTGTGCTGAGATAATTGCCATTGCTTTAGTCAAACTATGCCCTCTTTTTGAGCAGCATTTTCTTCTGTGGTGACATCCAGCAGCATACAGTGACAGACCTTAGAATGTCCTTACAACATGCCCTCAGTTGCAGCATATGCTTTTTTCTACAGAATGACGTAATGCCCAAAGATACTTCCAAATTAAACCTTCAGCCCAGCAGTGTGGTGCAACCAATGATACTGTTCTCAAAGTTGTGTCTGTGTCTACAGTTAGATAGCATAGGTGGAAAAAATAATCAAAAGAACAAAAAATTTAACAAAGCTATTAATACATCTGCTAGTTTGTAGCCAATTACTGCTGTGTCATATTAGGGAAAGGGGACTGTATGTGTGATGCTAAAATTCATGTCACTTGCATTCTCCCCTCAAATGTTTAACTAATTTTTAACTTCAAGTACCTCTATCTTCTGTTCCTTTCTATTCTCCATGTCTGTCCATCCCCCCTCTGTTTCCTCTCTGACGTGTCACTTTCAAATCTGATCCCTTGTAGCTCCTAGGAAATAAAGGTCCAAAAGGCACAGAAACATGATCCTGACACATCCATTGAGAGGCCAGGTAAGAAATGGGCATTAGCTGCTTAAAAGTATAAATGAAGTGTCCTTTTTTTTTATTCCTACCTCTTTTACCAGATGATTTATTCTCAGTAACTCTTAAGAGCTGCCCAACATGTCACTGGTGAGAGAGGAATTCTGACTAATACCTTGAATCTCATGAACAAAAATACTAACACATAATAGTAAAAAGAAAAACAAAAAAAGGAAAGTAAATAAGAATAGGGACTATTGGTTTATTGAATATTATCACTGATTAAAACGAATTTTTCTTCTTTTCCAAGATACAGACAGAGTAGCATGTTTCCCTCTGGGACTTCTACTACCATTTGGTCTAATACTCATTTTTTCTATAATAATACAAGCTTCATTAAAGGACTAAAACAGCAATTGTCTCCTTGAGATCAAAGGACAATCTGTTAAATAAAAGCAGCTGGATCTCTAGAATGAAATAGTAGGAAAAGTTTGAACTGAATTTTATGGTGAATCAAAATGTAAATTGTAATTTCACAAGGAAGACACAGAGCACAAAATTAACTTTGTAAAGAAATGGAAAGTGGATATGTTGATCTTAAAAATGTGCAGATACTGAATACTTATCTAGCAGTGGCATTTCTAACTATAACACTTCCAACAGATGAAAAACAATGCCTGACTAAGCATATGAGTATTAAAGAATTACCATTAAAGAAGAAATACTACTTATAAGATACATTATCTGATTAACCAAGCTTCTATTTAACTGATCTTGTATTTGAAAATTAAATACAGCTTAAAAATCCATCTGTAATCAACAACCACTCTTCAAATCTTGTGGCAGAACAGTACCTTTTTAAAAATCTGCCACATAACACATAGTATTAAGTTATATTTCACTGTTTAAGATTTGGTACTGGAAAATAGAATAGCGTCTCTCTTGCCTAATTTCAGCATTGGTTTCTCTGATTGTTATAATAAAATCAGTGCACCTACATTTAAACATTGAGCATTACAGAGGTTAGCACTAAAGAAAATACTCAAGAGAAACGGACATGATAAAAATCTAAGTTCAAAGTATCTCTGAAAAAACAAAAAAGCTTCTAAAAAACAAGGGTCTTGGCCAAGCCAGGAGAGAATTAGAGATGCAAACTCCTTTCTAGTGAAGCATTCCCATAGGACACAGGGCAGTCCTGAAAGTGGACAGTGCCAGTCAGAAGACCGGGCCAGCTGTGGCCAGTGAATGAGCCCTTCGCGAACATCGGTGTATTTTGCCATGACCCTTGGCTTCCTTAGAGTAAAATGGTGGTAAAAGTAGCAATGGGAACCATTACTCTTGCAGGTTTTATTTCCCTCTGCAAAAGGCAGAGGCTAGAGCAGGGAAGTTCAATTTCAGTCTGCCACTGACAGAGTAACCCAATCTCTAAGGTATTTCAATCCTCTTATTGAACTGTGTCCTTATTACTAATCAAGAAAAAAAAATAATAGAAATTATTCTGAGGAAGAAAAACTCAAAAGAAATAAAATCCTCCTGAACATTTCTTAATTCCAAAGACTTCTGAAAGGCTTGTGTTTATAATGCTTAGAAAAAAGCTTTTGGAGCCATTTTTGCTCAACATTTTTTACACGATTTCCAAATGACACTTGTGTTCAACAGTCACAGATTATGGGTCTGGACTACCGCTTAAAAAGGTCAGTAGTAGTTGGGTTACCTGGTGCCTTTATACACCTGCCACTGAGGGAAAACTTAGGGGAACAATCTGCTAACCTCAACCAACATACCATATGAACTCCACAAGTGTAATTTATAGCTTACTGCATCCACAATGCATTGTGAAGTGCATTGATGACTTTGAGTAAAAAAAGTTAAATCATTATTACTGTTATCTCATCAAAAAACCTGCATGTGTATCTCTACTAGACCAGTCAAATACATGTCTGGTTTTGCTATACCACTGTAATCCCTGATAAACCAGTGGAAATAATGGATGGACGTCTGTAGGCAAGATTACATGTTTTGATATAAAATAGAAAATAAATGACAAACTCCCACTTTAAAAACTGTGTGAAATCCACCTAGTTGGAGCCTTCGATACCCTTCCTTATGTATTTAAGAAGCAAAGAAACAAGTACAAAAAAGTAGAGAAGTATGAAAGATACTGATGCCTCAGCAGTACTTTGGCAAAAATCTCTGTCAAAGAAACAAATTTAAAATCTTATTCATCATTGACTAAAAAAGAAATATAATGCCACTAAATATAAGTAAATATTTAACAGAAGTTCTAGTTCCACCAGATTTCACATTCTACCATTTTCTTTATGCATCATAGCAATTTATTTCAGAGGGAAAACATGTGAGCTGCCTTTTTTGACACCTGTGATTCGTATTTGCCTCTGGCACAAATAAGAGTGGGGACCTTGGTAATATAATTTTTTAACAACATATTAATTTTGGTTTAAACCAGCTAAAATATTTCTGCTCTCATTGAAGTGTCTTCTATTTTAAAATGAGTTCTTATGAAAAATGTGACAGTTTTGCACTGTGGTAAAAAACAGGCACAGCACAACATATCTTGTGACAACAAGAGTCACTGCTAAGAGATGGGCAGTTCAGCTTTGATAAACCTTTGCATATAGCTCCAACTTTCTACTGATTCACCTCTCCTTTCAGAAGATTTTTGCACTATCTGTGGCTGCAGTTGGATTTATGCTGGCCAGCTACAATGTCATTTGAAAAAGAACAACTATTTAGTAGGAAACACACCAGAAACACTAAATTATGCCATTAGATAGCCATTAGAAGTTAACTATTTTACTTCATCATCGATTCTTGCTAGATTGGAGTGAGTGATCCAGAGGCAGTGGTCTTTATTTCCATTTTACCAAGACCTTAAATTACATAGTCCTCATCTCCCTATTTTGTAGTTAACACATCCCTTGACTTTAGTGAAACAGCATTTGTTCCAACCCATACAAATAGGTTCAGATGATTGGTACAGAATGCCACTCAAACGCTCTTGGATACGAACATCATCCCTAATAATCAAACTTGATACACATACTGGTTCTTTGGCATGTCTATCATCATGGCCATCTGTTAAGGTGGAATTGTGCCTGCTAAAAATGAGACATGCCAGTTTTAACATGATATAGGTGCCATCAAAATGCAAGTGATAAAGGAAAGGCTCTAGAATATGGCAGTGATCAGTCTTCTGCAGAAAGATTTTCTGGGTAGCAACCTGTTAGGAATATTATATTGATATCTGTGATAATTAGAACGTTTGGTTGTTTTTTCTATCTGTGTTCACCCTGCCTGGGTGCCTATCTTCATGCTTGGCATTCTACACTTGCCGAAGGAAACATACATTTTTCTCATTTACCATCAAAGCCTGATCACATTAAACAGCCTAACTGGAAGGTCAAATGACAGTAAGATGAAAATTGTCTTTACACCTTTTAAAATCTGAATTGATACTGACATTTTACTTTTGAGAATAAAAAACAATTCTACTTATTATCCTTTCTTATAAATGTCTTTAAAGGGTCTCCTTTACTAATAGTTCTGGTAAAAACTGTAACTGAGAAGGCACTCCTACTGTCTGATATTGTTGACAGGAGAATGACTTCTCTTATAGTCTTTGTGCTACTGCATCAAATTTAGAATCATAAAAAATACTCTACTGGAATAGAGGGTGGTCTGTCTAGTCCAGACTGTCTCGAGAGGCAACAGGCTATTATTTAGTAGGAATATGAGAACTGGCCTCCTTCTGCAGTTCATTCCCCTAAGAGTTCCCAAGCATGCCCATGGATTAGTACATCCTCTTAGTACCATTTACAGATCTGTTGTTGATGAAATTGTCCAATCTCTTTCTGAACCTGCTGATACTGTCTGCATTCACAGGCTCCTGTGGCATCAAGTTCACAAAGTTGCCTCCATGCCATGATAATCTGTTTTAAATTGTTCTTGTCCAAGTTTCCTCTAGCACTGCAGGATTTGAGGAATAATGGTTCTTCATTCCCTTTATCCACCAGCTTCAAGATTTTGTAAGCCTGTATCATATTTCCCCCTCAGCTTCCTCTTCACCAAATGGAGAAGTCTCAAATTTTTTGTTTATTGTCATAAGACAGCTGCTCCCTTGATCACTCCAGTTGTCCTTCTTCAGCTGTACTCAAGATCTGAATGCACTGAGGTTTCATATATAACAAACTGACAGCCTGTGTCTTGTTCTAAAAACTGTTTAGCTTTTGTGATCTGTAGCAAAAGATCTTTAGATGTGTTTAAATTAGAAATCTAGTCTTATACAATTGAATGGTTGCCTTTGGGGCTCAGATAAAGCTGTATGTTATCACTGAAATAAAGCTGTTTGGTACTTCTGAGTTTCACAGTCTACAAAGGGACATAGCATGTCACACCTGGGATAATGTTGCTATGGATTAAGCCATATGATCATACTAATGGTGAAATGCTCCAGAATATGAGCATACACATAATTTATAATATTAGACAGCTATGATATATACAGCTTCAGACATATGAAGAATTTTTCAGTTAATTCCCTGTCTGCTCCTATGAAGACAGGCTGAGAGAGTTGGGGTTGTTCAGCCTGAAAAAGAGAAGACTCCAGAGAGACCTTAAAGCAGCCTTCCACTACCTGAAGGGGCCTACAGGAAAACTGAAGAGGGACTTTTTACAAGGGCATGTAGTGATAGGATGAGGGGAAATGGTTTCAAACTAAGAAAGGGCAGATTTAGAGGAAATTCTTTACTGTGAGGGTGGTGAGACACTGGCACGGGTTGTGCAGGGAAGTTGTGGACCCCACCTTATCTGGAAGTGTTCAAGTCCAGGTGGGATGGGACTTTGAGCAACCTGGACTAGCAGGAGGTGTCCCTGCCCATGGCAGGAAGGTTGGGACTAGATGACCTTTAAGGTCCCTTCCAATCCAAACCATTCTATGATTCTATAATCACATACCCAATGCACATTTTCTGTGCTTGAGAAGCTACTTGAAAACTCTCAACGATTTTCTAGGTAACCACAGAAGACTGCAGAATTGAACATCTAATACTATTTTGCTCACCAAAGTTTGCTACAAGAAGTTCTTCACACAATTTCCATTTGAACAAGCTGCTAGTCTACTAGCAGACTTTGTGTCAATCAAAATAAATCTCTGCGTTTGCTTCTGACTGCATAGTGTCAACCCTTCTATAGGCCTGAACCTGTAGCCAACAGAGTCATAAGAAACCTCTGGTCCTGATCTGTTTCTTAATCTGGTGCCAGTTCCTGCTGACACATCTGCTCATTCTTTTTCAGCTCCCTAAGTTACTGGATAGGCCATCTCTTTGCAACAGGTGAGCCCCTTCCAGCCAGTGTAGCAGCTGGGGCACATGCATGTGGATTAATGGCACCTGAAACATGCCAGACTCTCAATATCACAGATGATTGTTCTTCTCCCAGCTTGGCTTTCCAAGATGATGCTACTGTGCCAGTACTCAGAGAAGACCTGCTGTCTCTTCTGTTTTGCTTGGCTACAAGTTTAGAGAAGGATAAGAACTTATTACCAATAAAATTACATTCTTTTTGAAGCATTACATCATTCTTGGTAAGAATTTGAGTTTCAAGGTTAATAGCTTATTTCCTTTTTTCAAGACTCTCTGAATCTTAACACTTCAGTCTCCACCACAGGCTTGACCATCTGATATGACGAATGTGATGTTAATTCAAGACCTCTCTCTGTTAGACAGAATAAGTGATAAATGCAGTAAAGTTTATTAAATGCAGGCTTAGTGTATTAGATATACCCAAAGCAAGTACAGGTGTGTATATTAGACCTTTTGGAGGTAAGTCTTTCAGCACAGTTTTCACCAGTACTCTGGACTGGTAATAACAGCAAGTTTCTGGAATACTCCCTAAAACTTGCTTCATAGAAACAGTCAATCAAAGTATAAAAATTGTATGATACATTTTCAATATCTGTCCTCTGTGGCAAATATTACAAATGCTGAACATAGCTATTTGCTCTTCCTTGTGATACCTGTAAAATCCCAACTGTCCATACCATATCTAGTGTAGGAAAAAAGGATGAAGAAAAATATGAGCTCCTTTTCTTACTATATTAATCTATTTGAGGCCCCAGATTTGCAAGGAAAGAGAGTATTTATTGGTGCACAAACCTGCTTTTGCAAAGAATCAAATCCTTTGGGAGAAAAAAAGGCATGGGAAAAGCAACAAAATCATGTTGCCAAAAGGAACATCAAAGAATGGGAAAATATGTTATTTTACTAATAGACGTATGTATCAACAGTCTACAAAGCTGTTTTTGTCAAACTAATCTATCCAAGTAATTATTGATGGAAACTTTAGCTGTGCTCTATGTAACCATAACAAAGACTGACAGTTGCACAGCTTCAGGAAGAAAAATTACATCAAAAGGTCTTCTCTCACCTAGGTGTGAATATCATGACATCAAGTCAAAATGACTGTCCACTGGAACTAACACACCATAGAAATGAGTGTGATAGATAGCTGGGTAGTTTGTCAGAGGCCTGAAGGAAAGGCACTACTGTTCATAATGGTGATATTCTGTTTACTGTGTCCAAACTAAGTTCAGATTTTACCCTAAAAATCAAGTGGCAACAGCATTTACCTTTATGGGTGACAAATATATCAAGCTGAGCAGTAGTAGGTAGCAAGAAAAGAAAAGCAAGAGGGAATTTTTTTTCCAGTTCTGAATCAGTTTGTTTTGCTGAATGCCATATCACAGACTGTTAAAGGAAGATCCTTCACTCCCAGAACTGATGAAAATCAAGTCTGCAGAATAGGGCCTAACTGCTCTTTTATTATAAAAATGTCCACTTCTTTTGTCCCATAAATAGAAAATGTTAAATTGCACAATAAAAGATTTGACCACTATATTACATTTTCAGTCACAAATACAAGTTTCACAGCCTTTGGTTTTTATGGGATGGGAGCCCTGTTTTTATTAGAGATGACATCAGGTTAAACTTAGAAAGTATAATGCAAGAGTGTGTGATTCATTTTGAATTTATTAAAATTCCATATATATGTATTTATATGTGTGTGTGCATTACACACACACACAGATGTGTGTGCATATATTTTCCATTTATATATACACATAGTTCACGAGACTCAGCAAAGCCAGAAAAGGAAATAAAAGTGATTTTAACCTTTAACATAAAGGGCATAACCCTAAGCTACCAATCATCCTACTCTGAATTTTATCAGCATACAATAGAACACAATAAGCTGCCAAGTGCATTAACTATGGATTTTAGATTGGAATTCGGAGAGGGGGAGAGAAGAAATCTCATTGTGCTTACTCCGTGATTTTAATTAATAAAATGAATGAAATAGATGACAAACTCAGTCTCCAAATAATAATGGCCATTAAATGCTTATTTACATGGCTGTGGTGGATCTCTACTTTATATTCATATAAACAGGTAATAACATCTTCGTTTTCTTTTTAGAGGTCTGCTACACAGTCTGAGTATCAGATGGACTCATTTCAAAGTTGAAAATACAATCTTGTTTCATATACTTGGTGCTTACTTGAAATTTGATGTTACTAGCTTTGTTTAAAAATCAATTGTACAAGTTGCAATGTAGCAAAATACATATAGGTAGAGCCTAGTCTTCATAGCAGCTCCTATTGTTTTGCATGAAAAATGCATTGACTATAGTGTTACAAGAGTAAATGTGCTGTATGCTGAAAGATTCTGTCACTTTCTATTAGCTGTAAATTATCGACTAGTATAAACCCTAATTTCATTTGTCACATTCTGTTGCATTGCTGCTCTTCCTTGTTCCCATTCTGTCATTCTGGCAGGCCCACTCTGCCCCAGGTATCACGGCATCGCCATCTGCACCCGACATCTGTCTCTCTATTGATCACACGGGTTTAGCACTTGATCAAACAGAGCACGACAGAATACATCTCTTTTTGCAGTACTGCCAATGCCAACTGCTGCATGAAATCTATTACAAAAGCATTCTTTTACCTAGTTTCTGAAACTGTACATAGATTTCTCTTCTTTTAAAATATTCTTAGGTTGTTTTTTTTTCTTTAACTTTCTGCCATTTATTGCAGAGGAATAGAAAAGACAATAGGCTGACAAAAATGAGAAATGAAGCATTTTTATCCCAGGGTATTCAAACTAAGAAATTAGGCTACCTGAATTGAGATTACTTATTGAAAGGAATGATTACATTAATTCAGAGTTTGCTAGTAAATATACATTTTTCATTTTGCTGGGAAATGATGGTGCAAAACAGACTACACCAGAAGATGCTAAACAAGCACCTCAGAGACTCAGATGTGGTATCTGGAGAGCTCTAAGCTGCCTTCAGTGTAGATGTTTGACTCTAGCAAGTGACTTGGGCACCTAAGAAAGGCACATAACAACTCATTGCTCAATCAGTGGGAAAAAAATAATGCATCTGAGGACTGATCTGGCATGCTGATCTGGAGGATAAACAGGAAATTCTTGGCACTGGAGTATGTCTGAAACCCCATCTCTTTCTGTTAATGAAATACCTGTAGCCAGGTCTGGGCACCACGTGACTTCATTGTTTTGTGATTGGGACCTAGGAATTCTTTTCTGAGCACAAGCACAGAAAGAAGTGCTTTAAAACACTAAGAAGGTGTGCATTACATTTTGCATAGGTAGTCTGTTAGAGTGAAAAGACAATGTAGGATAATCCAAGATGGTCACCTCGTAGGTTTTAATACAGCTACGCCAGTTACACAAGCCGAGCATTTGGCGTCTTTCAAGGGATGAACTGCAAAAACCTCTGCGGTAGCAGGCTCTCAGCATTCTTTCACAAAAAAATCTGTGACCAATTCTGACACCAAAGGGAAATAGGATTACTTTGAACTTCATAAAATTAAGCTTTTTCATCAATAAAATCACCAGCATTGGCATAGGTGATATTATGGATTGACTGTCTTGGAGAAAGCTCTATCCAGGTATCATGCAGTTAACAAGCTGCAATGCTACTCTGCATCCTTGCAGAACAATTAGAAATTATTTTTTAAAAAAATGGTGAAATTCCAAAACTATATCTGCTTTCCAAGGCCTCAGATATACTTACGGCAAATGAAGTGTTTTCAGTACTTAACAATTTTAACTATGTTATTCCTATTGATTTTATGTGAAGTTCTCTTAGAAAAGCACTTGAGAGGGTACTACTAGCCATAAGAAATGAGGCATATAAGGCTAAGATACTAAATTATTCGCTAGCAGGAGTCACAAGGACAATATATCTGCTTCTCAGACACAGCATTAACAGCACCTAGGTATTTTATGATAATGTTTTCATGCTTTCCACAGGTGGATACCATATTTCTATCAGTTGCAATGTATTTTAAATTCACTGGGTAGACAAAAAAGACATGCACTTTCTGAAAACAAATGTTGACTTTCTATTTACAAATATTCAATAACCAAATAGTCACATGCTGTTTTCCTTATTTATGCTACCTTTTCAAATTATGCTGAAAAAAATTTGTTATTATGAGCAGATTAGAAAAAAAACCCGAACCAAAATCATGAACGTTAAAATAATATTCTCCTTGTTTCAACTGACAGTATTAGTTACAACACAGGAATTAGACCATGATCTAGCAATGTATTATTCATTAGATTTTTCTGTAGCCAAATACATTAGAGTATATAGTTATACCAACAAATTAATATTTTAGAGCTAATTGAAATTGTTCTTCCTATAAAGATTAAGCTTCTTCCCACCCTACACACTTCAGTCATTAAAATAACACTTTTAATGCCTTGTCTAAATGATGTCTCACATTAATGCAAAGCTATATTAAAGCACTCAAATGACCAGTTCTTTTGTAATGCATTCTATACGATCAGACACTGGGTCAAATCTGGGCAGTGTGTATGAAGTGGTATCAAGTGGAAGCTAATTAAAATATATTCTCTATAGAACTTTACAGAAAAAAGAGAACAGTAATCATCAGAAGGTAGAGTCTGAAAATGGCATTTTTGAAAGGCTTGCAGTGTGATTTGTTCTCTTTGCATGAGGATACTTTTTGGAATAAAGGCTTAGGAAGATAGCATGAATACTTCAATTACTAAGTACCTTACTTCATTCCTGACAATCTCAATGATAATTTGTTTCTAGTTTGTTCAAGTAATTTTAGAGCATTTAGGTTTGTTTACAGAAAAAATATTTAGGTACCTTCCTCACATTCAACTTAAAAAACCCAACAAAATATTAATGAAATAAATCTAGCCAAATGTTTTAAACTTTTCAATCATATAATAAATTTATCTCACAAAACGATGTACATAACAGAATAACTAATTGAATCTGAATCCAAATACCATTTCCTCTATCAAAGTAAGTTCACCTCCTACATTAATCAGATCTGTCACTTTCCTTACCCAAATTCACAAAATACAGTACATTTAATTTTTTAACTGATGTTTTTAATCTACGTTTTACAACACAAAAGTTAAATCTTCTTAAGAAAACTTAACTGGTGTTTTCTCTATTGTACTTTTACTGATTCAGGGAAGGGGAAATAAATATGGCAAGGAATGAGATTCTCTTGATATCTCCACATTACCCCAGAGGAAAGACTTTCATGAGATGCTGCCATTTCATGCTCAACTATAGGCAGATGCGTGGGAGTGGGGGTGGACAGCTATAGTCAAGGCTGCAGAGTTAGCAAGGGGCAATTAGACTGCATTTGTTCAGGCTTTGGTCAGTTTGTCAGATAAGGCATCAATCCCCCTTATCCAGTGACTTATCTCTTTTTAAAAAAAAAAAATGAATTTCAGGGATGTGGGTGTTAAGAAGATGGATGAAGCATTTTCTAGGCATAAGATGTGGAGGGTTAGAAGATCTTTTGTCTGATCTACTGCAGTAATTCTTATGGAATAAAAAAAAAACAAGAATGAACTTTTTCAGTCCCATCCAGTGTGCTGGATTTACTATCTCTATATAAATACAGTGGCATAAGCATAAACACTGATTGTTCTTTTCCTCAAAATAACCTCATTATACTAACTGCTAATCTAAAGAATAACCTGGTTGTGATAGACCTCTCCATTCACAGTTCATAGCATGGTAATTGTAAGCATGCATTTTTTAGAAGGCCTGTGGGAGACTTTTTTTTCCCTTTAGCTCGTCTCTTCACTTGTTATTATTAATTGGATTATTTTGATGTGGGCCAAAATACAAATCTTCCCAAAATGGGACTTTGCATTCGTGCTCACACTCCTGAGCTACAAACAACTGTGGTATTTCATGCAGCAGATGCGTTTGCATTGCAGTAAAAGACTTCACCCTAACTTAAGCAAACATACCCATATTAATTTTAATTTTAATAGGTAACAGTTTAACTAGTGTAATGGAGAAAGTGGCACCGGTGTTTTAGTGGGAGTCCTGGCAGGCTCAGTAGCTGGTACTGGCCTCCAGCCCGCTGCAGCCATGCTGAAAAGGAGCAGAGTTTCACCTTCCTGTCCCTACCTCTATGTCAGCTTCCAAGACTGTGCCATACACATGTCAAGAAGGAAAAGGTAAAACTTAGTTCTTCCGGATTTCCTTTTAATTAGAAAAAAAATTCCCAAAACAATACCATTTGGCTATATTAATAATTGATAGTAGATAAATGTAGTTGTAGTTCACAGTGACCTTAACTGAAACTCCCACCCTTTGTATTGCAACTCGCCACGGAGGTTTTCTGCTTTTTCCCCAACCAGACCCTTACACACTGGTGTAACATGCTTTGGTAGCCACCTGGCTGCATTATTCTTCACCAGGGGAAAGTTTGTGTACATCCCTGAGTCTGCCTACCCCACCACTGAGGTCATAAATCATATTCTAGCTTTTGCTGGCTATAAGAAGGGTCTTATTAGCTTAAACCATAACCTGATCTTAACATCTATGTGAGAAAAAAAACAAGGCAAAACAAAACCAAACAAAAAACAAAGAAAAAAATCAACTCACACTAGAGGGATTCATCAATCCTCTTTAACAGATATGCAGCTGAAAGGATGTCTGCAACATGGTATCTGTATTAACCCGGCAATGTACTCCCTTCTCATAGGAATCTCAGGTGTCATTAGTGTATATACGGTTCAAATGCTGGGAATCAGGTGAGAATGCAAGGAGAAGTTTTATACTATCTCTGCTTACAGGGCAATTATGCTTTATCATCTCCCATGTGAATCCTGCTCTGATTGTAATATGCCAATAAGTGATTCCTTCTCACCTGAGATCTAAAGGCATGGCAAGAAGTACTGAAAACATGGGGGCAAGTAACAGGAGAAGTGAGAAGAGAGTAACAAAATAATGGAAGGGCATTTCCATTGATTTTGATGCCCGAAGGAACCTGTTTTGGTTATAGAGCCAGGCATCCTGCCTGCTGCGTCTGTTAGAATTTGATCAGTAATTCTGGGAACTGCTTGTGCTTCACAAGTGGTGGTCAAATTTTTGTTTTCAAAAAGTATGCAGTCTCCGTTAAAAGAAACAAAGTGATAGACAATATGTAAGGACTAATGAATCTCAAAGTTTAAAACATGCATTTATTTCCATTTTGAGCTATTCTTTCTATCCAGGCTTTGCATACTGCTGCATCCTTACTGCTAGATAAGAGAGCCATTAGGAAAAGAAAAGAAGACAGCAGTATATATAGTATATATAGGGATGAAAAAAAATGATACTTGGAAATGCTAAATTGGAGATTTTTGAAATTCAGATAAAAGGCTACATTTTTAGATGTTCTCCAGTAAAAATATTTACTAATATTATTGTTTTAATTTCAAAATGATCCAATACAGTTATCAGGAGGATCCTGTTCACATTGAAAGAACAACTTTAATCCTGTAAGAAAACTTCAGATTAGTAGAAGCCTCAGAGACACACTTAGACTGTCTATCTCTGGCCAGTGACAGGTAGAAAATTTCACATGGAGCCAGGACTGCAAAGACACATTTATTTCTTGCAGTTCTGTAAGGTATTTTGGGGTATTACACAAATTGTTAGCTTTCAGTTTTCCCAGAACTTCCAAGTGAAATTACAATTTTACAATAAATTATCTAAATTCATCTGTTTCGTTAGTCAGATGCTCAATATGTTACAAGGTTCAAAATGTAGATGACCTCGTGAGATTGTGAACATACAGGAAAAATATAAAGGATCACAAATGCTAACTGTGTTTACGGTAAGCTTTTGTGAAAATACATGTTTATATAAATATGTATATGTATAAACCCAGCGAGAAACACATAAGTTCTATGCTCATGCCTTTGCTGTCATTCAGATACTGTTGCAGTCCTTCCAAATCTCAAAATTAGCAAGAAGTGAAGGAGAGGAGACTGTCACTAACAGCATACAATTTAAAATTGAAAACTATGCTACGGAAAATGCTAGGATTTGAGCTACTAATCTTCAGATTAACCCCTATGGCTCACTCGGGAGATGGTTGTATGAAATACAAACAGCTATTACATCAGCTTTTACAACTGCAGATGAAGCTCATGGTGGTCAAACTAAAAGCAACACACTTCAGAAACATGTAGGGTTTTTTCCTGAGGATGCAGGATAGCAGATAAAATATCAATGTTCTGTGCACTGCTTTAAAGATTAACAAATCTTGTACTTCTTTTACATGTAGCTCCAGACTGTGACACACCAGACAAGCTCTTTATTTTTTGAGTACATCCTTCAACACTAAAAGCAGTACCTATATCCCTAGATTACAGTTATACATAAGAAATGAAAATTGGCAAGCTAAATATGTGGGTAGTATGTATTATACATATCAATTTGTTATCATCACTGTAGTTACTGGTGGCCGTAATAGTTTATAAAAATATTACCTGACCATTGGTTAACAAGTTCTACAAGAAACATAGGCTAGCTGGTCTCAAGATTTTTAATTCTTATATAAAGAGGAAATAGATCCTGCAATTTTTCTTCTTTTAAAATTCACTGCCTTTTAATTCCAAAATTCCAGGGTAGACTAGGTAATAATCAAATTACCTGATTATCAATAAATTACAAGTATTCTGTCAATTTTAATGTATACATTTTACAGTCATTGGCTTTTACTATGGAATGAATGTAATAGGAAAATTCTATAAATGCAATTACTTGTTGCTTCATTTGTGGATTAGATCATCACTGGAGAGATAAAATTACAGATTAAATTCTCTTGTCAAGTTCTCTGGAATAAATTTAGAGTAACTGAATAGCTTGAGTACATCTGAGCATAGAAAATCATAGTAGTCTATTGGTTCTGCAAAATGAAGGCTATATATACAAAATTAATACTATAACTATGCTAGTCCCATAAATAGTACCCTGTAGCACTAGTGCCAGATGCAGGTACTTTTCATCACTAATCAGTCTGTTTCCCATCCCTTACAGTATGCACGTGTTGGCACACTCGCTCTAAAGCCGTGTTTTTCATGACTATAATCACCGCATCAGCATGGCTATGAAGCGAAGATGAGAAATAGGTGCAGAAATGGTATCACGTGAAGAAATGGAAATCACTTCTGTAAAACATGAGAAAAAAAGTGAGTGAAATATGTAGGAGTAAAATACATACCCAAAACCAGAAAGCATGATCTATCCTGTGTTATTCAGAACAACAGGAAGGTGGATGGAAAATATCTTAAACAAAATAAGGCTATACAGCTGGGGCACTTTGTATTTTTGACAAGATAAAAATTTACTTTCTTGAATTCATTAAATCTGTATATAATATGGATAACTTAATTAGTAATTTCTAAAAAAAAAAAAAAAAGTATCTTTACTTTAGAAGCTGGTTTATATCAGATACTTTACGCATAACCATGTATTTCTCACTGGGCATTAAAAACTGAGTTTCCCCGAAGGATTAACTTAGAATTATTGATAAAAAATATGGAGGTGAAGTGTGAAAGGAGTCATCCTTGGGAAAAGTATTTCCACAGCTGACATTAGATAATGAAAAAAAGTAATTTCTTGAAAACAACTTTTATGTAGCAATTTGGGGAGAAATGTAGGAGATCAGATGATTAACACCCTACTTGCAGAAGTCAGATCTCCTTGGCCCTCAACCCATTACCAGGAACTTAATCCCACGACCTCTGACACGAGTGATTTAAGCATCCTTATTTTCTTGAATGGCACGTAGTAATGTAAGACTAAGTGACTTGTTAAAATGGAAATCAAGGCTTATTCCATGCAGTCTTGCACTGTGGTCTTTGTTTGCTTTTTTAATGAATACCTATTAGATCAGAACATGCCCTATTTGGCTGACCTTGCCCTGTTGGGTTACACAGGTGTGTAAAAGATAGCCACTGGCACACCCAGGATTAGGGATGCTTACTGAAACTCCTGATTACTTGCTTGACTCACATGGAAAAGCAGTCTGTGTTTTTTCTGATTAAAAGCATCAGGAAATTCCATTTCAGTGGTGTGTAAAATTTTTATAAACTCTGTTCTGAAACAACATTATCATTATGGTAGTCAGACTTTAAAAGATTGGCTTAAAAATGCTCATCTGTTTTTCTCATATTTTTTTCTTCCCTTCTAAATATCTTCATATAATTGTCTTTCTCATTCTTTATTTTTATCTAGCTTTATGCATTACAAATATGCCTTTGTATACACATGTAAACACCCTCTAACCCCCACAGAATCCTTTCCATGCACACAAAGTACAGATTAGTAATTAATATGCCCACTAGGATTCTGGCAAAATGAGTATCACTGAATTTAAAATTTTTACTTTAAATCATACTATTAAGATAAACATTACATCATTAAGTGAAGGAGCAAAGTTACTGTGCTTTTCAGAGCAAGTTTTAAAAGTATTCAATATACTGCGTGTTTACAAGGGAACAGAAAAAGGCAGCCTGGCTTTGGAATATGAATGTAATCTCTACACAGACCCAACTGTTTCTCGTTTATGACAAAGGAGTAAATAATCCATTGATCTGGCAGCAGGGCACCTGCCTTACCAACCGCCTCTGTATCAGTGGTCCCTGAACCCTCATTATTTTTCCTCAATTAAAGTTCATAGTCTCCTAAAGTCTGTGCTGAGCAGATGTACAACTGTTCTTGACTGCTGAACACAGAAGAATCACAAATTTAGAAAACTACGGCCATTTCATAAACCCTAGAAGTGCATCGTTTGTTGTGGCGAAGAAACATTATAAACAATATGCCTCTTTTATAGGCTGCTAAGCCCGCATGCTACAGAAAAAAATATTAAAGTTCAAAAACTGTCACATAAGCAGTCCATTATGAATACTGTAATATGTTTTTTATGTTTCAAATATTAAGTATTTAAATGAAAAAAATAAAGCCCTCTGAGGGGTATAGTGTAAAAATTGTGACTTATATTTACCTAGAACTAGACAAAAATGATGTATGAACAAAATCAAACTGGAATCAATGATCTGCAGAGAAATTAAAAATATAAGTGATAAATCACCAAAAGCAGAATTAAAGTTATGTTTGCTGTATTATCACTTTGGTTCTTTGTAATTGCTTCTTTTGCAGAAATAGGGAAGTCAGGAGAAATAATCAGAAGGGCAATACTACTTGCAATTATAATGCAGCAAGACTCTAGCTGCAAAAATTAACCAAAGGATACACATTTCACAAGCAGCAGCCTTTTAACTGTGGGTGTATGCTCACATATTGTAACATATGAAAAGAGACCGCACTACATGCATATTCCCTACAGTGTATCGTGCTGTATGCTAGAAAAGAGATCATCTCTCAATAAGGCATAGGGAGATGCTAATTTCCAGCACCAATCAGCTTAAGAAGCAAACAAAACCCACATTTTGGGGGGACAAAGTTAAAGTTCATACACAGCATTTGTCAGCCTGTCTCCAGCACGATTCCAGCACAGCACTGTTGCCACAGTATGTGCTGGACTGAGTGCGGCAGATTGCAAGTCTTTAGGTCTGTGCTTGAAGCATCAGTAGCTACACCTGTCATTTTAGTTTTTCTGAGAAGAATATGCTATTGTTAACACTGCAACATGCACTAGCCACAATCTGACTTTGAGGCTGGGCACTAGATTTGGAAATCTAGTCAGTTAAAATGTTACCATCGATGATGAGGTGTGGGTGTTTCCTGTAGTGCCCGATGGAGATACTGCCATTAAAGCAATGTATATAAACCCATTTCTACTTGGGAGCTGTGCTTTTACTGGCTTAGGTTCTCTTGTGAGACTGTAACCCAGTGTTTGGAAAACAAAAAATGCAGGAATAGTAATTGAGAAGGGAAGGAATTATTAAGGAACTCATCGTCCAGCCAAAATACCAGAAGAGATTACTGGCTGCAATCTTATGTTATTAGCAGGGGTCATTTTATCCTTTCCGCTTTCACAACTGTTTACTTCTCCTGGCTTATTTTCACAAATATTTTGCAGAAAGCTACTTAATCTAATGAAATCTCTACCCTGTAGCTCACTTAAAACTACTGATGCTGAACTGATGATTCAGTCATTATAGTGTTTGATGAGGACGTAAGCACCTTTGGACAACAGGTAATGTTTATATTTTAAGGGATTCAGAAATCAACAAAGGTAACTACTGCTGTATTCTAGGGGATCAATTCTCTGTGAAAAGGGTTTTTCTTGAATTTAAAGCCAACTGGCCATCACACATTTGTATGCAAAGCTTAGCACGTTTTATTTCACAGAATAAATGACAAAATTGCCAGGCAGTTTCATTCTTGCACTAGAAAGAATACAAGTACCTGTGCAATATGAATTTTTTGTTTATACAGTACAGGATGTGATTCTGCATACCAGAATATGAAATATTTAGTGGCTGATAGTGTAACTTGCAAAAAATATGTATTAATAAATTACTTGTGAAACATAAAAGACCATGCATAAAACACATAAGTACCTTCTTGCCACAAATAGCTTTGTGTGCACACATGACATCCACGTGAACTATACAGAAAAAACCCCTGAGACAGAACACGGACAAGAAGTACAGATGCACAATTACAAGGTTTAGGAGACAACTAGTCTTTATTAGATATTGGAAGCTGAAGGCTTTCATGATGCATTGATACCAGGCGTGATTCTAAAGGGAAAGAGAATCAAATGCCACCAAAATTATTAAGCTCTAACACTGGTGTAGTGCTACAGCATCTGCAAGATACGTCTTGTGACTCACCCTGCCTGTCTCTCCAAGAGCTGCTTGGTCCCACCACATTTCTCCATCCTCACCCATCTCCCAGAGGAGGGGTGATGACACCTACACAGCCCCTTGGCTGGAAGCAGGCCACACTTCCCTCGCCTCTGCACAGCTGCTGGCAGCAGTTCCCCAGCAGTGCCAGTGCGTAGCTGGACTACTGACTCCCAGGAGGCAGCAGGGACCAAAGGTGGCTGTGCCGGAGCCGGACCTGGTATCACTGAGAGAACCGGGGGTCTCAGTACCACAAGCTTTGCTCTGCTGTGGAGGCTTCACCAGATGGTGAAACCCATAGGGACAGGTTTCAGCTTTCATCAAAATTGGATAAACTCAAAAGCAACGAACTTGTCAGAGGAAAAATAAAATCAAGTGTTCTCCTTTCAATAAAACCCCAAACAAACCCTTTTGCTGTCTTCCTGTCTGAAAATATTACCTGTATCATACATTGTGGTACCTAGACAACTTTGAAGGCTCAGGGCTGGTGGAGGATCAAAAGGTGGGACACACTGGTGGGGGTCTAGGGCTCTGCAGGCGTGGGCACTGCCACACCCACAGTTCTGCAGAGTTCTTTGTCTGTCCTAGCAAAAAGGCAAAAGCCGACACATCCTGAACTTAGGGAGTAGAGACAATGAATGAAAAATAATTTTTACAGCTTTTCTGCAGCCTTTTCTACCTTTCTGCAGGAAGTGCACAAAAGAATCAATTCTTCTGCATATCAGTCCTTACACCTGCAGATGTGGGAAGAGGCCATCACTCTTGCAGAGAGGCTCTTAGCTGTTCCTGGAAAGCAGCAAGCCCTAACAATGTGCTCCAAAAACCTCTCAGACACTGAAGCATTAATACAGGCTTTCTCTCCTCTGTCTCATTGCTCCAAATATAAACTATATTTGATGCACCAGTCCTTTGTGGAACTAGCCTATGATCACCATGCTAACCAAGTCCTTCTTAAACATTTTGAATTATTAACACATTAAATATTACACCCAGTTCTTTCAATGCAATGCCTCTAAAATTTCAGCTTTCACTGTTTCAGGTTTTCTCAAAAGCTGTGGTATCTTTTCCTTTGAAAAGTACTGCAGTATCTGTGGGCTGGAAATGTTGCATTTTAAACTATCCCAAAATGTCACTATAGTGACCAGAAATACTCTCTCTTGAAGCTTCTTTGTTTTACAAGACCTTTGGGCTGACTTTGCCTTGTAACAGGGCAGCAGTGGATGTTGTAAAAGAAAAATACTTTATTTCTAACTCTATTTAAACAGTGTTCTTGATTTTAAGACTATTTCTTTTAGCATATCCAAAAATATAGTATAGTTCTGTATCATTTGAAATGTATCAAGTGGCTTCAGCATTGAAGAGACTTGGAGTCTTGCCATGTGCCAACTATCAGCCACAAATTTAGCTTTGCCTGGCACAAACTGTTATTAAGGTTAATAATTTAAAAAAAATATTTACATGCAAGTTCTCATGGATCTCATCTCATTTTGGTGTCAAGTGGAGGAAACTAATGGAAGCTAGATCCTGCCCTGAAAATACACTTAGGAAAATGGTGGCGAATGCTAACTTAGAGGTGTCATAAACTTCCTAAGCTGTCTGGTCTGGCACTGGAAAACTTGCTTTCAGATCTTGTCTTAAATTTGAGCGATGGCAGGTCAGGTATGGTTCCTGATGAGGTGCAGAGTTTGCTCTGATTACCTCAGTAATTACTTTCTAATATTATTAAACTTTTTACATGAAGTAATTTCTCTTCTGATTGATCCACAAAACTCAGGTCAAAGGCCATCTAATTATAAAAAGTTGCAGATCCATCTTCTTCATTTGAAAATACTTTTTGGTCAAGAGCTGAAGTAAAGTTCATATTCACATTTGTAACTCTCAGACCATTCTAAATCACTTAAAAGCAAAATATAGCTTAAATAATTTATTTGTTGATAAAACAGCAGAGAGAAATCCTTCTTTCCTTACTGCAAAACTAAAGGATGTTCCAGTTTTTATAGGTCTTGGTTATAAATATAAGATAGCATGAGCATATAAATTATTTCAGTTATGCTTTAATAGTGCTTAATAAATCAAGATTGCATATTAAAGAATGCATTGACATTCTAAACCTTAGCATAATATTTAATTAAGCAAACTACTACTTTGATCTCCATATTACTGAGCTGGGTCCAATGCCTGTTCTACCATCAGTGAAACCCTCACAGACCTGAACTGTTTAGTTTCTTTCCTTGAAACATAATGTAGTGAGCAAAATATATTGGAAATAAATAATAGTGGACAAATTCAGGTTAAATTATTCATGGATCAACTTTTTCTTTTATCTTGCAATGTGAGTTTGCTAAAGAACTTGTTGCAGATACATAGGAGGCTACTGGTCAGGCAAAGCCAGCAAGGCTGCCATGGGGCCAGTTTGGAACCCATGAATTCAATCTACAGGAACTGCTTTCCTTTAAAATATAATGCTTTATTCTTGTTATACATTAAAAAATCATCTTTCTAAATTGATTATTAATACTGATGCACCAAAATGCAGATATGTGTAGCAGTTGGGTGCAATTGACAACAGTGTTAGCATAACTGGATGAACTTTAGTTAACCCTATAGGATAAGAGAGTATCTCTGCTATAAGAATAAAGGACTAACTTAAGCATAACAAGCTGTTAATCGCTGTTAAAGCCAGATGAGCCAATTAAGAAAGGGATATTCTCTACCTACCTTATAACTGAGGGTATCCCTGAGGGACAGACACCACTCATCCCCAGGACTACACAGAGCATAGCTTTGCCATTTGGCTTCTCAACCCTGTTGTCTCCCTGCATGGAACAATGAAGTCCCGTAATTCATAAAATTGCATATGTCTGTGATGAAATGTGTTTTGGTATCCCGATCCATTTAGCCTCCATGCTGTCATTTGATCTTGAACTGCGACACTATGTGGGTAAATCAGACCTCTCACAGTCACCTCTTTACCTTATGTGTATTCAACCAGCACCAAAAATATAATCTCTATGATTTCAGTAATCTATTTCAGTAACTGTAATTAATATGAAAATAGACAGGTAAGACATATGAAAACAAAATCAATATATTTTAAGAGAAATATATTTTAAGAGAAAGCTTTAATAGATTTTTTTTTAAACCAGTTTGTAACTGGGCAATGATAATGTATGATGTGAGGTACAAGGATTTGTAAGAAATCACTTTCTTTTCACTAACATTACCACACTAATATATTTAACATAGACATTTACATGCTTTGCATTTTAAGTGCCTCTGAAATTCAAGCACCAAGCCTGCACATTTCAGCAGCACCATCAGATGTAATGAGTTATGGTACTATCGGCATGTTGATAAGCTATAGCCCAAAGAAGAACAAGAAGGAAGTATAAAAAATATGGCCAGAGGATGGGATAAAATTATCAGCGAGTGTGTTTTCCTGTTTGGTTTTAATCTACATTTAATTAAATTCTTATCTTCTGTGTACTTATGGTCGCATTTGAATGGCGAGACTGCATTCATTATGAATGGTAAAACTTAACTCGGAGAACATTTCATGTGGCTTCTTTAAAAAAAAAGGAAAAGGAAAAATACTGTCTTTATTCTTTACACTTAGGTCTTTTTAAAGAAGGGTTAAGTTACTTTGGGCTGAAATGGTGTTCTGCACTTAACCTTTAGGTTAACTGATTTCTAAAGTTGTTCTTTAATGATTTTTTTTTTTTAATATGTGATTTGGAAATGTTAATATCAAAATTTTGATTCAATAAAGTCAGCAACGGGGGAATCATGAATCACACAAAAGAAGCATTTTTTTCATTCTTAAAAACAGACAATGATAACAAAGTTTCTACTAGTAACAAAATATGTGTGTAATAAGCTGCATCTAGAATTACTTATAGCCATAAATTTCTTTGAAATTAATAAGATACTAAAAAAAATCTTAACAATTATTTTTGAGTCTTAAGTTTGTATTATTTTTTTTTCTATTTTCCAGATCACTGGGCTGATCATGCAGTCCTCCTTGGGCAAAACTCAGCTTTAATCTTGTGTAAATAGGGAGGGCAGAATTGGCTACTTTGTTTTACTTACTAGTTTCTAAGATATTTTTGGGAGCAAAGGACAAGTGAGATCTGAAATTACGCTGTCAGAACAAAAGTAGTATCTAGGCTAAATTACTAAAAGATGTAACAATGTGAAACAAAAAATATAAAGCCTTCTGCATGTTCTTATCATTTAGTACAGCAACTACTATACCATATATATTTTTAAAACATTCCATTTAGCTATCATTTTCCAAGAGATGCTATCTTGCAATGCAAAAATCATATGACACTGTCAGAAATATCCCTCTGACTTTTATATTGCATACATTTATTTTCTTTCTTTGAAGGGCCTATCCCCAAGATGCTTTAAAGACATCTGAGAGGTACAATACATTCAAGCAAACCAAAGCTCTACCAAAATGAAACCTCCTCAAATTAAACACATTCCTGCACTACTGAATACTCATTTTCCCGAGCTAACCTCCACAAAAGCCCTTGAAAACCGATCGGCTTTGAAGTGTGGGTTGATAATTAACAAATATGGGGAGCTAATGCAGGTAGAACATTTCAGGGTCAAAAGTCCTACTATGAAAATGAAAACATTGGCACCAGAAAGTAATTGTTTTCTTGCTCTTTTGGCTATTGATTTTCAACTCTCTTTCCCCCCAGAAGTTTGAATTTTGTATACTTTCCCTTTTTATTCTTTCCCCATTCTTGAAGTATTATACTACTGATAACAGATAAAGAAACAGGAGAAAGGCAGGAAGGGGGGGAAAAGCATGGGAGAAATGAAACATTCAAAGGTCCAGCTTACATCCATTTTTCTAGCTAAAAAAACCCACCAGAAAATAATATTTTTAAGTAGATTTTCTATTGCTGAAATGTAACCTTTGTGTCTTTCTTTTCTTCCACTGCAAAATTAAGCAGCATTTGCAATTTTTTTTTTAAAGTACAAGCTGTATAGATCATGTTCAATGTCGTTTTTAGAACCTTTTTAGGATTCCTCTAAGCTATGCTATTTGTGGCGAGTTTTGCTTGATCAGATGACAGCTCCGTAGCCTTACACTGCAAGTCCATGTAGAACATACTGCCTTGCTATAATTTTTCAGGTTTAGAAACCCTAGCAAAGACCTCATCCAAAAGAAAATGTTGCAATCATTTCACTAAGCAAACATAATAAAGCAAAATAAAAAGATTCTCACTACAGCATCTACCATTAAGCTTTAATAAAGATTCTGAGGTTGATAATTGAGTCACATATCTTCTATCATCACTGTTGGGGGAAAAGCACTTGTCGTTTCTTCCACTTGGTCAAATCATGTGTCAATGTTACCGAATTTGTCTTTTTTTTTTTTTTTAAGTATTTGCTAGCTAATTCACAACTAAACCACAATTTAAGCTGAAGTAAATCACTTCAGTGCATCTGTCAGATCAGTTTTGAGAGACAACACAGTCCTGGCTTAATCCTTTAAATGCTGAGATATATAACTATGACACTGAAACAAGGCAGGTGGTGGTCCTGGGTTTCCTCTTCTTACTCCAATCTGAGGTAAACTGAATTGCTCTCTCAAACGCCTGTCTCTGTGCTGGGACTATCAACAGTCAGGCTGACACTGACTGCAATTTAGGTGCCTTGTATACATGCCTAAAATTAGGGGCAATCTGGGCTGCAGAGTGTGGTACAGTTGCCATTCAGGAGAGATCACACAACACTTTTCCTTGCCATCTCTTCAGACGGTATTGCCTCTTTCTGTAGAGGAGAGGTGGAGCAGTCTGAGAGACACAGCAAAAAAAGTACATGGAAAATACCCTCCCTTGTAAGAAACCATCAATTATTACTCTTGGGTTTAGGAATCACATGAGTGTGGTCACTTTCCTATACACTTCATATAACTTCCTAGAGCTCTTGCAGGATGGTGTGAGAGTTCTTGAAAGATGTTCCAGTAAAACCTGCTAAAAACTTCATTTACAGTACTTCATCTGTAAATCTGTTTTATTGCTATTAGCTGTGTCAGAATAAAAATACCAGCTCAGCTTGAAAGAGAAAAAAAAAAGGTGTATGTAGCCAGCTAATCAATTGCATAACTTTTCTAAAAATGTCTTCAGCATGATGACATTAGGCAACTGTGAACCTGTTAGCTTCCAGCTCTGCTGTCAGTGCTAGGATATAACGAGTGCCAGCATGGTGTTCCAGTCAGCTACTGCCACCTGCTCCACTTTGGAAAAAGAAGTCTCTTTTTTTGGCAGCCATCAGATGTCATACCCAGTGCCCACTGGCAAGAACGATGACTTTTCACCATGGTCTCCTTCACTTAAGAAACTCTTAAAAAGAGGCCTAATGGCGAGAGGAGATAAAAAAGCTGTGGTGTGGGATTATGAGCATGGCAGGAACACCTGGGCATGAGGGGCCCTGGGGTGAAGGTCAATTCAGAGAAAGCTCAGGCTCTTTTACTGCTCACGGAGGACGGTGACCCTGGCTCTGGGTGGGTCTCCAGTAAATTGCAGACTGGCTCTAGGCAGAAAACTCCATTTTGTGACAGTTCAGTGTCTGTCTGAAGGTTCCTCCCTCTCCAACTCTCTCTGTATGTATTTTTGTATCTGTGTATCATCACACTGTGTCCCTTGACTCACCCAGAAGAAACCACCACAGCAAACTGGGGCAGGCAGAAATCTGCCTTCCTCTCTGACTCTGCTCTGTGCCACAAGGATTGCACAAGGGCAGAGATGTGTCCTAGAGGGCAGGGAAACAAGAATAACCTTATTTCTACGTTGTCTGTTTTGCTGACTAGACTTCCCCAACTGGTAAGATTCATACTTTGACTTCTTAGCCCTAAGATGTGAGAGAAGCTGAATTTACTCAACTGAGAGGGTTATCTGTTGATTAATGAAAGTCCAGTGTGATGGAATATCATCCTAATCACATTGCACACTGACCAAATACTGCTATAAATGAAGGGGAAAGAGCATTTGCTTTTTTAATGGCTACAGCAACTGGGCTTTAGATTGGCAATTTTAGCAGTATTATGCTAAACTAACATACAAGCATCTACCATAAGCCTAATGCCCTGATTTTAATAGGTAATGCTGGCATTAAGCGCCTGCTCTATATTGGGACAAGCCTGTTCTTTGTATTTATATATTTCTAATGTGCACAAGCATTTACATGAACTGCATTTTTGCTTTGCAGGGCTTTTTAATGGAGTAATAGGCACAGATTTACACTGTGTACATTTGAGTGTATGTATAAAGAAAAACAAAAAGAGAGAAATTATACTATTGTTATTGCTTGCAAACGAAAGCATGACTGTAACTCATGAAAAGTGAAGCAGTGAGTTATGACAAACCTGCCCTCACAAGACAACAGTGATGATAAATAAAGTACACAAACCCAGACACATACCACACTCCATAATTCCTTGCAAACCTCTAAGCCTACAGTTTGTTTTGATGCAAACCTTGCCTTCTATGGCAAAAAATTCCAACTTTCTGCTGTATTAAAGTAAAATATAAATAACTATTCAATTTATTTTTAATTTTATCTAGTGTTCAAATGATTACAAAACCATGAGAGAAATTGCTGTATAAAGAACACCACTCCCTTTAGTATAGACTGGCATTAAGGCTGTTTTTTTTCTATTTCAAATTTCTGTATTTCCTTGGCTTTTGGGGGAGGGGAAAAACTCAAACTTTGAATTTTAACGTTGAGACTTTTTCTCTGTTTCTGACTCTCTCTCATAACACAAATGCTTTAAAATAGTCAAGCAAGAAACAGTGCCATGTATCTACTGAGACTCAGTGAAACCAACCATTAACAGCATCCCACGATGGTCCTGTTCCTACCGCTTCTCATGTATGCTGACTTACTCAGCACTGTCATCATTTTAGCACATCTGATTATGATTCTTTCTAATAGGAATCATCAACTTGGATTCAAGCTGACAAGGTTCTGCGAGGCTCTCTTTTTCATTGCTAAGAATTCATCTTCACAGATCTTTACATTTTTAATTTAAAAAGCATTAACTAACACATTTGAATGGTTTATGTATATGCACTAAAGCATGTGAATTATTTTTGACAATGTTAGCCTCCCACTTAACATCTAGAATGTAAATAAAAGTTTCTTTGTTTAACTTTGAACTAATTTATCTGTAAAGGACAGATCCTGTTTTTCTCTCCAGTCACAAGTCTCACTGAATTGAAATTTCCATGTCCAAGCAAGGCTTGCTCAGGCATCAGAAATGCCAAACTGCAACAAAAAATGGTGATGGCTGAATTCTTCCACAGGTGCATGTCAACAAGCCTGATATAGGCAAGTTTTTCACATCACAAATTTTACTATAAAAAATCTTTTCTTAAAGAAAAATAAAAAGGGAAGGAAAGAAAAATCTATGTCAGTAGTACATGTGAAAGGTCTATAAATTCACTTGCTTCTACTCAGCACTCACTTCACTTGCTAATGCTAGGCTTTCCACCACCCCTGGTTGCTCAGGAGAGCCTGTCCTGCACCACAGGAAAACAGCTTCTCTTGGTGGTTGAGGCCATGTTACCTCCTGCCAGGCCTCCAGAAATGCACAGTCCCTGGGCACAGAGCCACCAGCCCATTGGCATCTCACACAGCACCCAACAGTGCAGCAGTTCTCATCAGCAATACAACCTGCTGCAAGCAGGACAAATTCAACTTCTATACTGTATATGAACTTCTCATACACTGCTGACTTCAAGGATTCAAGGATTGCAACAGCCTGAGTCCAGGATATCTGAAGATCACCTAGGTTTCACATTGAAGACTACAGCCAACAACTCCCCCCAGTAAGCGGGTTAAACCATTCCTGGAGGCCAATCTGACACACACGCTGAACTCCCAGTGGTGAAAAGGATGACTACCATCCTTCCCACGTACTGCCACAAGCACAGGCTGAGCTGCAGTCTTCAGGGTAAGTACAAGGCACTATTTATATTTTAAACTCTCTTCCCAAACAAAACCCAGAGCAAAACTACACATGGCACTTCAGAAACACTAGGAAAGAAACAGTAAAAATGAAGTACACAAGCAGATGTTAGTTATATTAGCGAGTACATTACTGGAAAGCACTTGAGAGCCACATGAAGGGTCTTACAGAATTGTGCACAAGGCAGTCACTCCTTCCCTGTTTTCTGCCAAGGCCCCTACTTGCACAAGTCACAGTTGCTTGTTCATGCACTCTAACTTCCTATTTTTCACCACATGCAGTATCATAAATGCATCTATTTAAGACATTACAAAGTGCCTGATATTTTGTTTGTCACAAATCACATGGATCATTGCAGGGGATCATGACATAGAATGCGCGAGGAAAATCTCCCTTCTGCTACAGCAGGATGTTGGGCACAAGTAAATCAGCAAATCTTTGGCTTTTCAGTCAATTGCAACTGGTTTGCTTTGTCTGCTCTCTATCCACCTCAAGAGCTGCTGACAGAAATGTCTGGAGAAAAGCTTCCTTGTGTACATGAGATTCAAATGTAGGAGAAATATGGAAATCATTGCACTCTGCTTCTGCTGTGCAAACCTGTATGAAAACCTATTGGATCATATGTGCCCATGGAAGAGGGTTGGCAGATTCCGCCCTACAGACAGAATTAAGACTTCAAGTGAGAAATAAGTAGGTAAAACAAATTAACCTTTTTTTTAAAAAAAAAATATCCTGCCTTGATACATATTTTCTAAAAGTCATAGTAAAGAACTGAGGGAGGTACAGAACTACGATTGCCTCTGCTGTTCCCAAGACAGAAATGTAGGTCCTTAAATTTTGGGGCAGAAAAAGTAATTTTGAGAAGATGCATTGTAATTTGGGTGCATTTTTGTCTGCGAGAATGGTAGCTTTGCAACAGTGGAGCAGCAAATTGTTTTCATTTGCAGTTTAAAATAGAAGGTCACACAAGGTGCAGGATGCTCTGATTTATTGTTCTATATAAACTATCAAATTATGTTATAATTTAATGTTGCCTTTGAATTATGATGTCATCATACTGATAATTTAATATAACAGATAAAAGGTTTACTATTTTTATATAAATACTGTCATAATTTTTGACATTTATTCAGAAACGTATGGAATACATATTTTATCTTAATAACAGCTGCAGCAAATTCATCCCATGCCAACATAAAATATTCTGATTCCTCTGAAGACATCATATCTCTAAAATTTGACATTTTAAAAAGAAGAAAAGATCCAGAAATAGAGTTATATACTCAAGGTGCAGATTTCATGATGTCAGAGTACCAACATCCAGCATTAAGCTGCTCCGCAAACGTCTCAGATTTAAATCCTTAATCAATATTATGTAACATTTAATGAAATACAAATAAAAATATATAGGTTTTTAAACATTAAAAAGATACACAAAGTATTGTAAATATAAATCAATATGTGTGGAACATTTTTAAGTCTTAGATAGATTTCTCCTACCCCCAGAAAAAAATGCAGTGTCATTAAATTAATTCCTAATCGAAAATCTTAAAGGATTTTATATATGCTAGAAAAATATGCTTAAGGTTACATACATATCACAGACTTAACATGCCAACACAAACCACTTGAATTTGTTCTTGTATTTAATGTCTTCAGAGACCACTGATGTAAAATCTTAGAGCTCACATTTACTGGTGTAATATCCTCCATAAATTTTGTAGATACAACAAAACTATCTGTCTGTTAGCAAAGAAACCAGACATATTTCATGGCAGTAGCAATCATTAGAATGAAATTAGACTTGTTAGTCAATAGTATTACAGTGTGCAAATTGAGGAAGGGATCTCCATTTTCAATGGAGAGAAACAGAACAAGTAAAATAAGGATGAATCACTGCCAAGGGATCCTAGTGCTGCTTTTTTTAAATTCATCTCTCCATTCACACTTAAGTGGGTAGTGAAATCTGGTGTATTTTTAATTCTCTCACAAAAAGTGTAAGGGTTAATGCCAACAGAGTTTGTGGGGCTGTGTCAGGGCATGGTAGCATCCTTTACTTACATTCTCCCCTAACATGGCTGTTGTGGTGGGCTCTACATGTGTCATGTCATGAAGAATTCTCACCTTCATGGTGGCTCTGAAAATGGCTGGGAGTGCCAAGTATAATTAGATGGCTGCAAAAATCGATGCAATCTTGTGTTGCATTGTTTTTTACACATCTTTTCTATGGAAAACAGGAAGGAATTCCCATCTTTCATCTCTTACTTCCCTCTGTGGGGGGAGAGAAACGGGGGGTCTTGGCAGGATCTCTGGTGAGAAGGGAGATAGCTCTGTGCAGGTGACTCCTGTTC